>JARHVA010004293.1:1140000-1623233 GCA_037957365.1 Torreya grandis
TTCATTATAACAATGATTTGATTTTAAAACTTTGAATTTGAGAATGGTAATAAAGGTATAACTAGACAAGGTGTGTTTAATTTGTAAGCTCTTAGATATATTGATTCCAATCATAAATAGTGAACAAGGCCCAAAGGGACACTAACTATGAAGGATTCTACAATCTTGTAACCACACTATCCCACATCTCAGGTACATTGAGAGTACCTACTTACCAATGCACTACAAAACTAAACCACTAAAAGGATTCCTATGACCAAAATAAAAAACCCTTCATGTTTCAAATATATCATGAGGTATGTGGAAACTAAAGTCTATATATAGTGTTTTTTAATGGCTTGAGTATTGTAACAATACCCCTCGCCCCATGACTAAGGTAAAATTGTTCACTACTTTTCCCATAATGACATCTCCTATGAATTTTACAACTATCGAAACATAGTTCCAAAAAGCAAGAAAAATAAAGAAAAAATAAATGTAAAACCAATAGAAAAAAATATTTTTATGCATGAAAATAATAAATTAATCAAAAACCCTAAGACAAAATAAAAAAGAGTAATGCTAAAAATGTATCGACTCACCAATGTGTTTTGCCCTATTTTTTATTTTAATAATGTTGTTTAATAGGTATAAAACTTTGAAAGATTATTTAGATTATATTATATGAAATTTTAGTATAAATTTGAATGTAATTAGGAATGATTTAAATGAGATTAACACATGTCATATGCTAAAATAGTAAGTACAACCAATAATGAGCTACTTAGATTTTTAATCTTGGTTGAGTGTAACTGATTTTTTAAACTGACAAATAAAAAAAATATTATGACAAATCTAATTTAGAAATAGAATCTATGAGTATATATTTGGATAATTTTAATTTCCCTACACAAAAATGCAATGTGATCTTGTTCATTGACTATAGACTTGTCTATTTTGACTGTGACTGCTCTATCATTTGTGCCTGTGTCTATTGATAGGGATGAGATATTCTAATTTTTTTAGTGCCTCACATAAATTATTATTTTCATTATCTTTTCCTTAGAAACCCTATGAGTACTCATGATAAATATAAACATGTAAAAATAATGGAAAGAGTAATGGGCTGAGTTGACCCCAAAAATCCCCATTGACGATTGGTCATTACTTACGTATCCAGATACTCTGAGGAGGGAATCCAGCCACACATAGCTCTCCCACCTAGTGTGATTGTGCAAGTGTGCTCTTTGGGCATATGTAGAAAACCATAAATTTGGATTTAATACTTAACAATGTTAGCTCTTGAATTGATTTAGAATGTTTCAAACTTGATTTGAGACTCCTAGTGATAGATCTTGAATTTGGGAAGAATAAGGTAGATTTTCTCAATGTGCAGTAGTGTAAAAGTTATATGTAATATTGATATCAAGTCCCAATCTAGTCCCTTGATAAATGTAATTTTATTTGTATTTATAGTAAACCTTTTGAATAATTTATGTTAGATAACCTACGAATTGTGAAGGTATGACCCAAATTAATATTTAATAATTTGGAAACTGGCCATTAAATGGTGTGGGGACAAGCCTACTCTAGGTGGAAACATCTACGACAATGGACCTATCTTCCTAGCATGAACCTATCCCAAAAAATTAGGGACAATTATCCTTAGGTTGGAAGTAGTCTAAGAATGATATGAAAGAGGTTTTAGCATTGACTTGTAAATATCTATGTAGTAATGATGGAAAATAGAGGCATCAAGCGTGCATATAGATAAATGACTAGAGGAATGACAAATAAGAGTCATGTATTTGAGCATTAATCTAGTTGTTTAGGATATGTTAAGAATTGACATTATATAGTACTCATGACCAAATTTAGGTATCTACACAAGGATATAAGTATGGATTTTGGTTTAGGTTTGCCTAGAACATAGAGAGGAAATGATTCACTTTTTGTGATATCTGATAGATTTTATAAGATGACATTTTTTTTGACATGTGGTAAAACTAGTGATATAATAAACATTTCTAACTTATTTTTCAAAAAAGTTATAAGGCAGCATGGTTTGCCACACAACATAATTTTAGGTAAAGATATGAAATTTGTTGAACATTTATAGAATATATTACAAAATAAATTGAATACTAAGCTACAATTCAGTTTAACATACCATGTTTAAATAGATGGACAAATAAAGGTAGTCAACAAGATTTTGGGTAATAACTTGAGATGTTTAATTAAAGGTAATCCTAACAATGGAATAATATTCTATGGCAAGCTAAGTTTGCATATAACAATTCAGTGAATAGTAGTACAAGGAAGACACCATTTAAATTTTTTTATGGATCAATTCAAATATGAGTTATAGAATTAAGTGACATGAGAAGTGAGAAAAAGAGAAGTGATGAATCATAATATTATGCATAGCATATGCAAGAAGTGCATGAGCAAGTGTGAGAACAATTGGAAAGGAATACAATGTAGTACAAGCAACATGTTGATATAAAGAGAAGAGAAGTTGAATATTAGATAGGAAACTAAGTCTTAACACACTTGAAAAAATAGAGATTTCCAAAAGGGACTGATGATAGATTGAAGTGGAAAAATATTGGCCCATGTTAAAGTTTGTGAAGAATGCATATGAGATATAATTACCTAAAGGGATAGATATATCGCTTTTTTTTCAATGTTGTTGATTTGTATCCATATTATGAAGGACAAAGTAGAGAAATTTTGAGTGTAAATTATGAAGAAACAGATCAAATATTTTAAATGCCTGAGGAAAAATGTGTAGAAAGAGAGGAGGTAAATGACAAGCGAGTTATAAAAATTATGTGAAGAAAATAATATACAAAATATCTTAATAAAATGGAAACACCAAGACATAGAAAATGTGACATCGACTAGTGCATCATAAAACACAAAACAAGAAACATCATTAGCATAGTTCTTATAATTCACATGAGCAAGATCACATGTCTCTTTTTTTCTTGAGATGTATGATGTAGGAACATTCATATTCACGTGCAATCTTGTATAAAAAAAATATATGTTAGTTTATGAAATTTATTTGAGTGTTATGTTACATAAGTTTCTTATTATGCATATGTTTTGTTGTAACTTTCTATAATCCTTTTGTGTTGCACAAATTGTATTTATGTTATTTTACACCACTTTTATGTGCACGTGTTTACTGTAAATTTGTGTTGCTTTCAAGTGTTAGAAAATTGACAAATTATTCATGGAAATTAACTCAATCAATCATGCATTTATATACATAGATAATATTTATTTTTTAAATCACAAAATATTATCATTTTGTTGTATTTCTCCTTTGAACACCATTACATATATATAGGAGAATATTTCCTATAACCAAGGATTCCAAGATCCCTACAATATCTCTCTCAAATAATGTCCAAACTATATGAGACATTATATTATTATTCCTAACAATATAATATCAACTATCTAATATAATCTTACCATATTAACCATACGGTTACACACTAACTAATTACTATTTGCCTCTCAATAAATATCAAAACTTACATGATGTAAAAGCTAAATTCCTAACATTCTCCCCATAGTTTTTACATGGTGCAAAAACATTATCACTTTTATCTACAGTATGCTCACCTATTGTAGCATGCCCTATTTGTCTCATGACCTTGATATAAAGAGATCCTAACTCCTCCCACAGTTTTACAAGTTTTCAACAAACTTTGACATGAACAAGATCACTATCTACCTCCAAAAATTGGTACGAACAAAACTATATGCAACTACATACTCTTAGGTCTACATACTAATGACATGATCTTATTGTATATGACCATTAATATGTGAAGGAATGCATCTTGCATTTACTTTATGTGACCACAATATATGTGTCATTGAGGGTCGTCTCCATAAATAAGTAAGGTAGTCATGGGATATCTATAGTAGCTGCTCTCCTAACTATTGCCAAAATAATATTCACCTCCTATGGTTTTATGGATCTCTACACAAACCCTTTCAAAATCCATGAACTAAATTATATTGGAACTTTTGTCCATTAATAATATTTTCACATTAGGGAATTATTTTTGGAATTACATGCATAATACATATCTTTGAATAGGCATATTTATATGTTCTTATTTAAAAAATAACATAGCAAAACCTATCACAACACACCACACAAAATGTCACCACTTCATTGATGCAGCCCCATCATTAACGACTGATGCAAGGTTGTTGAAAGACTTCCATATTCTATGTATCCACCATCCTCCAGTGTCTTATTCCTTACTCAATCGATATCTTGATGAAGCTCATGACAAGATTCACTATAATTCGAACATTGCATACAAGTGAAAATGTGTCTATGACTCTAACTTTTGACTCATTTTGTAATGACCTAAAAAATGACATACTTAAATATGACTCTTTTGAAATTTTTAATATTTTTTTATACCAACATATAATTACACTAAATGATAAAACATTAAACCTAAATATAATTGACATTGTAAGCCCCAAATCTAAATACATAATTTAGACTTTAAAAATTTATAATTTGAATATACTATGACCATAAGATAATAATACCCAAGCCTAAAAAATAAAATAAAAATAACCTTCATTAAATATGATAAACACCAAAATATGAATCTTGACACACTATTAAAATCTAATCCCAACTAAGGATTCAAATCGCAACTAAGAGTATATGTTGACTTTTGATATGCTAAGAAAAAGAAAATATACCAAACTGTTACCCCAGTTGAAAAACTAATCTCCACATGTTGTTAAGATTTAAATATAACTTGATATATAACGTATCATGACAACAAATACTCTAATAAATTATCAACATGAAAATTAAAACTTTATTATCCTTCAAACTGTGTCTTGGAACATCAAATGCTACACTAGCAGTGTCCAATGTGAGTCACGTTCATTAAGTTTTTGTGTGAGTGAAGGGGCAAGTAAATCAAGTAATGTAGATCTAGGAGCAAGTCACTTTCATGAACTAGATATATCTCCACTTCATATGGATCAGTGCATTATTTTTATTGATAGAATTATGGCATGAAAGAGCAAATCAAACACTTTGGTTGGATATATACTTATAGTTATAATAGTTATAAACTGACAGATAAGGATGAAACAAATTTAGGTCTTTATAATGATTTAATCTATCTGAAATTTATTAAAAAAAATTAATTATTCTTTTATTATCCCAACTGCCTAGACCAGGAACTAGCTTTGCATCATAACTAAGCATGTAGGCCAGAGATTAGAAGAAATAATTCTTTCTCTGATGAAATAATAGCCATGAGCTTCAACTACAAATGCATAAATGGGTTAGTGAGCTTTAGATCTGATCTAACACTATAAATCATGAATGAATGCAAGGATCGATATGGATGCCAGAATGCAGGAAAAACTACTCTAAACCAATGTTTTTTAAGAGAAATATGGTGGAGGGCGATGCCAAGTGTCAAAATCTAGTGAAAAACTCAATTTCAAAGTAATCTTATGCAAGCATATACTTATTGAAAAATCTCAATCCAAAAGCAAAAGATGAACAACAATGTCGTTTAATCCTCCTTTATTTACTTTGGTTCTTTATGAATATACTGGATTGTCTATACATGAATTGACACATGATTATAAAGACACTAAAAGATGCTAAATTAGCCTATTTATTTATCACTCAACATTACATAGTGTATTACCATTTTTAGGGGCAAAGAACTAACTTTTTGCCCCCACCAATCATCAGTTTTCCATTAAATCGCAGCCTGCTCTGATACCACTGTTAGAAAATGGATTAAGATATGCAAGAAATTAACTCAATCAATCATGCATTCAAATACACAAAGAATAATTATTTTCTAAATCACATAATATTATCATTTTGTTGCATTTCTCCTTCAAACACCATTACATATGTATAGGAGAATATTTCCTATAACGAGGGATTTCGACATCCTTACAATATCTTTCCAAAATAATCTTCAAACTATATGTGACATTATATTGTTATTCCTAACAATATAATATCAACTATCTAGTACAATCTTATCGTATTAACCATAATGGGAGACTTTAATGTTCCTCTCTATGATTATGAGAAAATGGGTGGTAACACTATTCAAATGGAAGGGAGATTTGATCTCATGGAGTTTATAAGTAAAGAAGGTTTAATGGATGTGGAGCTGCAAGGAATTCAGTACACCTGGAGCAATAAGAGACTGGACAAGGAATGTATACAGGCCAAGCTTGATAGGGCTCTCATTTCCCCAGACTGGATAAAAGACTATACTTGTAAGCTGGAAGCATGCCACAGAATAGGCTCGAATCATTTCCCTCTTATTCTCACAGCGGTCAAATTGAATCAAAAAAAGAATCACCCGTTCAGATTTGAAAAAATGTGGTTGCAGCATCCACAGTTCGAAAGCAAAATAAAGGAGTGGTGGAATATTCCTATTGAGGGAACAACACTCTTCAGAGTTGCCTCCAAACTCAAAAATGTTAAAAAGGAAGTTAAGAAATGGAATAAGGACTGCTTTGGAAATATTTTTGAGAAAAAGAAGACCATCAAGGAGAATATCAGTAGAATTTAGGAAAACATCCAGCAAAATGGATATACCTCAGAATCCCACAGAGAAGAAAGTGAACAATTGGTACAATATCAAGACATTATAACAAAGGAGGAAACCTTTTGGAGACAAAGATCAAGGTGCAATGGTTGAAAGAAGGAGATAAAAATACTAAGTTTTTCCATCTCTCCACTTTGAAACACAGAGCGAAAACACATATTCATCATTTGATAAAAGGAGATCAGAAGATAATAGAGGAAAAGGAAATAAAGGAGGAATTGATCTCATTTTTCTCTTCCCTGATGAAGGATGATAGAAACATTAACTTGAAAAGCCAGGCTGATATCCTACGAGTGATTCCTCCATTGATCTTGAAGGAGTAGAATAATATGTTATGTTCTATACCTAAGGAGGAGGAAATCTTCAAAGCTGTTAGATCTTTAGGAGGAGAAAAAGCACCTGGACCAGATGGTTTCCCCATGTTTTTTTTTCAAAAGCTCTGGAAACTTATAGGTAAGGATGTCAACAATGCGGTGAAGGAGTTCTTTGGAGCAAAACAGATGCTGAAGGAAGTTAATGCCACTTTTCTGTGCCTTATTTTGAAGAAGGCTGGAGCGGAATGCCCTGATCAGTTTAGACCGATTAGTTTGTGCAACTCTTTCTATAAGATAATTTCCAAAGTTCTAACGACCAGACTAATTCAAGTGATCCCTTCGTTAATAGCTGATCAACAAAATGGATTCATTCCAGGTAGACAAATCCTCAACTCAGTTATAACGGCGCATGAGAATATTCATTCATTGTTCAACTCTAACACAGAGGGGTTCCTAATGAAAGTGGATATAGCTAAAGCATATGACAGGGTGGATTGGCTATTCCTTTCAAAATCCCTTATTGCCTTTGGCTTTGAATAAAGAGTGGTTGATATAATCAAGCAGCTGATAACTACTACTTTTATAGCTGTGTTGGTAAATGGGAGTTCATCTCATTTTTTCAATCCGTCTAGGGGATTAAGACAGGGGGATCCTATCTCCCCTATTATGTTTATTATCATGGCCGATAGTATGGGGCGATACCTTGGGGACTTAGTTTGTAGAGGATTATTTAAAGGTCTGAAACCCTCTTCGCATCCTTTAATATGCTCCCATGGTCAATTTGTGGACGATACTATTTTCATGGGATAGTCTGAAGTCACAGAAGCTAGAACTCTAAAGGAAGCTATAAATCTGTATTCCTCTGCCTCTAGATAGCTGATTAACTGGAACAAAAGCATGGTATTCTTTACCAATACCCCAGTTTATAGACAGAACAAAATAGCAAGAATCCTAGAATGCTCCATAGGTTTTTTTCCTTCCACTTACCTTGGTCTCCCTTTAGGGTCGAAAGCTCCTGAAGCTTTTTGGGAAGGACTTATTAACAAATTTAGTAAGAAATTGGCGGGATGGAAAGGCAGTCTTCTAAGCCAAGGTGGAAAGCTCACACTCCTCAAATCAAGTCTTCAAATCATACCTACGTATGCTTTGAGTCTTTTCAAAATCCCCACTAAATTTGCTGAAGCTATAGAAAAAATCCAGAGAAACTTTCTTTGGTCAGGTACTGAGGAGAAAAGGAGAATGCCTCTTATAGCATGGGATAACATTTGAAAACCTGTCAGGGATGGTGGACTTGGTATAAGGAAAATTAGAAGTATGAACACAGTCCTCTTAGCTAAATAGGGGTGGAGCGTTTATTAGGAAAATAAAGAATGGAGTAAAATTTGGAAGCATAAGTACTTATTCAAGGCAAAGTCACTCCCTGAATTCTTTACCACACCGGACATTTCTCATCCTTCTGCCATATGGGGGGAAGTCCAGGGAACAAAACATGTTTTAGAAGAAGGAAGTTCATGGAAAGTTGGCAATGGTAAAAAGGTGAAGTTCTGGGAAGATATTTGGTTAAGAGGAAAACCGTTACAGGAAGAAATCCAAGATAAAGATGTGATAGATAGATGCAAGCAAAGAGTGGGAATAACGGTTAATCAATATTGGCAGAACAACTCTTGGGTAAACCTCACTGACTATGATCAAGATCTCAAGGATATTCAATTATCCCTAAATGCTATATCTCTATATCCTAACCAAGAAGATAGAATTGTTTGGCACAATGAGCCAAGTGGACAGTTTAAAGTTTCGTCCATTTTCTCCTCTAAGGGAAATGGTAGCAAACCGTTATGGATGAGAGCCTGGATTAAGGGGCTCATCCCTAAAATCAAATTCTTTTTCTGGACCCTTCTCCAAAACAAAATATTGACTCTGGGTAGTTTACAGAAACGCAGAATTAATATTGTAAATAGGTGTATTCTTTGTAAAAAAGACCTTGAGGATAGAGATCATCTGTTCGTGAATTGTTCCTTCACTCAGCTTTTTTGGAAGGAGATTCTCAATTTGTGGGGCATTACATGGATTCACCACAAAAATGTGGAATTATCTCTCAAAAGCTGGTACTACCCTTCAAAGAATCCCGAAGTCCTTTTTTAATGGAAAATAACTCTTTCCCATATTTGGTGGGGAATATGGAAGGAAAGAAATAACCGAATCTTTAGAAATAAAGAACTTCCTGGATGGGTGGTAGGACAGAACATCATTAGAGCTTTAAAGGAGAATTTTTTATTACAAGAGAATCCAAGCTCTACCCTCCAAGTGGATAATCCCTTGAGGACAGATAATCCTATTGGTAAACCTGATAAACCCAGATCTGGAGTAACATGGAATGTTCCTCCTCAAGGATGGATTAAAGGAAACTTTGATGGTGCTGCCAAAGGGAACCCGGGGAATGCAGGTTGTGGTGGAGTCTTGAGAAACGATATCGGAATGGTAATTGATGCTGTTGCAATCCCCATTGGTAAATCGAATTGCCACATTGCCGAAGCTACAACTACCCTTCAGACCCTCAAATTAGCTGTGGACTCGGGATATCCCAAATTGTGGCTTGAAGGGGACTCTTTGAATATTATAAATATTCTTAATAATAGAAATATTGTGTCTTGGACCATAGAGGATAAGGTAATGGAGATGAAAACATTATTAAATAAATTTGAAGAAGTGATTATAACCCACACCTTTCGTGAAGCCAATGGTGTTACAGATTGGCTAGCTAATTGTGCAGTCCGGGAAGGTCAAACAGTGAGGTGGCATGAAACATTAGAAAAGAACATGGAATTGAGGGCGCTCATTCTTCATGATGCAACCCATGCAAAGGAAGGAAAGATTGGAGAGTAATAAATATATAATGAGTAGGAGGAGTGGTAGTGCAGGGAAAGGAAAACAATCATTAAAGAGGAAGGCCCTCAAGAGTGAGATGCGGATCCTGAAAAAGCACAAACAAAGCCGACTTTCCAATCAATTTGGCAGCAGGTGGGTTTAGTGTAAAAACCATAGCAACTGGGATTCAAAGAAAATGAGTATGGCACGCAAAAGGAAGGGAGAACCCCGAAAATAAGAACCCAAGAGCTGTGAGGAATGGAGAGAGAAACAAGAAGTCTGGAGAATTCTACAGAAAGGAAAAGTTGCGAGCTACATGGAAAGACTCCATGGATCAAAGCCGCATATCACTACGGCTTTTTTCAAAAATTGGTCTGATGAAAGGGTCACCCTGCATGGTATCACAGTGAACTTAACAGAGGATTTTATAGCTGAGGTTACAAGGCTGCCTACGGATGGACTCAAATTTTCCAAGCAGACAAGCATCTCGAATGAGGCCTTTTGTAAGTTCCCGAAAATGGATGAGGAAGAACAGAAGCTGGTCAAGAATGGGGATTTCTATGAATTGGATCAGATAAAAGGGATATGGAGGGATGTCTTAAGCTGCATAAAGGAGTACTTCATCTTGGACGGAAGAAGCAAGCGCGTGCACAAGTTCTATTTTGTCTTCCTTAACCACTTCAGGCACAAGGTTAGTTTGTCTTTTCCCTTTTATCTTCGCTTCACCTTGGTCCAAAGTTTATATGCTCATAGGAAAAAGGAAACGCGCCCTATCCTACATGAAGGCCTTATTCTACTTATCGAAGGCTACTGTAAGAATAGTGCAATGGTAAAGCACCCCAAACAGGGGAAAATTAAGGTGTCAGGGAACAGAAAGAGTGAAAGTGTAAATGGGAAAGGCAAAATAAAGCTCCCTAGTGCTAAAAAGCAGAATGTAGAAGAAGATACGGAACGGGAGAGAATTGAAAACCCCAAGGAGGAAAACTTGGAAGAAGAAGAAGAAGGAACTGAAAGCTGGGATACAAACTCTAATGAGGATGAAGAATGTTCTGAGAAGAATGCAAAAGATGATGTCAACACAGAGGAGGATTCTGCAAATAGAACTGTAGATACGGAGGAAAACCAGAAAGTGTCAGAGGATGAATTTGTCTAGGATGACCTTGTTGAGGACCCAACTTCAAAGAACGAAAAGTAAACTTCAAGTCAGGATGATAATCAAGATACGGCTATGGAAATTCAAACTGGAATTAAAGAGTGGGAACAAAAGAGTCGAGAGGATATCTTTGAAGAAGCCAGGAACAGTCCCAATAAAAATTCTGAGGAATGGAGAGGGGAAAAATAGAATGATGAAACACACACACCTATGGCTTGGGTTAATTGTAAAGTAGAGGCATCATCCCAATTTGATTCTTGGATGTGTAGGGAGATTATGGATCTCAAGAGGAAAGTGGAAACTATGGAAGATTCCCTGAAAGTTGTTTGGAACAAAATAAACAATATGGAAAATCAGATAAGGGAGATCCCAGTCAAGCTCAAAGCCTATGAAAATAACCTCCGGGAACTTATTAAGGACAATAGAACGAAAATGGAGGAAGTTACGTCCAATATTTGTGATGCTGCTGTCAATATAGGTAAAAGAGCCAAAGAGGAGACCAAAGCCTTGGAGGGACCCAGCAAAAGGACGAGACAAAGTTCTAGAAAGAAAGTTACACAAAAAGGAGCTATGCAGGCGGCAACCACTACCCAGGATACTATTATGAAAGGAAAAGAAACTATGAAAATGATATTGGAACTGGATGAATAATCTGGTTCTTCTGGTTGGTTTAGTAACTGGTCCTGTTTTTTGTTTTCTTTTTGTAATCCTTTCCTTTGGTGATACCAGATCTCTGTTTAATCTGGGTTTTGACCGAAAGTCTTTCTGGTGGTTTCAGGTCCATTTAAAACCTGTTTTTGCTACTTCCTTGTAGTAGTTTTTAGGCTTTGCCTGTGGTCTTGGTCGATCTTTCTTTCTTTCTTTGTAACAGGGTTTCGGGGCCCCTTCAAAACCTGCTTTTACCTCAATCTAAAACCATATGGTTACACACTAACCAATTACTATTTAAATTTTGGTAAATATCAAAACTTACATGATGTAAAAGCTAAATTCCTAACATCATACATGCATGTATTTAAAATGTTATGTGCATATTTTATTATGTATAGTTGTTTTTGTTTTTAATCTATTAAGCTTGTGAATATTTGCACAATAAATTATGTTTCTATATTTCCTAAACACAATAGTGTGGATATTTTCAGTACAGTTCCATTAGTCTATGATATCTCTTGATAAACAAAGTGTTTAGTTAGAGTTGGTTCTTCACCATAAAATAAGTTGAGTTGATGAGGTTTCTTGGAAGAGTTGTATTTTCATTATGTAAGTCATGCATTGAATTGCAAGTTATTTGTAAATCTTAAGATAAAGTGGGGTATTGTTCTTAGGTAGATATGAGAATAATGGTGCAAAGGTTTTCAAGGTAATTATGGGTTATAAAGGCCTATGACATTGAGCAATTTTCTTTATGCGTACTTGGTTTGGTTACATTTGTATGTAGATAATATTTTTAAACTTTATCAATTACTAATAATTTATCTCTGAGTGCACACCTTAAAAGGTGCACTAGGAAAGGGGTGGGCAAGCCATTGGTGCTTCTCAATATTGGTGTTCCTTATATAACCACTTGTAACTAACACAAACCTATCCTATATATTTTCCTAAGATTTTACACCTCTCTTACACACTCTTCCAAGAAATTCTTTGCCTCAAACAGCACCTAACTAACCCAAAATCTCTTTTTTCATTTACCAAACACAGTCACATAGGCCGACCCTATTCTTAAAAATGAGCATATCACAGGACTTGGCTAGCCCAATCGATCTAGTATTTATTAAATAACCAAGTTGACTAGGCTGACAATGTCAACTAAAATTTCAAAAAGGTTTAGGGTTTGATCTATCTATATAAACACATATTTTTCTTTCATTAGAGAGACATAGAGATAATCATTCATTTACACTTCTTTATAATTTTTTATTCTACCATTCTACTTTAGGAGTCATTGCTTAACGTTTACACTTGGAGAGAATAATCTTGTCTTGTGGAAAAGTATTTGGTATATATGAAAAGTCATATAGCTTAGAGTTGGCCTATCTCTATGATTTTTACAAACCACAACAACCTATTGAAAATCACCATTGGCCAAGGGAGATATTGAACCATGATGGATTCATCTTCAAGGTAAGTATTTATAACTCTTATTCCTCTATTTTGATAGATAAAAGTAGCATAACTAATGTCTTTTAAATGTATTTCTCTCTCTATGTATTTGGATTACCATTATATTAAATTGATTAGAATTATTCTTTGCATGTTTACTTTTATGTTTATTATCCCCATTTGTGTCACATGCTTTGGTGAGTAGTAGATTAGATTTACTTTAGTTTGTCAATTACTTTGTTAGAAACCATAGGACCTTAGTTTGGGTTATTGTGTGTTATTGCTTGAGTAGAGGTTTTGTAACCCTCTATAGTGATATTGTGTGGTAAGAGACCCCTTAGTTAGGTCTAGTAGATCCATATTAGTCATGACCCTGATTGTCTAAATGTACCAACAAGCAGAAGGGCTAGTGTGATTTATCTTCTTTGAGATAGGATTGATTTGTACATTAACTTCACTTTCCCTTGTCATACATTATGGTGAACCCAACATGAATCTAACCCTTACAGGTTTTATTTTATGTCTTCATTCATTATTTATTTCATTTTTACATCACTGGATCAATTCTATCGACTCAATCTAACTTTCTATGCATACGTTTAACACACAATTGATTCGATAAACTTTATTTTTCTTTGTACAGGTCATCTTCAACCATAGGTAACTAGATTGACACACTCAATTTCGTATACTTCTTTACATATAGGTTTTCAAACTCAATAGAACCAATCAACTCTATTAACAAGTTAAAAATCTTCATCTAGATGGTATTGTTATAGCTTGGAATTGCACCCTTGTGAGAGAGTTATTTAGGGTCCCTCACTTCAAGCTATAAGCATGGGGACAACCTCAGGATGTGGGTATCCTATGGTGAGGTTCAACCTCTAGGTTTTCTATGAGGCTAGTTAATTAAGTGCTTCACTTTAGCTCTTGATCTCACACTAACATCTATTATCTGCTAAGGAAAAGGGGTAGGAGGATGATTGAAAAGAAAATCTAAACTAAGGGGGTGATGCACCAAAAGAAGTGATCCACTTGGTCTGGGAAAAGATCCAACTAATGATGAATCCAAATAAGACACATGTTATTTTAGTTCTATCTCAAGGCCATAGGCATGGATTTTTTCCATGGAGGTTGGAGAAAAGCTTTACACTTTGAAGGATAACAAAATAGGTCTAAGGGAGACACTATAAACTAGTAACACATTAAAGGAGCTTGACACACAGACACTTCATGAAATCTTGCACAAAATTGAGAGGATTAAAAGCAAGATACTGGAAGAAATCACAGGTGATAAATAATAATCATACATTCTACAAAATGAAATCAAATGTGTATACTTGTTTTAACCAAAAAGAGAAAAGTCTTCCTTGTATTAGTTCAAAAAAGTCTTTTACAAAGTGATTATTGTAGAGTAATCCTATCACCAATCCCAAGATCATTTGGTTGGCTCCAAGGCCTCTATATATATAAAAAAGGGGGAAGAGAGAAGAAGGCATTGATGATGGGAACTCTGACGTTGCACTTTCTTATTCTCCCTAAATGCACCACTCAAGATCACCTGACAATCCTCTTGAGCCCCTTCCATCTTTTTGGCTTTCTTTGGCGTGTCTAAAAAGTCATATTGTGATTAGCTAGAATGTTTCTTCTTGGCATGATGCATTACAGTGATTACTGGAAGTGAACCGTGGTAGATGAGAGCATTCATAAATTCTAGCTACCAGCCACTCAAACTCTCTCATGTTTATTAAACATCCTTATGCCACTTGGTTAGCTCCTTCCTCATTAGCTCTTCAATCTTGGGGTTAAAAGACCTTTATTTTTGCTTCATATGCTTGGCATTGGTCTCCAACTCTATGGTATGCTAAGTTAACTCAAGATTAAAACTATTTAGGTTGTTATACTCCCAAGAAAAAATGATTGCATACTCTTGGCAAAGTGCTATGAAAGCATGTCTCTCAGCCTTGCTACTTACCTTTCTGCTCCAGTTAAGCTATGTGATAACCTTCCATTCATTACATCATGATTCTCATATTACTGGACTAAGCTTAAGTCAAGCCCTTGGAAAATCTTGATTTACTCTATGTAGAGTAATTTGGGTTCTTTGGCCTCTCCAACTTTAGACTTTCCCAGATCCTTCACTTAGAAAGCCTTTTTAGTAGAGTACTTGGAGAAACTTGATTTACTCTATGTAGAGTAATTTGGTTTCTCTAAGCTTACTTACTTTGGGCTTGTCCATCTTGAAGTCTTCTCATTTTACTATTTCCCAAGCCTTAAGACTTCACACTTTTCAAACCCAATTACTTCCAATGGCTAGTCACTTATCCTAATTTTGATGTCCATTAGCCTGTCATTTCCTTCAGACACTTGGTCTCAGGGTTCTTTCTCAGCTTATTTCTTTCGATCAAATATCTTGAAGGAATTTCTTCAGATAATTTGTCCAAAGGAATTCCTTCAGACTTTTTTTTCCACGTTTATCTTCAAAATTACCCTTTGGGCTTTTCACAATGGACTTTCTCGAAGGGTAAGAGACCCTTTAGGTTTTCTACATGTCCCTTTAGATTTTTTGAAAAAGACTCATCCATTGAAGAACCTGAGAAGCACCATTTTTCAAGACCAAATCAGGTTTGTCAAGCCCCTTTACTTATTTTGGGCTTCTGACTGCTCATAACTTATGAAGTAATTAAGTAGTGCCCCTTAGAGAACTCAAAATACACTATATATGAGTAAGGGTTTGTAAACCCAAATTACTTCTACTTATAAAACATTTAGAAGCTAACCACTACTAGAAACTTGATTTGTACTATGCCTTCAGGAACCTAAAGTTGTCACTACGAAAAAACCTGAAGTTCTCCCAAAGATTTACCATTTTCTTACCTGAAAGCTCCCTTTTTCATACTTAGGTAGACTTTGATATGTGGTCCAAAAAAAATGGCTAATAGGTACAGTATAAAAAATAGTAAATTCAACATCTTTAAAATCATCAGGTTCATTCTCATCATCTTAGTCATTTTAGTTCTTCATTATAGTTCTATTTTTCATAATGTTCAATCTATAAAACTATAACCCTACAGTGAACTAGGTTTATTGGATCGACATAGTTCTGTAGCTTACTTTATTATCAAGGAGATTTAGTTGACTCGTTCAACTGTGTTTCTCTAGCCATTGCTTCAATAAATAGAATTGACCCAGTCAACACTATTTTGTATCATTTACATACTTGATTGTCTGAACTGACCCTATAATCTTTAAGCAAAGGAATTAACTCATATTGCTAATAATTAACTCATCTTTCATTTTATTTATTTCTTGTTTAGAGTAGCACACATAGACTAAATAAGAAGTTTTAATTTATCAATTTATTCACAATGTTTATTTTTTATTCACACACTTCTAAACCACATAATATCAAAAAAAATTAAACAAATTCTACCCAAGTACTTAGATTTCATCACCAAGGAGGAAGTCAACTCAATTTTTCGACTTAGTGTAAATACATGGTTGATGGTATATATTGACAAAGCACCAGACATCCTTATCATTGTGAGATTGTGAAGTGAAGAGGTAAGCCCCAATACTAAGCTAGTACCATCATTGATACAAATCCCTTTCAGCCTCAACTACCTAAAACCATCCTTACATTACTTTTTTAGTTCCTTTTTATAGTCAACTCCCTATCACATTTATCTATAAAGTTATAATTTAAAGCATTTAAGGATGATCATGTAGATTAGCAGTTTTATTGTTGTTACTTGCTCTCTGCTAATTGTATGTTGTATTTTAAAACTTGTATTGACTAGTGTTGGTACAAGGTTTGTGCCATGTGTTATAACTCCATCGACCCAATTGCCTATGTGTTTATTTTAAGTATTATATAAAATAACACTAGATCATCTAGAATCATATCTGCTAAAACCTATCTTTACCCTTAGAACATAGTTGACCCAATCAATTGTGTCTCATATAGTTTTTCTCTTCCATATAACACAATCATTTTATTTGATCTAGTTTCTCATAAGTTGCTCTCTAGTGCCTCCCCACAAAACATATTTGATTGATCTATTTGTTTCCTTTCTTGAATTTTTATCTTGATCTTCCTTCTAGACTCTATCAAATTGGTTGACTTTGTACCTCTTGGCCTATCATGTTTTATATATGGCTGACATTGCTCCTAACTTTCACCTTTACACTCTGATCTTAGATTATTATTCCAAAAATCATGAAATCCCCTATTAGAATATTTTTGGATAACCTTAATTCATTTAGATGATATATGGGGTGTTCTTTCCTTCCTACCCTTGTTACCCAAGAGGATTCTCACTCCTTGGTGCACTTTATATCACCCTTCATCTTTGCACTATGTTTTAACCTTTTAAGACTTAGTGTATGTAAATATTATATTGTTAAAGAGTTGAGTATAGTAAATTAGGGTATAAATATGCAATAAATACAACTATTGATTTATTATAGAATTGACTAACTTTGACCTTTCTAAAATGGTAATAAATAGTGTAAGAACTTAGCTATAAAATGACTAAGATAAATGATATGGAGGATAAAAACTAAGGTAGAGGCTGGTATGAGTGTCTCAAATAGAATCTAGGTGTCAAAACCCCTTCCTAATAGTAGTGCCATGTGGTAATAGTGTCCCTATTTTGGTAGTAGTATCCTCTGTGTAGGATTAGTCTGAACTTCTAAGTGCACTTGTGTTTGGATCTATAAGGCCTATTCCTATATGCATGAGTTTATGTATGGCATGATTTGATTAATTTTATGAGAAAACCCTAATCCTCCATGTTGTTAGGGTATTCGATTTATACAAGTAAAAAAGTGTGTTTTCTAGTGGGGTAGGCTGAACATCCTCAACACCCCATTGTGATGATAGTTTCCTACTTATCAATACTCTAAAGAGGGATCAAGCCCAATGCAGTTATTCCCACCTAAGTGCTGGTGCAAGTGCAATTAAATCTAGTATGATAGTTGACTTAAGTGCTTTGAATGTGCTTAAGACTTAAAATATGGGTAATCAGAGCTTAAAATTTTATAGATGGTAGTATGTAGAAGTAGAGCAGAATAGCGATTGATAACCTTAATTGTACACAACTTGTAATGGATTTGCATATGTATTTTGCATCTAATTTCCATCTACTAGTCAAAGGGCCAAAAGTTATGTATTTATATTATTTTGGTTCTTGTCTGGGTGTTAAAAGTGGTCTAGGCTTACCCAAAGAGGTATAAGATTTTAAAAGGTATCTATTTGTGAAAAGAGGAGGGAAAGGACAATCATTCAATTATTAGGTCACTAGTGCCATGTGGATCTATTTTCCCTATTATGGCCCTAGTGTCTAGGTGGCAAAACACTAGGCACAAAGGGCCAGGATGCAAAAATAAAGGTGTGGGACTGCTTTAGGATGACTAGGGACACTTGTGGCCTACACGAAGACTGGATAAGTGTGAAAATAGGCTCTAGGATAAGTCTAGGGCTAAGCTAGGGATAGGTGGTCTCACATAGCACTCTTAGCACTCAAGTGTCACTTTTAGGTGATTACATTTGCTTCCCCTTTATTCTATAAATGTAACAAAGTGAAATGACTAGGATAAAGGAAAAATAAGTGTACTTGGACTTACCTAAGAGGTAGAGCCCGTGAATCTAGTTTTGAATATGTGAAGCATGCTATAATACATGTCCTACAAGTGAAACATGCATAAATTAACCCTTAAGAGATATCAAAAGTAAGGATAAAACTAAGTAAAGAAGTAAAATTGAGTAAAGGGATAGGAGAGAGAGGAAAGGAATAAATACACCTTATTGGGTATGCAAACCAATATATAACCTAGTGACAACCTATGTGTGTGTGTATAGTGATCAATCAGTGAATAACTTAGACTGAGTTGATGGCTTACTCAATGTGGGTGGCTCAAGAACTCAATCCATTTTTAACTCCATCATTACCCACCCCTGCTTGGTGGATCATGATCTATGAATAACTTAGATTGGACTAATGGTATTTACAACCCTCTCATGTAGGTGGATCAATAACTCAGGTGGACTATGAATCCATCATTGCCTACCCATGTGTATTAGATGCATCTAAAATTAAAATTACATAATGTAACTGCAATTGTCTAACTAGAAATGTCAACTTTGTAGCCACTTGGGTATATTAAGTAGCTTTGAGCCACTCAAGAATGCCAACCATTTCAAATGGAGTAAGGCATGAAATTGGTGTGTAACTTGGAATATGATGTCTGATGTATACAACATAGATAATGACATGGAATGTGTCATTTCATATGATCAACCAGTGTGTAAGTGAGCAAATGGAAATGATGTGTCATGCACATGCCCCCAAATCTAATATCAAAGCATATGGATTTTGTACTAAGTTGTAATAATTTATATCTAAGTATCTGAACTATAAATGGGAATGGTCATGTCATGCATGATGCCCCCAATCTGAGCAAACTAGTATGAATCTGAGCTAAACTAGGCAAAATTGGTAAATCTATAACTAAACCTGTGCAAACCTAGATTATACCTATTGTAATTTTTTGACTAATTTAGATTTTTATGAAACTGACGCTACTAGATAGTAGCTTCATATCTTGGATAGTAGTGCCATATGGTTCCAATTTCTTGATTTGGGTACTAATGTCCATTTGATATAATTTATATGCCACTATACTAATCTTTGTATCACTATTTTATTTTGTGTTTACTTGAGTCTAATTTTTGTAATCTAAGCCAATGTGATGAAAATGTATTGTGAGTGCATTCTAGTAGCTTGATCTATGTGACAAACCCTTTTGAATGCTCCCTCTTTTAAGGGGAGTTTTTAAACTTTTGCAAGAATTATCCTCAAAAGAAAAAGCTCTGCAATATGTGTGTTTGCTAGAGCATTTATTATATTTGCATAATAATCCAATATAATAAGCATAAATAACATTTGAATATAACATAATATGAGCATAAGTTTATAATGTGTGATGTATGTCATGTCTAGCATTCACATGGCTATAAAGATAGATATAACAAATGTATGTGATAACATATATGAGTAATAACTAAGTAACTACCTAGGGGGAGGGGCATGATGTCCATCATGACACCCAAGTAGGAAGGGAAGATGCATGAGGTCCCTCATGGCATCTAAAATTAGAGTGTGTAACAAGAAAGAGATAAGTTTCATGGCCATGACGCATAAAAAAAATCATACATACAACACACATAAGGCATGTAAATTAGGTCAAGGGGCCATAATACAAGGGACATGGGCACATGTCATGAAATATGAGAAAGCAAGAAATATAAGGACATGTTTAAATGTCCATTTATGTAAACAACAAAAAAGTGGGATTATAGCCACACTGAAGGACATGTTCAAATGTCCACATACACAATCAAGAAGGCACACACAAAGACATGGGCACATGTATAAAGCATACTACTATGAAAAGAAGTGGCATAGAGCCAAATATCAATGGCATATTCAAATGCCTTTGAATAAAAGAAGCATAGAGACATAATCAAATATAAACTAGGGAATCTATAAATGACAGTATGCATGATCATGTAATATGATTCTTTGTAAGAGACAAGAGGTACATATGTTGAGTTTAAAGTAGTAGTACATGGCAAAAAAAATCTGAGTAAGTGTAACATGATCAAAATCAGGATATAACAATGTTAAATTTGTGATGTAGAGTTTAGAAAGATGTAACTTGGTAATCAAAATTGTGTATAGGGTGCCCCCAAATGGGTAGATGATAGAAAATCTGGAGCAATGTAGGGGACATGAGTCTTGTAACAATATACAAGCACTCAACAAGAATAAGTGAAGCATATATGTATGATAAAAACTAACTATACTAAGATAGCTAGCATATGTAACGTATATAAAATATAAGAAGTGTAAGCATGGAAATGCATACAATCTATAATTTTGTATTTTCTACGTAAATATTTGAATGTTTGTGTTTTTTTTCAAAATTTTATATTATTTTTATATTTTTTAGATAGAAGCTATGTACAAGCAACATAAAATTGAAACTATGTAAAAGGATCAAGAAAGGAGGAAAGTATGTACAAGTAGGGAGGAACAATATTAATCAATGAGTCTCATAGGAGACTCATTATCACTATGGCCTATGTCAAAAATAAGAATGGTAATCTCTTGTGCAGTGTGATTGTTATGCCAAAGTTGAATGGTTTTGTAGTATGAATTTGGATATTGTTCATCATCAAAATCATAATAACCTAGAATACTAGAGGGAATTGTTTCATACTATGGAGTTGACCTTTCTAAATTGTGCTTTGGAAAATTGATTGTGATTTTTCCCTTTGAAATTGTACTTATTTTAGACATATGGTGTTTTGGAGGCTATTTTACTAAAAATCCTCATTTGAGAATGTTTGTTAGCTTGGAATGATTTTGACTTTGCAACTTAAGTTCTTACTCTTTTTGTAACATTTCCTATGTATCTAGACTTTTTTCCTTGATAAACTTTATCTGTGAATGATTTGCCTTAGGATGTTCAATAAATCTCAAACCTTGTTGACCAACATTATCAATTGATATAATAGGAGAAGTGATACCTTGGGCTTGCTTGCCCAAACCTTGACCGTGATAATCAAACTGTTATAGATATTTTTAACCAAACCCATACTGCTTTGAAAGTTGAGCCTCATTTTGGAGAGGTATATTTCCATCTCTTACTTGTTTTACATGTGTTTGATGTATTATTTCTTACTTTTATTATGCTTTGTAAACCTTTTGTTATGAGTTATGCTCCAATAACCATTTTTGTATTGTTTCTAAATTTAACCATTTTTAAATTTGTAAATATGCAATTATACATTGTTTGGATTATGTATCACTATTTGAGCCACCTATATCCATTATCTATTGTATTTTTATTTTCAATGCTAAACATGAATGGGTGTGGTGCCCTTGCATTCTATGATATGCACAATAATAACTGGATCTCCTCACTGGGTGTAGAGGAGGTAGGTTGATCAACTTAGCTTTAATCATTTCCCTTCGTAACTTGCTTGAACTCTTATTGGACCCTTATATGCTTTTTTAATCACTTATAATAGATGCATTGTGTTTTAATTTTTTATTTGGATATGAAAAAGTGTTGGGCACAACTTTTCTAGGTGTAGATGTATATACATGATGAACACTAATTGATTCTTAAGACGATGTACATGTAATTTAATTTTCCAATAATGTGACTTGTGCACTTAATAACTAATTTTTATTTTGTAAATCTGAGATTAGCTTGTTCATACTGATAATTTTATCCCTTATAGTCTCACAAGTGTAAACCCTAGTTGCGTCTGATTGAACATGTAGGCACACACCCTATAGGGTAGATGTGTGGATAGGCTGAGTATGGGAATTTAATTACAAGAATATAGGTTGCTTCATATCATGGAGAAGTGATAGCATGGACTTGGTTAGAGGGAAAGTAGCTATCACCCTCATGGAGATGAGGAGTAAAAGAATATTCTTTTTTGTGCATAAGACATGACATTGAAACTTGAAACATGGTTGTTAGATTATGTAATAGATCTTGTATGCATGTAAGAATTTGTTTCTTAATTAATTTTTTCATAAGAGAATAATAACATGCTAAAGATATAATGAAATGTGACATACATTTAAATTGATATAAAACATCATGCATACATGTGTTTATGTCTTTTTTGAATTCAATCCAAATAAAAGGAAACAAGCATGCAAAGGAAGCTAGAAAAATTTATATTAAAAAGTGATAAACTTTATCTATAATTATTATCATGATTGTATGAAATAAAAATTAGAAAATATAGGGTTTTGAAATCGGAGTGTGGGTCTTAAAAGCCTAAAAATATAAACCCTAGGGTATCTAGGGTTAGGGTTTGTGTAATACTCAAAGTAAATCAAGTTCACCAAATGTTTTAACCTCGTAGGACTTAGTGTATGTAAATCTTATGTTGTTAAATAGCTTAGCATAGTAAATTAGGGTATAAATATGCAATAAATACAGCCATTGATTTGTTACAAAATTGACTAACTTTGACCTTTCTAAAGATAGTTATAAATAGTGCAAGTAAGAACTTAGCTAGAAAACGACTGAGACAGATGATCTAGAGGTTGAAAACTAAGACAGAGGCTGGTTTGAGTGTCATAAACAAGATTCAAGTGTTAAAACCCCTTTTGGACAGTAGCACCCTAATAAAAAAGTATCTCCATGTGGCACTATTATCCCTATTTTGGTGGTAGTGTCCTCTATACAAGATTGTTTTGAGCTTCTGGGTGCACCTGTGTCTAGATCTATAAGGCCTATTCCTACATGTATGAGTTTTGAAACCTTGTAAATGTCTTGTTTTGACTGATTTTATAAACAAACCCTAATATTCTAATTTTTTAAGGCATTTGGTTGATAAAAGACAAAAAGTGTGTTTGTTAATGGGGTAGGCTAAACATCCTCAACACCCCATTATGATGAGAGTTGCCTACATACTAATACTCTGAAGAGGGATCAAGTTTAATGTAGTTCTCCCCACCTAAGTGTTGGTGCAAGTGCAATTGAATCTTGTATAATATTTGACTTGAGTGTTTAGAATGTGCTTGAGACTAGAAATTTGGGTAATCAGAGCTTATAAATGTTGTAGATGGTAGTATGTAGAAGTAGGGCAGAATAGGGATTGATAACCTTAATTATGCATAACTTGTTCTCAGTTTGCATATGTATTTTGCATCTAATTTCCATCTCATGGTTAAAGGGATAAAAGTCATGTATTTATATTATTCTAGTGCTTGTGTGGGTGTTAAAAGTGGTCTAGGCTGACCTTAGGAGGTCTAAGATTTTAAAAGATATTCATTTGTGAATAGAGGAGGGAAAATACAATAGTGTCATTATTGGGACACTAGAACCATGTGGTGCTACTATCCCTATTATGTTTCTAGTGTCCACATGGTAGAACACTAGGCACTAAGGGTTAAGATGGAAAAATGAATGTTTAGGACTGCTTTGGAATGACTAGGTATCCTTGTGGCCAGTACGAAGGTTGGATAAGTGTGAAAATAAGCTCTAGGATAGGTTTAAGGATAATCTAGGGATAAGTGGTCTTAATTAACACTCTTAGCACTCAAGTGTCACTTTTAGGTGATTACAAACTATACTATGATCCAAATTACCCCAAGTGATGATACTGATGGATCAAATCCATTTCACACTTCTCAAAATAACTCTCTCTAAATCATCTTATTACACTATTGGGGAAATTAACACAATCTTAACCAATAACCCTATAATAAATATTTCAAACACCAACAACCCTTCCCCAAACAATCCTTAACACAACAACCCATCCCATAATACCAATTTGAGGAATGTTCCTCTACCAATCCTAACAATCCTTGTTTAAACACTAATAACCCCAATATATCAATTGACACCACTCAAATTCTTGAAAAATACTACAACAAATTAATATTATGCAAATTCCTAATACTTATCAAATTATGCAAATGCAACATCATTTATTGAACATGGCTAATCAACCTTTCATTATCCTACCTCAAAATAACCAAAATTTTACTCCTCCACCTCTTAGAGATACCATGGGAAATATCATTCCCCAACCCATTATGCAAGATAAGATTCTTCAAAATATTCAAAATGAACCTTTAGCCACCTTCATTGTTTTAATGATATTGGAAATATCTCTCTAACTATTAAATATGATGGGACTAAAGACCCTACATCTTTCCTTAAAGCATTTGGTAATATTTATAAAGAGTGGATTCAAATTGATAACTTTGCCACTAGCAAAATTTTAGTCAAAACATTCATAAGAGATGTATTAGAATGGTATAATCAACTCCCTCAACATTACATATGGCAACTCGATGATTTAGTCAATCTTCTAGTTAAGGAAATTAAACACAATGAACTTCATAAAAACTGTCTTGGCCATTACATCAATACTAAACAATCCCCTTCTAAATCAACTCATGATTTCATTAAACGATGGAAATATTTGGCTCACAAAATTGATCATAACATGACTGATGATAACTTATTTAAAACATTCATAATCACCTTAACACCTTCTAATCAATATAAGGTTTGAATTCTTTCTACCCAAACTTTATACGATGCAATTGATCAAGCTAAAAGACAAGACTTTCTTATGAAACAATATAAGCCTAACATTAAAACCATCAAGTAATTTTACCTTAACTCTGCTAATGCAATAAATGGAAATACTCCTCAAACAAAACTAAGAGTAGCCAAAGTGGATAATTCCTATGCACCCTTAACTATTTAAAAAATGAAACAATTATTAGCTCCTTCTAAACCTTTCACTTACACTAATAATCCACCTACATGGTATGATCCTAACAAATTTTGTTGGTTTCATGTCAATGTGGGTCATTCCCATGAAACATGTTGTGGGGTTACCAAATTTGATGCTTTTTTAATGTTTAGAGATACATTCAATCATGACGCTATGAACAAATTATGTCATCATGATTATGTTAAAGCTTCTAAAAAGAAACACGTTACCAAACCTTCCTCCTCTAAACATTCAAAAACTTTTTTCACTTCCAAACCACAACACTCAAACAAAGATATATGTGAAATTAACATTGACTATGACCAATATTATACCAATTCTTAATATGTGAACGTAGCTAAAGTCCATTATCGACATAAACCCACCCATAAAAATCTCGACACTAAGCCAAAAAAGACATCACTTGATGAATAACTTCTTAAAGACACCACTACCACTACCATACATTCCTAAAAAAATGAGGAAACACTCCAATAACCATAACCTCAAACTAATTATCTTCCTACCAAAAACATTTTACCTTTCAAGCTTCATGTTAGTTCTTCATCTTCTAAATCTCATTCTAATTTATTAGAAAAACTCAACTCAATGCCTTGAAAAATACCCCTCATGTAGTTAGTTATTACTTCTCCATATCACCGCAAATTATTAATGCAACAATTACAAGACATTGAATAACCACCTTCCCTTGAAGTGGAACACCCTCTTTAAGATCCTTCACCAACAGAAGTACATATTATTGAAACTATTTGTACTTCTTCCAAACCTTCCATAGAATTCCTTGAAGAAGATATCATTAATGATGAAATTATTTTTCAAACCGATGATCCAATTATTTTCATTAAAATCACAATTAATACCACCCTCATTCGAAAAGTATTGGTAGATGAAGAGTTTGGAATTAATGTTACCTCCCTTTGGTTAATTCAACAACTTGGGTATACCAAAGATCACCTTAAGCAAACTCATCTCACATGTCAAGTATTTGATAAGATAAATCAAAAACCACTTGATTGTATTTGTCTCCCCCTCACTATTAGACCCAAGACCATATGAATCAAACCCAAGGTCCTTCACTGACCACTATCCTATAATATACTCCTAGGTCACCCATGGACACATCGTATGAGGGTTATTGCTTTATCAAGTAGTCAATGTATTAAATTTATGCATAATGGAAAATGTTATAAATATGAAGCCAATCTTAATCCATGGAGTATTCAACTACCCAACCCCAAACTCAGTATTGGATTCCAACCATTCCATGAATTAATAGTGTACCTCTACCTAAATTCATTAACATGAATCTAGATTTACAGGTCACTCTTGCCGATTTTGATGATGATGAACCAAATGAATTACAAAACACTTGTAATACCACTAAGTTACATCCTTAAATTTTGGAGTGGCTTCCTCCTTCTTTGCTTCCACATGATTAGACCATCCCTCTAGTTGATGAGATCACTGAACTTCCTCCTTCATGTAATGCACATGAAGCTTCTTAAATAGAAGATGACTTCACATGTAATAAATATGGAGTGACAAGATTATTTCAAGAACTATTAACAATGTCACCCCAAAAATTTAGTGATCTAGGTGCATCTACTTCTAATTCTCCCTCATGCTTGCACTATTTACCACACCTATAATGACAACTATATTATGGCTCAAGCTCAATCATGAGACTTGGACTTATAACACTATCAACAAACATTAGCCAAAATGTATGTCTTCAACCATGATTTTAAAGTTATTCATATATCAACTAATACTAAATTAGAAGCTGAAGGTTATTTATCTCCCATTAATCCTCCTCTTCTCGATACCCCTTGGGTAGTTGAACAAATCTCAACACTAGAAAATTCAAAAAAATTAGAACCATCTATATATTCTACACCACCAACTAATCTACCAACTTTAATTCATTCCCATGATCCTATAGATACTACTGATGCTACCCACCTCACTTCAAATGAACCTCCATCTGAAACACAACCTAAGACACCTATTACCAATCTAATTGAATCCACTCCACCTCAACCTAAGATTCCACCTACACTTGAAATTATCCTTGTTGTTAAAGCCATATATGTACAACAAATACATTTTGAATACGATTGCCATGGTAATAAAATCATTGATCTCTAAGTAGATGTAGAATACTATGGACCCTTACCCACTCTCCCTAGTGATGAAGACATGCTTGAGTTACTCCATGCCAGAGAACCTCAAATCCCATGGTAACATCATAAACTTGGGAGCTTCAAATGAAAATATCTTCATTTTAATAATTTCATTACTAGTGTGGAACCTAAAATAAAACTCCTTTCTTCTCTTCCTAATGCTTCATATCATTTCTAAGATGTAAATGTTGTGCTCATTAAAGAAATAACAAGAATAAAATATGATACACCATCATGTCCTAGATGCATCACTATCTGTAAAAAAACTCACACCAACAAAGCATGATAACTTTAGCTTATTCTTCGATAAGTACTATGAAACATTTGCTTGGTCATATAAGGATATGTTAGGTATTGATCCTAGTATTGTTCTCCATAACATCATCACTTACCCAAATGCAAAACCCATTAGACAAAAACAACAAAAATTTCCACCCAAAATTTCCACCTTATGTCATAAACAAATTATTAAAATGTTGGACACCAAGTTTATTAAACCTATAAACTATTCCAAATGGGTATCAAACATTGTTCTCATTCATTAAAAAGTCACCATGGTCATTCGTATATGCATTGACTTTCATAATCTTAACCTCACATGTCTAAAATATAATTTCCCATTACCTTCAATATATGATATTATATATTTCATTGATGGATATGAAAATTTATCACTTGTGGATGGCTTTTTAAGATATAATCAAATTGTCCCAAAAAACCAACACAAAACAACATATATTATGGAATGGGGCACCTATTACTATGTCAACATGCCTTTCAGCCTTTGAAATGGTAGAACCACTTATCAACGTGCCATGACTCACATTTTCCATAATCTTATACATAAGATAGTGGAAACCTATGCTGATGACCTCATTACCAAATCTAAGAGTCACACAATGGACCTCATTGACCTAATTATCATTTTTGATCAACTAATAAGATATAAAGTTAGGCTTAACCCATACAAATGTGTATTCGAAGTCATATTTGGTAAACTTTTAGAGTTCCTAGTATCTCTTCAAGGCATTAATGTTGATCCAACTAAAATCAATGTTATAGTCAACATGCCCATTCCTTGTTTTATTCTCAACATTTGCACTTACCTTGAAAAGCTTGGGGTAATTCGATGATTCATCCTAGAAATGGCTTATCATATCTACTCCATTAATTCCGTTCTCAAAGAAGGTAATGCTCTAGAATGGATATATTCATGCCAAAAATCTTTTAATAACGTGAAAGAATATTTTCTCCATCCTCCCACTATTTGATCACCTTCAAATGATCATCTTTTAATCTTATATACCTCCTTTACCCCCATATTAGTTAGGGATATGCTTTCCCAACAAAATGATACCAGTAAAGAGTATATTGTTTACTATATTAGTGAAGGCCTCATTGACTATGAAAAATGTTATACTAAAGTAGAACATGATTGCCTTGTTGTTTACTTCACATCTAAAAATATCCATTACTATATACTTAATCAAACTACTTATGTTATTGTCCATCCGATCCACTTTGTCATTTTTTCTCCAAAGCATTTCCACCTAGAGATAGAATTGGCAAATGGATGGTCCTCTTGATGGAATTTAACATTTGAATTGTCACACAAAAATATGTCAAAGGGCAAGTCATCAGTGATGAACTTATGTCGACACCTATACTAGCTACGAATCACCTTCAAGATAATCTCCTTGATGATAACATTATTTATATTGAAGGTATTAACTAGACTATCTCCCTTAAATATTATTTTCATATCGTCACTATTGATTTAGAGGCAAAAAATCAAGATACCAATATCATTCCTGATACTACTAAATATAAAGTAGTTATAGAAGAACTCCCTCAAATTACCAGTGATTTATACGAAGACACTTAAACCCTCCACTTTGATGGTGTCAAATGCTTCTAAGGCACTGGGGCAGGTTGTATTCTAAAAAACCCACATGGTAAGATCATCCCCTTGGCATTTAGATTAACCTTTGATGTTACTAATAACATGGCCAAATATGAAGCTCTAATCTTAGGCATGAAAGTAACATTCGATTTAGATATCCCATATCTACATGCTTTGGGTGACTCACAACTTATCTATCACTAAGTCAATGGTGATTATCAGTGTAAAAGTGAAAATTTAATTGCGTATCATCAAATGGCAACTACACTTGCCAAAGAGTTTACTTATTTTACCATTGAGCCAATTCTAAGAGATTAAAATTCCATAGTTGATTATTTTGCTTCTTCAACATCTCTATTTCATCCTCATCAAGTACTTAATGATTCCTAAATTATCATCCAAATAAGAAAATCACCTTCTTATATCCACCAAACAATTCACTCATTTAGCACATTAAGGCTGTCACTATTTGACAAAACCCATGGTACAAAAAAAAATACAATTCTTTGAACATGAAACACACCCTCTAGACACGAACTCTCATGAAAAGACTTGAATATGCAAAAAAGCCTTTAAATATGTCTTTTTATGTAACACTTTTTATTACCGTAATGCAGAAGGTACCCTGCTCCACTATGTGATGCAAGAAGGGGTTCCTACTCTCCTCGAATAAGCACATGGGTGCATTTATGGTGGTCACTATAGCAGACATGATACAACATGTAAATGCTTACATATGGGTTACTTTTGGCCCACTTTAGAGAAGGATGCTATCAATTTTGCCAAAAGGTGTAATCCTTACCAACTTTATGATGATCTAATCCATTCACCACCAGTTGAGCTCCAAATAATGGAGTCTCCTTAGCCATTCTCCTTGTGGGGATTATATCTCATTGGTAAATTACCTCGATCACAAGATGGTCATGTTTTTGTCATTAAAGTTATTGAATATTTTACTAAATGGGTATAATCCATGCCTCTTTCAATGTCATGGGAACCACTATTTCCAAATTTATCCTTAACCAAATCATTTATTGCTTTGGAGTTCCCCATACTATTATTTATGATAATGGTGGTAATTTAAAAAATGACATGAAAATTTATGTGCTAAATTTAAATTTTTTTGTAAATGTTCCACACCTTACCATCCACAATGTAATGGCCAAGCTGAAGCCACTAACAAAATCTCAGAAAAATATTATAAAAGACCATCCAAAAAACCTGTACTGATTGACATCTTCACTTATATCTTGTATTTTGGGCCTACCATACTAGCATACATGTTACCACTAAGGAAACACCATTCTCACTAGTATATGGTTCTAAATTCATCTTACCATTAGAATTCAAACTCCCATCTTGACGTATATCTCTTCATGGTATCATTTCTGATGAAGAATTACGTGAAGCTCACCTTCATGCCTTAGACATTCTTGATGAACACTTTTTAGTCACTTTTCAATATAACCATCAAAACAAGGCTCGCATTGCCAAATAACATAATAAAAAGGTAACAGTCCACACTTTTAATGTTGGTGATCTAGTCTTCAAATTAAACTACACCCATGATAAAGAGGAAAATATCCCCAAAAATGGTGGGGGCCTTATTTAGTAAAAGACATTCTTGGTCCTAGCACGTACCATCTACAAACCAATGAAGGCCATGTTTTCAAAGAACCCACTAATGCGTAATTTTAAAAAATGTATTTTACTTAAATATCTCCCTTCTTTTTCACAATTCTATATAATTTCCTACTAACACTTCTTGCGGGACTTCTCTAATGATCTCTCCTTTGTAGCAGTCTATCTTATACACAAACCTTAGTCCCCTCCTTTGGTCCTTTGGTTTATATTTTTCATGAGTTGTAATGTAAGACCATGGATAGGACCAGGCTCTCCTCATAAAATCTACATATTATTTCAAACCTTTTTTTTTTCAAACTGAGTGTTCTTTTTATAATGTTAAGACATGATTACAAGTTTGTGATCCCATATCCTCAGCTTCTATTTTTTTTTTTTTTGAGATAAAACTTGCACAAAAAACTATGTTAGCATGTATCCCTGCACTTACATACATTCTTATGATAAGGAATCATACTCACATGTCATTGTATCCCTTTCACATTGTCACATTTTTTGTGATTTGAAGTAATTCAAATTATTTCATGTTCATTTTCCATTGATTTCCCTTCCTTTCATTCCACTTTGGATTAAAAAAGGTCGAAGTCAAGATAGCACTTTTATTTCACATGAATAAACAAGACTATTAGACACCATGCTCTCTAAGTTCTCTTTCTTATCAACCAAGTCCAAAGTTTTCAAATGATAGTCAATTTTAGCATCCATATTTGGTTCTCTGAATCCATATGGAGGAGGAATATAAAAATCCATCAAATTTTTTAAAGCCAAATCATATAACACAAAACGTGGTGATTCAAAAGGCAATATAAAATCTAAAAGTCAATGTCACACCAAAGTACATGATTCATAGCACATCTCCTATCTCCAATTGAAGCTCAAACTTCACAGTTGGCCTCATGATAGAACTGAGGTCCATTGGGTGTAGTAGGCCAGTAGATTGGGATAAGAGAATTTCAAATAATCTATAATGTTACCTATTTTCTCACGTAAGTACCCAATAGTCATAGTAGACCGATGGCTTTGTAAGGGGTCTCGAGAAATGGTGAACATGTTGTGGGAAGGTAATTATATTTTACTTTAAATGTTTATAGCCTTCATGGGATGATATTCACACTTCATTTGATAACCCAAAGATTTGTGTGGTTAGGAGAAGTTCTTCGGAGTCCTTAATGTTGAAAGTCCTCTAGTTTTGACAAACTTAATTCTAGTGTCTTGACTTCGATAAAGAGTTTTTATACCTTGATTTTTTCCTTCATATCCTCCACCACCCACTTCATTCCCCCCTTGACAAGAAATTTGTATTCTAAATTTATTTTCCCATTTTTATATTTCCTCTTCTTCACATCTCAAAACATGCTAGAACTACTTTGTTTTCGTTTTATCTATCTTTATAACAAAACAATATGCTTGAATGACTATGGATTATTTTATTTACACCATAATTATACATTTCTAGAATTACCTTGGTTTCATTTGAAAAAAAATTGTTATCATTCCCATTTTTTAGATAATTGAGTCCATTTCTATATTTATGTCCTTTTTTTTGACAATTGCATTCATTTCTATATGTTTGTACTTTTTTTCATTGTTGAGTGAGTTTAGATTGTTACTTCTCACTCACCAATGTTGTTTTTTCTTTGATGTACTTTTTCCATTGATGATTGAGTAAGGATTGTTACTTCTTACTCATCAATGTTGTTTTACCATTACTTACCTATCATTGTTTAAGTAAGGATTGTTATTGCTTTCACATTGATGTTAGTTTTTCATTTTTTATGTATCTTTGGTTTGATTTGGTTTGTTACCCTTCTTACTTAAGGTGCATTTGTTTGATTTTTTTGATCATTTAGTAGCCTTGGCTTTTCAGTTACCTGATTTACTCTAAATTTTGGCTTGGTCATTTGGTCCTAACTTAGCATTTATCACCCTAGATTACCAAATTTTCAAGCACATCACACCTACATATTTCAGTTATCTTGGCTTTCTTGTGTTTGTTTATCTTTGCTCTTTAGTTTTTTATCCTTAGGGTTTGTCACAAGTAGTTTATATGCCCTCCACGATCAAAACTACAAACACAACAGATAACCATTCAGTAATAAAGGTAAGTCAAGGTATGCATATATTACTTATTTATTTAAGTTATTTCCTTTTTATCATTTACTTTCAATTATTTTATAATTAAAAATACTATAATTTACTTAGCTCAACATTGTGCATTATAATGGTCTTTTCTCGAAGCACCATCTCGTGTTACAACTGCATGACATGTGATGAGCTTCGAGTGGGGCATATGCATACATACAGTATTTTAAATATTTATTAATTAACAATGGTTTCTCTCTTATAGGAACCCATCAAGATCAATCTCTCTAAGTGCATGCCTTAAAGGGTGCACTAGAAAGGGGGGGCAGATTATTGGTGGTTCACAAGATTGTTGTTCCTTATACCACCACTTGCAACCAACATAAACATCTCATATACATTTATTTAAGCTTTGAAACCTCCCTTACACTCTCTTCCAAGAAATTCATGGCCTCAAACAACCCCTACCTAACCCAAAATCTCATTTTGTCATTTATTGAACACAGTCACATGGGCTGACCCTGTTCTTAAAAATAAGCACATTACAAGACTAGGCAAGCCTAATCAACCTAGTTTGGGACCTAACTAGTTCATTTATTAAAGAACTAGGTCGACTGGGTTAGTTAAAACTTCAAAAATATTTAGGGTTAGATCCAGCTATATAAACACATCATTTTTTCCATTTTCATTATAGAGAGATAGAGACAATCATTTATTTGTGTTTCTTTACAATCTACTCTTCCACCATTCTACTCGAGGAGTTATTGCTTAGGGTTTACACTTGGAGAGAATAATCTTGTCATATGGAAAAGTGTGGATGCATAGGAGAATTCATATAGCCTAGGGATAGCCTATATTTGTGATCCTTATAAACCACAACAACCTCTTGCACAACACCATTGACCAAGGGAAAGATTGAGCCTCAACGAATTCATCTCTCTTGCACAACACCATTGACCAAGGGAAAGATTGAGCCTCAACGAATTCATCTTTAAGGCAAGTATTCCTAACTCTTATTCCTCTATTTTGGTAGATAAAATTAACATAAATAATGGCTTTTGAACGTATTTATCTCTCCATGTATTAGGATTACATCTATATTAACTTGATTAGAGTTCTTCTTTGCATGTTTACTTTTATGTTTATTATCCCCATTTGTGCCACATGCTTTGGTGAGCACTAGATTAGATATACTTTATTTTTCTATAAACTATAAGACCTAGCTAGGGTTATTGTGTGGTATTACTTGACTAGAGGATTTGGAACCCTCTCTAGTGATATTGTGCATGGTAAGAGACCCCTTAGTTAAGTCTAGAGGATCCATATTAGTCATGAACCTGATTGTCTAAATGTACCAACTAGCGAAAAGGGCTAGTGTGATTTATATTCTTCGAGCTAGGATTGATTTATAGATCAACTTCACTTATCTCCCTTGTCATAAAACATGTATCCTATGATGTGTTATGGAAGGGGTATTTTTTTATTTTTTGGAATTTAATCATGAAATTCATTGAAGTTGATAAGGATTCATTTAATATTGTCTATGATGTAGTATGTGCGATGCATTGAGTTATAACATGTCACTGTGCCTTGGGATTATGGGAGACGTCTAATATTTATGGTGAACTGGGGTGTGTTAATATTGTTAGTGGGGTAAAAACACTTAATGTAAATAGGTAGGTCTTGTGAATTTATAAACATGCCCCTACACTTGTGCTAAGGGAATTTTGAGAGGAAGAGGCTTGTTGGGTGATTAAAGATTTGCATATTTGAGTGGAAGATTAGATGTTGGAGTTTAGTTCTGAGGTAACTCTACTTACAAAGATCATGAGTTAGCAAGTAAATATATATGGATCTGATGTTGTAACACATTTCATTGTGAAATTATGGTGTCATTGATGTTACTGTGCCTATTTTAATTTCTTGTTGTTGAAATACAATAAAAATGTGAAATTGTGTTGTTATATTTTACTACATATTCTATTTGAGTGTTACGAAGGTTGTGTGGTCTAAGGTATTTTTTAATTAAGACCTCTACTTGTGATTACATCAAATTTTATGGACTATGATGTATATAGTGAGCAACAAAAATTAAAGACCAACTAAGTGCATCTCTCCTTCATCGCTTTGTCAATTCTAAATATAGTAAGTACAATATCAATCTACCCTTTTACATTTAGATTTGTATGATTACTATCTTATTTTACATAATCTAAATATTTATAGTTTTATCTTATCTAGATCACCTTAACCATAAAATAAGTAAAACACTATTGTGGCATCACCCCGATTGGAATCAGGATCATGGTATATTGGGTTTATATGTTGTCACAGATTAAGCCTATCAATTAATGTCAGACTATTTTTGTTGAATGATTAAATATTTTAGAGTCATATCAGCAATTATAAGAGATGTTAAACACTGACCTTAAATTCACAGTGCTTGAGCATTGCCAACAAGCTTGGCATACACAATACACACCATATACTACTTCATAAATGCTCGACCCATAACAAATAGGTCAAAATACTACTTAAATCGGTATTTAAAATGATAGAGTCATAAGAAATGTATTCACAAGAGGTGAATAAGCTGAACATTACCTCAAGTGATAAGAGAATTTTAAAAATGCAATAGAAATCTTGACATCTAGATAGATAAATCCTTAGCTTTGTTAAATCTTGTTTAGAAAATAAGGCAAATTACGAGGAATTTGGATAATAAACCCATCATAAATAATTTTGAAAAGGCATTTAATACACACTAAGGAGACATCACTCCACCATCCATGGTTCAAATTGAATGCATTTACCACCATTAATATCATTTCAAGATTAGAGACTACTTGTGTTTGAAAAACATTTATCAAAATAACCTTTCTTTTAACATTTTTTATAATGATTTATACTTATAACTATACCACTTAAAATTTAGTTTTTTTTACTATTGGAATGCTTCAGTAAGACTATTATTAATAAAAAATAATAATTTACAAAAGGTTACAAAGTGGAGCCAGATGCTAGGCAAAAAATGTCAAGATTTTTTGCCTAGTTTCTAACTCCACTTTGTAGCCTTTTGTAAATGCCCAAAACCTGATGCTTTAAACAAAGTATGATGCCCATACCAAATTGGGTACACCACTAGAAGTAGAAATGGTTTCACGTAGGGAAATAATTCAGGTTCTTGGTCATCCCCTTTGCCTTTGATAGTTCCCCTATAGAGCTATGGCAATATATCATTAACAGAGTGGAGAAAAAAGTTGAGTATTGGGTCATCAAACCCTTCTATTTGGCAAGTAAATTCCAAGTGTGCACTAATATTATGTCTGATACTCATGTTTACTATTCCTCCTATTAGGCCCCTTCTAAATCCTCCTATGTAAAATTGACTAAGATTCTTAGAGACTTTATATGGTCTAATTTCAAACAAACTTTGGGGTTTCATAGAGTTGCTTGCGATATTTGTTGTCTTTCTCATGATAAAGGATGTACGAGGATCATTGACATAAAAAAAAAAGTATTATCCTATGTGCTAAGTGGGTTGTCAGAGCCATTGATGGTAATGAATCCTATAAAATCCTCCCACGTCACTATATTTATTTTGAATCTCCTTAAGGTAAATCTAGTTGGAAAAACATTAGTTTCCACACTTTATTGATCACTTTTGCTCCTATCAAAATTGAGGGCTCATCCATGGTGAAAAATATTTGGAAATCTTGTGAAGTGGTTAAGTCTCATTTAGAATGGGTTGGTGATGGCTTTCATAATGGTCTTTCCTTCAATGACCATAATCTCTGGTAGTCTCCTATCATGACCAATACTAGCCTCCTTCTAGCTGATATACCTGATGTAAAAGCTTTGAGACTCTTCAAAAAATGAATTCAAATTATAAAGGATTTGGTTTCTACTTTTGATTGGGCCCCTTTTCCCTTGCTAAAAGTGACATTCAATTTAAGAAATTTTGACTTACCAATTATTATTCACATTCAAGAGTTAATGCCAAATGTCATGCTCCATAAATTGGGTCTATAACCTCCACACTTATGGAGGAAAGATTGGAGGTGGAATTGTGATACTCATTTCAATAACTATTCTCCAAGACTCCTTTATCAAGTCATGAGCCCATTTTTTCCATCTCTTGGTAAGCTCAATAGGCATTGGAATCTTAATTCCTTACTAAGGATGTGGCTTGCTCGACTCAATTGAATTTGAAAGGCCAAGTTTGGACCCAATCTAGCTCATTTCCTTTGTTGTGTGGTCTATCAAGGCCTTCTGCTTGAGGAACAGCTCTCTCACCTTGGAATTGCTCAACCCAAGTGTCTAACCTACTCTAGGCTTGAGCCCTTTAAGCATACCTTTTAGACATGCCCCAAAGCTTAGTCTACTTGGCAATGGATATATAGTGTCTTTCAACACTACCATCTTGAACCTTTATCTTGGTGTTTGGTCCTCTTTGGGGGTTATGCTAATTTTCCAACATCTATAGCCTTTTAAAAGAATTTATTCAAAGTCATTATTTTGTTTCAATTATGGAAAGCTATAAACTCTACATTATTTAATAATAAGGAATCATCTTGTCATCTATCTATTAATGACAAAGTGACTATATTATCTTCAGCCTTCATGCACTTTCAAGCCCAAATGGAGAAATTTTCCATGGAAGTCAGGCATTTGTAGAAGCTAATTGACAACTAGGGGAACACTCTTTATGCCATGAGTCACATCCCCCTAGATCATTCACCATAGGGCTCACCACCTCTAGTGCCTAGATGCCGAAGGAGTCATTCTTGTAGCCACAACCACTTCTTCACCCCTCCCCCTCAATGTGGGGGCTAAAGTCCACTGATGCCACACGAGAAATCTGTCACTAGTCTTTATTTTTGGGTATCACTAGCTAGTATCAACTCTTTTGGTAGTATGTTTCAGCATCCTCCTAGGTGGACATTACTATTTCTTTGGCTCCTCTAGACCCCATGGATGGATGGGTGGATACAGATCCTCCCTTAAATGAGCCTTCATCTTGGAATGCTCAACTGCTTAAGGATGATCCTTCACCTCCTCCTTATGGTGTCGTGACATGTGCCTAGTTTCATAATGCGCTTGTTATATTTGCTCTAGTGTTGTTATGTTTGATGTGCTTTGCCGATGTTGATACTTATTTTTGTCCATTTTAAGTTGGTGTTTTCCTCTGATAGGGAGTCTGAGTTGTGAACACCAACTGACTACCTTACTTTGTAGCCTTTTATAAATTGCCATTTTATTGATAATAGTCTTACTTAAGCGTTTCAATAGTAAAATTGTTATTTATACTAATAATAGTCTTACTAAAGCATTATGTAATTTATATATATATATATATATATATTAATAATAGTCTTATTGGATCATTCCAATAGTAAAAGGTTGCAAATTAAGTAATTGATTAGTATTCATGGATCAAACTCCATGTTAGAGGAAAATACTGACTTAAAATAGACCAGAATGAATATCAACACTAGTAAAGCATGACAAAAAGAATAACACCAACTATAACAAGCACATTAAGAAACTAAGCACATGTAATCGCACCAGAAGGAGGAGGTGGAGGATCATCCTTTGGTGATTAAGCATTCCAAGATGAAGGCTCATTCGAGGGAGGATCTGAAGCCACCCATCCATCCATGGGGTTTGGAGGAGCCAAACAAACAATAATGCATCACCTAAGAGGAGGCTACACCACATTACCATTAGGGTCAAGACCATCCAGTAATCCCCATTGAGAAGGACCAACAATGAAATTCCCACGTGGCAGTGATGGAATCCATCTCCTCCATTAAGGGGAGGGGAGAAGTGGTTGTGGTTATTATAATGACTCTGTCGGTATCTGGGCACTAAAGGTGGTGAGCGCTATGGTAGATGATCTAGGGGACGTGATTCATGGCACAAGGGACACTACCCCAATAGTCAGGAAACTCCTTCAAATGCCTCATTTCCATGGCAACTTTCTCAGCTTGGGCTTGAATTTGCATGCACATTGAAGATAATACATACATCTTGTCATTAATGGAGAAATGACAAGATGATTCCTCATTGCTAAATAAATTAGAGTTTCTAACTTTCCATAATTGAAACATAATAACTTCTTTGAAGAAATTCCATAAAAAAACTATAGATGTTAGCCAATTAGTAGGATTCCCAAGGAGGGCCAAATGACATTAGAAAGGTTTAGGATGGTAGGGATGAAATAGATTGTGTATCCATTGCCAAGTAGCCTCGGTTTTGGGGGATGTCTAAAAGATATGCTTGAAGGACTCAGGTCTGGAGTAGGTTGGACACTTGGGTTGAACAATTCCAAAGTGAGAAAGGCACTCCCCATGTGGAATGCCTTGATAGACCAGACACTGAAATAAATGAGCTATTGGGTTCAAGCTTGGGATTCCAAATTTAGTTGAGCCAAGCAAGACACATCTTGGGCAAGGAATTAAAGTTCCAACACTTATTGAGCTTACTAAGAGTTAATGAGAAGGGGCTCATGACTTGATAAAGGAGGCCCATAGAATAATTATTGAAATGGGTATCATAGTTCCACCTCTAATATTTCCACTACAAGCATGGAGGTTGCAGACCCAGTTTGTGGAACATGACATCCGGTATTAACTTTTGATTGTAGAGAATAACCGGTAAGTCATAATTGCTTAAAATGAATCTCACCTTCAACGAGGACCAAGGGGTCCAGTCACAAGTAGAAACCAAATCTTATATAGTTTGAATTCCTTTTTTGAAAAGTCTCAAAGCTTTTATACCAGGCACTTTATCTAGAAGAAGGCTAATATTGGTTATGATAGGAGACCACTAGAGATTATGGTCATTGAAGGAAAGACCACTATGAAAGTGATCACTGTTTCATACACTTTCCAAATGCTTTTTTCCACAAATGAGCCTTCAATTTTGACAAGAGCATAAGTTATCAACAAAGTATGGATACCAATGTTTTTCCAACTAGATTTACCATAGGATGATCCAAATGAGATACAACGATGTAAGAGGATTTTTTAGGATTCATTACATTCAATAGCTTTGATAACTCACTTATCACATAGGTCAATGCTCTGTCCGTAGATATCAATGATCCCCATACCTCCTTTATCATGAGAAAGACAACAAATATCCCAAGCAACTCTATGAAACCCCCAAGTTTGTTTGGCATTAGACCAAAGAAAGTATTTAAGGATATTAGCCAATTTGTCATACGAGGCTTTAGAGGGGGCCCAACAAGAGGAATTATAAACATGAGTAGCAACTATTATCTTAGTACACACTTGGAATTTCTTTGCCAAAGAGAGGGGTTTGATGACATAGTATTCCACCTTTTTCTCCCCTCTGTTTATGACATATTGCCACAACTATGTAGAGGAACTATCAAAGGCAAAAGGGATGCCCAAGAACTTGAATTGCTCCTTTATGTGAATCTATTTCCACTTGTAGTGGTGTAACCAATTTGACATGGGTATCATACTCTATCTGAAGCATTGGGTTTCACTCCACTACAAAATGGAACCAAAAGCTAGGCAAAAAATGTATAAATGCTAGATAGTCTCCTTAAATGATTTTTCTTGCTCTTCAAGAGTGAGGAAAGTATCATCCACAACATTGCCATTGATGAGTTGAGAGGATATATCAAGAAGAACAATGTCCCTAATGAGACCTCACTCAACTCTATGCACCAACAAGTATCCAAAAACTTCAATAGATAAAACATATAGTGCTAGAGCAAGGGGGTTACCTTGTCGTACGGAGTTAGAGAGGTCAAAACTGTCAGATTTGAGGCCATTGATAGTGGGATAGGTTGAGGCACCTGAGAAGAGGGTTTGGATAGTTGAAATGAAGAATTGATTGAAATTAAGAGCTTGGAGTGCGATTTGAATGAAAGGCCACTTGATTCTATCGCAAGCTTTCTCAAAATCAAGCTTGAGAAAGATGGTTCTCTCACATGAAGCTCTTGCCCATTCCATACCTTCCCATACAACAATGAGGTTATCTAAGATATATCTATTTTTGATAAAGCCCATTTGCTCAGGTCTGACAATAGTAGGTGAGATGAGCTGGAGGTGATTAACAAGAACTTTAGCAAGGATCTTATATGACATGTTGAGTAGGGGGAAGGGGTGCCAACCAGTGATAAGTTTTAGGTCGCCAATTTTAGGAATGGATTTGATATTGCCTTTATTGATGAAGGAACACATATTTTTTTCTCATAGAGTTTCTTTGTATACTTGAAGCAAATCGGGTCTGATAAATTCCCAGGGGGCTTTATAAAATTCACAGCAAAATCCATCAATACCTGGGGCTTGTTCATTAGTCATGCAATGTAAGACATAAGAGAGCTCTTGAAGAGATAACGACACATCACATAACTTTTGCTTAGCTAGCCTAAGTTTCTGAGAAACCATGTTAAAGCATTCCTGCAAATCAATTGTTTCCTCCTGGGCTTGGAACACTAATTTATAGTGGTATAGAAAAGCAACAAATATGTTAAGGAGAATATTGAGTCTCAACTGGGTTGACTTGATAGCCTTGATATGATGTCAAACTTGTTTAGCTTTGAGAGATTTGAAGAATTCTTTGGAGGCCTTATCATCAATTTTGATCCATTGGAGGCAAGTGCAAAGTTGTACCCTTCTAGTCACATGACTCTCTACCACTTTGATTTGGTGTTTGAGAGAGACGACATGGGTTTGTATCTTTAAGTAAAAAATTTTGTAGTTAAGGAGAGAAAGGATGTTCTGATATTCTTTGAGCACAACCCCATCAACGCACTTTCAAATGTGAGCAATCTATTTATTATAGTGGCGGAGAAAGGTGGGGGTGCAAAGCATGGCCTCATTCCACTACTTCATCTAACTAACAATATAAGATAGATGAGGTGCGAGATTCTAAACCAAGGAATGAGATGGATGATATCCTTGTGAAAGAGGAAGAACTTGTTAAAGAAGAATTATTTATCTGACAATTTGAAGTGGTTGTTACCCCATTTCACTCTACAAATGATGGGATTATAATTTGGGAGGATGTTAAAAAAGTGCACAACGACACGTTATCTATCCATCTTAACAAAAGAAAAGACATTTAACTTTCAAAGTATATACGCTCCAATCTCTTGAGGACCCTATTAATCCCAGCACGATAGTTGGACAACGTAAACCAAATAGTGGAAGTTAAAGTGCACGGCCGGAAAAGAAGTCCTTCGATTTTATTTTAACTAAGACTGTTTTTACATAGGATGGGTTTGAGGGGTTGGAACTTGAAATGAAAGGATTTTAATAACGTCCACGAGACCACAACAGTCTATGGGACCCATCAGTCGTGCACATCTTCTTCAAAATGAGACCATAGCCACAAAACGTTCCCTAAGTTGCCTGAACTTTCTTGAGATCTTCCCTTCTGTTGTGAAGTTTGATCACGAGGTTCACTGTATTACCTAGTGTTGTTGCTTCAAATAGGGTGTCCAGGTTGGCGATTTTCAAAGTTTCACCATAACCGTATCGGATGTCTTTGTATGCCTCGCACTCCAAGAGGAAGTGTCGTTCCGTCTCCACCACGCCTTTGTTGCAAAAGAGGCATATTCTCTCCTCCCAATCCTCTTTGGGAGTTAGCCATCTACCCGTTTCACACCTAAGATGATGAGAGCTCATCCTAAGTTGGGCAATCAACATTTTCGCTTTCCACTTAATGTCTGCTCCTATATAGGGTTTTTCTTCAAAATCCCCAGTGGGGTTGAATTCTTTGAGGTAGTATTCCTTTTTACGTCCCATTTGTTTTGTCCACATGATGCCTTTGAAATTTCTTCTCACATATTTTTTTATTTCTTCATTAGTATTTGGGCACTCCTGCATGCTAATACCCCACCTCTTTACCCATTTGTCATTTTGCTTCCTCCAAGTGTTCTTTCTTCTAGTTAGCTCTTCCTCCATAATTAGTCTAGGCCACCTGTGCTTCTTCATGTTTTGAATCTTCTTGAGGTAGCTTAGTAACCGTATCATCGCCGATGCCTCTAGGGGGAAGGACCCCGTTTCAACAAGTAGGATCTCATACGGCACCGAATTCTTGACTTTGAGATTGCTTATGATGAAGTGTTTTTGGATTCTCTCTATCTGTTTCCATTTTTGATCTGACATACTGCTGCCCCAAATTTCACACCCGTAAAGAATCACCGGGATGACCAACAAATGGAAGAGTGTTCTCCTAGTCTTCCAATCCCATAACTCCGCAGTCCTGCACTTATTTTGAAGAGAGTACAACGCTTTCCATCCTCCTTGGATTCTTTTTGCTCTACGCGTTTCCCAACTGAGCTTGTGATGAAAATCAAGCCCAAGGTACTTGTACTCTTTGACTATCTCTAACGGGCTGCCTTCAAAGGTAAAGGTATATTGTTTCTTTTTTCTTTTCAAAGAGAAGATCATTACTTTGGTCTTGCTTGTGTTCACCTGCATTCCAACCTCTTGGCAAAAAGTTTCAAGTGCTCTCAAATGTTCCCTCAAGCTGCTGGCTGTTCTGGCAATTAAAATGAGGTCATCCGCATAAAGAAGCAGTTTTATAGCATCTTTAGCTAGTTGAATCCCCTCCCCACTATCCTTATTTAACCATTCTTCTGATTTATCAATGTACAGTCCAAATAAAGTTGGTGAAAGTGGGCAACCCTGTTTGAACCCTATATCGCTGTCAAAACACTCTGACATTCCATCACTAGTTCTGATTTTAGCCTTTACTTGCTCATATAATCTATGGACCGCAGCTCTGAGCTCATCCGGAACCCCCAGCGCCTTCATCTTATTCCAAAGTTTGTCACGAGGGACCGTGTCAAAGGCTTTTTTGAAGTCGACAAAGCAACAAAAGGCCTCGTCTCCCTGAGTGTTCCATATTTTTTCAATCAAGAACCTAAGTGTAGCTCCATGATCAATAGTAGAGTGCTTCGGTCTAAATCCAGCTTGGCCCTTAGCTCTTTTTCCTTCTTTTTCTGCCTACATGCTGATTTTGCGCTCTATCATGCTTTCGAAGAGTTTACCAAGGGGGGGATTAACCATGATAGTACGATAATTTGACGGGTTATTGGTATCCCCGCTTTTGAAGATAGGGATAACCACACTAGTCGTCCACACTTGTAACGCTTTCAATTTTGATCTCGCAGACAAACCAAAATGACTGCGTGGAGATGGTTGAACGTGAGTGAAAAGTCAATGGCAGGCACTCATTCAATTCATACTTAGGGGAAGTCAATGGCAGGCACTCATTCAATTCATACGTAGGGGCAGGGGCAGGGGCAGAGGCAGAGGCAGAGGCAGAGCACATCTAGGAGGAAGTAATGGCGAAGATGGGAAGGGGATTGAAAGGGGCAGTGGCGGTTGTGGCGAGTATAGCGGCGGCGGTGATGGTGATGGAGGTTGCACAAGGCAGGTGCAGCAGAGAGTGCGATGTGGCGGTGGGATCGTATTACGTTAGGGAAGGATTAAACATGACCTATATTTTGAATTTATTCAACAACGTTCCAACTTCCTCGGTGCAAGCCTACAACCGGGGATTAAATGATGTAAATTCCATAATTTCGGGCACAAGGCTCAACATTCCCTTCTCTTGTGAGTGCCTCAGCTTGGATGAGAACACTAGTTACTTGGGACACGTTTTCGAATACAAGGTAGTTGATGGCGATACATACGACAAGATTGCATATTCATACTCCAACCTTACGAGCAGCTCGTGGCTGAAAAAGGTGAATTCTTACAACGAGAACAGTATTCCATTGAGCGCAACAGTTAATGTCAGCGTTAACTGTTCGTGCGGGGAGGCCGCAGTAAGCAACAACTATGGCTTATTCCTCACATACCCTCTCCGGAGTGCGACTACCGACAATCTCAGCGCCCTCGCCCAAAGATTCAACATCTCATCCACATTGTTGACAAAGTATAATCCAAATGTTAATTTCAACCAAGGGCAAGGCATCGCTTTCATTCCAGTTGCAGGTCGGTTCCTTTCAAATGCTATTATTTCTTCAACTTCCTTTCAAATGCTATTATTTCTTCAACTGCCATTTCATTATTGAATTCTGCACAATCCCAATTAAACTTGGCTGAATAATTTTTTTTTTAAATTATAAAGATTCCGAGTTCTTGGTCACAATTTGCCAAATAAAGTTACGTATCTTATATAACGGAAGGAATTGAGATTGACCTCTATTTGTGAATTCAAAAGTGAAGATATCGCCCATAATTTTTCAGAGGAAGCACCTTAATAAATGCTCAAGAAACAAAGACCATAAGCTTTTGTGAGACCAGTTTGTGCTCTGAATTGCTAACATATATCCATATGAATTGAATTCTTTTTCTGTTTTTAATTGTTATCGCTCATACCAAGGATTGCTTCCCCAATTTTGGTGAGGGATGTTGCTATTTGATATATAGCAGCTCTGACATTTCATCTACTTATATATCAATCAAATATAAGGGCTGGCTCTTCTTTCTTCTACCCATATGGTTTTTTCAATGCTTAAGAAAGGATTTGCCATTTTATATTGCTCATCTTTTATTCAGTAGGCTGGATGAAATATTTCAAATTCACCCATTTGCTAATGGAGTAAACCTCTGCCTGCATACCGATTATCTTCTAAACACTTATCCAAATGAAAAATGCCTTCGTTAAGCTCAAATCGTTTTGATCAGTATCAACACCAGTACACGATTGCTCTTCTTCAATAACTTCATTTATTATCATATACATCATTATCTTTATTCTTTCAGTCATAAATAACTTTGACATGTTCCAACCAAGGTCTTCATAAAATGATATCGTAGTTCGAAGAAATGTAGTGGGCAAGCCAACACACTTTCCATCTTTATAATTACAAAATCCACACCTAGTGGCTTCTCTGCAATTATAATTTCTTGGGCTGATAATATTCCAATAGCTGTAATCCAAATCTGATTTTCCATTTTTAGCCTAAAAAATAAGCACTGGTTGACCCACCTTCATCCAAATCTTCTTTGGAAGTATATTGATTCTTGAAGCTTCATCTATCAAGGCACTAAGCAACACCAAGTCTTAAATCTCGAAAGTTTTTATTTGAATGCCATCCATTGCTAAGGCAGATACATCCATCTCTCTTCTTGGTACTGTTGATGCTTGGGTTTGTGCTAAGTAGGCAATTTAGTAATAATTGGGTTTGCCCCAATTCAGGTAGTCAATCCAATAATACTTTAACTAGTGCCATGACTGTTGTGCCATTATCACGGTTAGCAATTGCTGCAATGGGGCAGCATTGTTTTGTGGTGCCCACTATTTTTTTATTGTGGATTCCCCACTTGTTGAAAATTTCTCTTACTAGGCATGCTTTGAACTTGCTGTTGATTTATTTTTAGATTGTCTCTATGTAATGGTGTGGGGTGGTGTCAATTCCTTGACTCACCCAATATCATTGGATTGCTTGTTAATGTCTTGGACAGCTTGTATGGCATCCTTCATTCTTTGATTTTTAATAAACATGTCTAGTTCTATTTTCCTCTTTGCTTTTCAATCAGTATGTCCAGTTCTATTTTTTTCTTTGCTTCTCTAGGTACTGGAAAAAAAAATTCTCCCATCAACAATCTCATCAATTTCAACAATGTTAGCTGACTTAAGCTTTAGACAATCTTTGTCCTCATGGTCACCGAGACCATACTCTACACGCAAGAGTGTGGACTTGATTTTGAGGGCATTCCCTTATAAAATGAGCCATTTACTATCTTGAATCAATAGCCTGCTCTTCTTCTCTTGGGATTAATGACCTTGTACGTATAGTATGGTAAAGTGGTTTACATGTATAATAAACTACACTAACCCTAATACATGTGTGCAACTCGGATTGGAATAAAATACAACAATACAACAATAAACATAGACCTAATTGCACAAAAGAAAAGTATTGAAGTTTCAAATTGACGAAGAAAGGGTTTTGAGATAAACACTAGATTGTATCAAACATGTGTACCGTTAGAGGTTGAAATTAATTGGAAACAAGTCTAGAGACTGAGATGAATGAAACCCACAAACCGTTTTGCATTCTTACAATTGTGATAATTTGTCCAGGAGCAAGACTAGGAGCGGGCTTGAATGCTCTTGGTGAGCGAAAACACTCCTAGTTAATAGTGTATGCTCTTGATCAACTATATCATTTTTTGAAATAAATTTGTTAGACACGCCCCTCTGTTTCTATACCTCAAAAACTTCATTTGCTTTGCCGCAATCTATTGTGGATCACCTGAAAATCCTTCTCTTTCCTTGAAACCTTAATCAACACAAATCACCTTGCAAAACCTTAAAAATGAGTGTTGTTATGAGGGGCTTGCCTCAATTATTCCTTGTTCTTTGAAAGTTGGAAACTGACACTCATGTAGTTTAGCAAGCAATAATGGTGATGCAAGCCCCGATCCTTATATGCTCTTTCATTGCATGATCCAAAACAATGATGCACTATAAACACTTGGAATAAAGATCCGATGAAATTTGATGCAATCCTTAGACTTTGCTCTTCCTTATCACTCTAGACATGCTCTTTGTAATTTCCCCAAATGGGATGAATTAATGCAAAAACGGTTTTCCTCAAAATCTGCAAATTTGAGAATGCAATCAACAAACCCTAGATTGCAAAACAAGCTCTCAAAACCCTTAATGAATCTTAGAAACCCTAAGCGCCAAAATGATAGGGTTTTATAGGTAAAATTCAGCCAACTTATTCCGAAATACTTGAAAATGTGCAGAAAAATTTCAGAATTTAATTTGCATAAATAAGTTCCTTTTTTTACTCGTTTTTAAAAGCTCAAACACCACAATAAGATCGCAAAAAATTTTGATTTATTATCAATATTATAGGTGCTGTTCGGAGTGAAATTTCTTTTCAAACCCTTACGAAAATTAGCCACAATCCTCCGAAAAATACCAGAAAAATTCTAGCGATCTATTTGGGCATAGAAAATGCCAAAATAGCCCTTCTAGGTCAATCACCCCACTTCCAACGTGCTAGGAAAAATAACAAAAAATTATAAAAAATATTCTTGTCTTCCGCAAGTGGAAAATCCTTCGAAAACCTATCAAATAATTAAATAATAATTTTATAAATTATTATTTAATTTTTCTCCTTCAAACCCTTTACAAAACGTCCAAAACTTCACACAAATGATAAAAAAAATAGCAAATAAAATCCGATTATTTAATTTGCGAATTTTAGATCAATTGAAGCCTTCAGACCCTAGATCCAAGCTCTCCAAGTGGTTCGCTCCACTTGTAAAAATGACATAATAAATTAACAAATTCAAGATGCAAGGAAAAGACCACAAAACTCTCATAAACATGCACACAAACCTTTTGAAGCAATTCGCCCCACTCCGTAGAGCAAGAACAAGATTTCCTTTAGCAAAGGTGGTGTCAAAAGACACTTTTTATATTGATCAATCACCAATAGTAGCGAACCTCTATTAGACATGCATCCCAATAGTTTTCTTCAAGCATGAAGAACAAAATATCAAATTCAACATATCCTCCATTGTAGCCTTCGCCATGTATTTATAACTTCCAAAACGGGTAAACCACTTTGGGAAGATAAAACACCTTTCTTTTCCCTTGCTTTAGCTCTTATGCTGACATCTTTTTTTTGAATAATATTTTAATTAGTTGCCTTAATTTAAAATAGTAATTAAAATTACTTAAGGCAAATAAATTAATAATTAATTCATTTAAGCACTTTAGTGGTAAAAACCATTTTTTTAAATATTCTATTAATTAAATATTAATTGCTTTATGATAAAAATCACTATTTCGATAATTATTAAATAATTAATAAAATATAATCCCCCAAAAGGGCTCTTTTAGTCTATATGGGAAAATAGACTAAAGGTATTCAATACCTATTTTATCATGATGTGGAAATGGGGACATTACAGTTCTCCCCACCCAAAATTGCTTGTCCTCTAGCAATTGCAAAATCCAAGTGGGTGTCCCAACACTTCTTATCACACAATGTGCACATTTACCTGTTTCCGAATGAAGGAAATCTTCACATGTTTTCTTCATACTGCTGTTCTTATACTTTGGGAGCTGCCCCCTAGTGCTAGATGTGTCCTCATGGCCTTCCAAAGGCTCCACATGTTCCCAACCAAACACCGCTTTCAGTACCAAGTGGTGGATGAGGAAGCTCTTTTCCCTTATACCCTCCAATGAGGTGATATGTGGCCAAAAGTTAGAATAAAAAACATAATAGAATTTGATTACCTTGCTGCCCCGAGAGTAATGACTCCCCAAATGCCATGTTATAACTCTCCAATCATGCAAAAAGAAACCAGCTAGGTACCGTCTTGTAAACTTACCATGATGTGAGGTCTCGAGGTAGTACAATTCAACATATATGGGCTTTCTTGTGCATGCCATGTACCCTACCAAAGGCTGCCCCTTATCAACATTCTCATGTATGCATGTAACACTTCATAAGCTCATCAAGAGTCCCCAAATGCTTATCAATGAGAGCTATATCCTCTTCGTGCATGTGCTACTTCTATTACTTGCGAATGGAACCCAAACATGCATGTTTCCAAAACCTTGCAAAAGATGGAATGTGCTCCAAAATTCAGTTTTTCCTCCATGATATTGCTGTAACTACATGCCTAATTCTGATTTTTCATGATGACAAAATTCAGAATTAATACTTGTGCTTTTTCCTCTTCCCAAGATATGTGGGATGCCATTAAAACTTCTTACCTTGCCATACTTGTACCTAGTATGCTGCTCAAGAAAATTCAATGTGTTATGCAACTCAAAATAGTAGCTATCATACCTCTTATCATGGTTTGAACTTATCCACAAGGTCCCCTTATGAGTTGAAACCTCTCCCCATAGATTGTGTATGCAAATATGTTGGTTGTCATAGTAAAACACAGCCATGCCTCTACTTAGAAATTTTAATTTGCTTGTTACCAAGCTGATCCTTGATGGGCTCCCTAACTCCATGCTTCCCCAACAAACCATCATGGACTTATGCCCTGTATGAAGAAAATTAGGACTGCAAAATTGAACCAAATTAATATGCTTAGCAAGGCTACCCATAATAAAATTCATCTCATGGAAAAGTACTAGAGGATGTGTGCTCCCATAGTGTGCATTCCAAGGTGTGCTAGGACCTTCTTTACCATATCAATCCTTCTTCATTTTGGAAATATAGTCCTTCCATTTGTAGAAAGAAAACAAGCTTAACCAAACTGAAAAATATACCTTGCAAGTGCATATCATAACCATCTAAACCCGTTGGTAGGGATCCCTTTATGTAAGATGTATGCCCTTCCCTTGGCTGCCCTTTGTTAGCTTCCTCACACATGTATGTGTTATTAGCTTTGGAGTGCACCTTGCCTGAAGATGTGCAAAACACAACTTTTCTCCAGTTGATACAATGGGAACTTCTCAGAGGGTGGGTGCCTCTATGTTGAGAAGAACTTCCAGAGAGGGTTGGTTCCCTTATGATTTTGCAATTAACCTTGAAACTGTGATTTTTTGGGGTGATAAGAGTAAGGGAAAACTTTGAAAGAAAATCTAAGGGGGGTGATACACCTGAATTGATTAGATTTTCTGAAGTTACTAAAATCAATGCACACATATAACCAAAATGCAATTTATATTCTGCCCCTAAGCAAAAGTGTATCAGAGGAAGGGTTGAAAACCTCTTCAAATGACCTGCAAAAAGGGTGAGATAGAGAGAGATAAGTGAGGAAGGGACCTGCAAAAAGAGAAAAATTCTCTCTTGTATGCTGATGCACAATCAAATACACACTATGCTACTGTCAAAATTAGATTCAGAAAAATAAACTCCTTATTGATCACTGGTCCAGCTTACAATTTCTTTTTTAAACTTCCGAGTCCTTCTCTATGGCTCGATTCAGCCAATAAATAAGCTTTGAAAAATAGTCTAAATCAGTCAAAGTATAGTCCAAAAAAAGGAAAAGGTCAATCTTGGTTAGTTAACTCAAGACCTCACCTCTTTTACAATGCTTTGAATATTCAATAAAATTATTCTCCTTTACAAAAATCTGCATGCTTCTCCAAACTTTGGCGTAGAATATAGATAATGGAGCCAAGTTTGAAAAATGATTCTTAAAATAAGCAAAACTCTCCAAGAAAACTCCAAATATGCATGACCAAGATGGCATGGAAGTGGGCGAAGGAACTCAGGTCTGACCAATCAACTTCTCTTTTGCATGAAATGTTACGCCAAAAGCCAGTGGATGAACTCCTCACGAACTGCTAGAACATTTGAAACCTTTGGATGCATGAGAGAAGCATGTGGCATGGTGAAACAGTCAACAACAGTTTTGACCAGTCCAAAAACACTTTTGCATAGATAAGAATCTATTTTTGACCTTTTCTATTGACAACGTTTAATTCCTGTGCATGTATATTCTTTGTCTTGCTTGCTTGCCGAGCTTTATAATCTCAGACTTCTCTATTTATGACTTTTCCGACTGTGTTTGCTCCTTGCTTATCCGGACAAAAGTGTGTGCCTTTCCTTGTTCATTCTCTCGGATTTTCCTGTGTATTTCTTTGGCAATTTTCCCCTTGGTTTTATTTCTTTGGTTTATTTTTTCGGGCTTCGTATGTTGTGCTTTGCGGACTTTATTCTGTGGATTTTATGATTGCCAACTTTTCCATTTACCTCCCTTAGTCTTCTATTTCCCTTGGAGTTCCATCAGATTTCTTTCCTTCGGACTTCTCCTTTCCCATTCATTTCCTGTGGACTTTATTATGTTCGGTCTTTCTCTCGGACAAAAAGTCCGAGGAAATTGTCCATTCGGGCTTCCACTTTCCCGCGGACAAAAGGTCCGCGGAAATTAACTAAGACTTCCTTTGATCTTGTCTTTCATCTTTTCCGAAGGAATTCCTTCGGAGTCTTGTTAAGGCCAATTGTTTTGGAAAAATTGGCATGGCCTATTTTTTTCAAAAAAATTGTAAGTCCATTTGTGTTGACCAAGTCTCCCGAAAGAATCCTTCGAATTTTTCTGTCCATTGCCTTGTCTTTTTTGCGGGCTTTTTGTAGGGCACCCGGTGTTTTTGAAGGGCATCCGAGCTTTTTGAATGGACCTTCCCGATTGAAATGAACCATTTGAAATGGCCTTTGAACTTTTCTCGAAGGGTACCTACCCTTCGGGATTTTTGAAATGATCCCTCCCGAAGGGCACATGCCCTTCAGGCCTTTTGAAAAAGTCTTTTGTCTGCTTGAAATGATCCTTCCAATTGTCCTGAAGTATATATTCCCGAAGGGCAGGTGCCCTTCGAGACTTTTGAAAACGTCCCTTCTCTTTGCCAGGATATCCTTCGGAAGGGCACATGCCCTTCGGGTTTATTGTAAATGACATTCCCGAAAAACTTTGCCTTTTCAACCTTCCTTGAAGTGGACTTTCCCGAAGGGCACCTGCCCTTCAGGAATCTTGTAAGTGATCCCTGTTCCTTAAGAAAAGCCCTTCGGACTTGTGCAATTGGTCCTTCGGATAGCCAAGTGACTTTTCCGAACTTTGAAGATGTCATTTTTTCGAAGGACTTTTGTGAACCTTCCCAAAAGGGTACATACCCTTTGGGATTCCTGGAATGTACCTTCTCGAAGGGTACCTACCCTTCGGGTCTTTGAAAGACCTTTTCCTTTGTAATTTTCTCGGCTTTGTTGCAAAGTACCCGGGTTTTTTTGTAAGTCCTTTGAAATCCTCTATCCCTTGACTGGAAAAACCTGAGAAAATAAACATATGCATGATGTTGCCTTTAACTCCGTGCTTCCATTGAAAGTGAACAAGAGATGTGGCCTTTGAATTTGCTATAGGTGTCTATCCCTTGAACAGACTACATGCTCTATATGGTGGCCGTAGGTCTTCACCCAACTGTTCTTAATACCTTTGCTGTAAGTACCCTTCATTCATGCTTTTAGACCACAGATTGACCAGCTGAAAAGGGGATTAGATCGTTGTAGGAAAGTTTAAAATAATAGAGGTAGTAACTTGGCTTTGACAAGCCAAATTACTAACAATATGCATTATCAAACAAACCCCACCAATACTGGATTTTATCCCTTTTTATATACTGCTGTATCTGCCATGTTAATTCAAAATTTTGGGAGCAATTGATTTCAAATTTTGTCCATGCACGAACTCTCCTCCTTGTGAACCGAAACATATTCCGAGAGGGCAATATTATGCTTGTATTTAGGGGCTGGAATTGACTAGATATCTCAGATTTTTTTGAGTCATAAAATGCAGACTTCAATCCAACATATGTATGATAAAAATCAGAACTAGATAAATTTACCAATTGTGTTGTAGCATCCCCTTTTTTTGCAAGCATATGGCTATCCATGATGTCTGATAACAGCCCTATCATTGTTCCTTTCACCCTTCTTTCTCATACTCATAAAATATCCTCCTATTATGTTGATTGGTGAAGATAAAGGAGCCTTTGTGTCATTCAAACCATGCAAAATATCCTCATAATCTCCCACCTTAAACTCTAGTTCCAATGTTGACTTGTGCATGTGTGTATTTTTCCATGCCCCAAACGATTCTGATTCTTTCTTTATTCTCATGGAATTAGTCATAAAGAATTTAAAACCATAATTGAGAGCCTTTGTAAAACTCAAAAAATTATCAAGATCCCATACCTCTTGGTGCCAATAATTGTGAACTTGAATCAAGGAATTCTCATGCCTCGTTTTGCAAACCATATCTTTCATTTTATCACTTTTGGTGACTTCACTGTCATGTATACAATCATTAGAAAAGAAATAGACATCTCTAATCAATAAAAGATCCTTACCTTGCCCTTCTTTTATTTTATGTTCCTTGGTTTCCTCTTATCTTTTATCATCCACTTACACCCCTATGGGTTGCCTCAAAGTGTTATTTCTTTGTAGCTCACCTTCCTCCTTCAAATCTGATTTTTCTATTTCATTGGCCTCTTCATAAAAACTCTCATGAAGGGTTGTCCCTTCATTTTTTTCCTCCAACTCTCCATGTAGTTTGGTCATTTCTTCCTTGATGACTTCTTGCCTTTCCCTTTGATGCAAGTGTCTATGAAGCTGCCTATTTGGTACTCCATCCTTCATCTCATAATAATCATGAAATGACAAGAGTGCTTGTGTGTCAAAGTTTAGGGCTTCATACTATTGTTGACGTGTATTAAGTGAATCACACATTGATGTCTCAATCTCCACTACTGGTTCTCTCTGCAAAAATGTAGCTTTGAAGAATTTATGAGGGTTGATAAAAACCCTTTCATTGCCATTCAAACTTTTTTCTCCATTGAAGGGGTGATATTTCCTTGGAGTAGTAGCATCCTTCAACATGGCTACAATTTGTATACTCAATATTTGTTGAATTTCTTTGTGGCTTTCTTTGATAAAGCTTTGTATAAGTTTAAATTGTTTTGAAGACAACCCTTGAGGCTCTTGGTCCCCCATAGTTTTTTTTTCCATTTTTTCCATGATAACACTAAATCTTTTTATCTGTTTGCAACCAAACCTCACAGGTGGACAAGATTGGTGCTTTGATGCCACTGTAATGTCCCCAAATGGGACGAATTAATGCAAAAGGGGTTTTTCCCAAAATCTGCAAATCTGAAAATGCAATCAACAAATTTTAGATTGCAAAATAGGCTCTCAAAACCCTTAATGAACCCTAAAAACCCTAGGTGCCAAAATGATAGGGTTTTATGGGTAAAATCCAGCCAACAACTTATTTCGAAATAAGTGAAAATGTGCAGAAAAAATTTAGAATTTAATTTGTACAAATAAGTACCTTTTAAACCCGTTTTGTGAAGCTCAAACACCACAATAAGATGGCAAAAAACTTTGATTTATTATCAAAATTATAGTTGCTATTCAGAGTGAAATTCCTCTTCAAACCCTTACAAAAAATAGCCACGATCCCCAGAAAAATACCAAAATATTTTCAGTGACCTATTTGGGCATAAAAAATGATAAAATAGCCCTTCTAGGTCAATCGCCCTACTTCCAAAGTGTTGAGAAAAATAGCATAAAATTATAGAAAATATTCTTGCCTTCCGCAAGTGGAAAATCTTTCAAAAATTTGTCAAATAATTAAATAAGAATTTTGCAAATTATTATTTAATTTTTCTCCTTCAAACCCTTCACAAAACGTCCAAAACTTCACACAAATGATTAAAAAAATAGCAAATAAAATAAAATTATTTAATTTACGAATTTTAGATCAATTGAAGCCTTCAAACTCTAGATCCAAGCTCCTCAAGTGGTTCGCTCCACTTGCAAAAATAGAATAATAAATTAGCAAACTCAATATGCAAGGAAAAGACCACGAAACCGTCATAAACATGCACACAAACTCTCCAAAGCAATTCGCCTCACTCCTTAGGGCAAGAACAAAATCTCTTCTAGCAAAGTGGTGTCAAAAGACACCTTTTAGATTGATCAATCACCAACAATAACGAACCTCTATTGGGCATGCATCCCAATAGTTTTCTTCAAGCATGAAGAACAAACTATTGAATTCAGCATATCCTCCATTGTAGCGTTCGCCATGTATTTATAACTTCCAAAAAGGGTGAATCACTTTGGAAAGATAAGACACCTTTCTTTTCCCTTGCTTTAGCTCCCATGCCGATATCTCCTTTTTGAATAATATATTAATTAGTTGCCTTAATTTAAAATAGCAATTAGAATTATTTTAAGGCAAATAAATTAATAATTAATTCATTTAAGCACTTTAGTTGTAAAAACCACTTTTTTAAATATTCTATTAATTAAATAATAATTGCTTTATGAAAAAAATCACTATTTCGACAATTAATAAATAATGAATAAAATATAATCTCTCAAAAGGGCTCATTTGGTCTATGGGAAAATAGACTAAAGGTGTTCAATACCTGTTTAATCATGATGTGGAAATGGGGACATTACACTCTTGAACTCTTAATAGATGGATCTTAAAATTAATTCCTTCTCCCCTTTTTCCTATATGCACTAATGCACCTATGCATGTATTGTCTTTGCAAATTCAAATCAGGGCCTTATTGGTGTACAAGCCTACACACAAAGGGCATGAACACTGACAAACGGGGAACAAAGAACCAAAGAAATTGGGAGAAGTGGTTAAAGGACCCACAAAAAGCTGAGTACCAAGAGCATGTTGGGATGCTCCTAGAAAACCCCTTCTTCCAATTTCTTTGGTTGGGGGAGTTGTCAAACGGGACACAAAGAACCAAAGAAACCAAGAGAAGTGGTCAAAGGACCCACAAAAAGGGGAGACCAAGAGCATGTTGGGACGCTCCTAGCAAAAACCTAGGAAAATCCTAAAACAATGTTTTTAACATTTTGGGAGCATTGAGGGTTGTATTGGGGCAAACAAATAGTCGTTCTATGGGTTTTTTGTGTGTTCTAAGTTAAACAGTGGTATTATCAAAGCCTTAGGATAAACAAAAAACGAAGTTGTAAAGAAACACAGTGGGGAAGGCAAATGGGGACCAAAACATAAGAAATTGTGCCAATAGGAACCTAATATAAACTGATAATCAACACATGCCCAAGTGTCCTAAATCAATGCAAATTGACATCTAAAACTATCCTTACTTTAATGTATGTGTGTGCATACATATCAAAGTATAACAATCAAGTGTACCTAAGAGGGCTTGAAGAAGATGTTGTAGCCGAAACTTGTAAGAATTCTTGAAGTTAATATAGGAAATGATAATGATTTGAAAGTCAAAATGAAAGAGGTTACCTTATCTCAAAGTCTAGCTCTTGCGACTTGCAAATTAAATGAAACCATGTACTCCTCGCAATTTGCACGAGCATCTTGATTGCTACTGTGAAAAAGCCATGAAGATCATGGAACAAACGTCCATATTCCTGTGTCTGTAATGTGAAAACTTGGGTACTTGCAAACATAAGGAAAACATTTGCAAGCGAATCAATATCCATATGAATCAATAATCAAGGAATTGCTGAAATCACTAAGTAAAAATAAAAAGTAGGAATGAATACACCTAGTTGTGTGCAAACTACGAAGTCGACTCTATGGATCTGTACCATCTTTAAATGTGTGCCTTGTTAAGGAGACCAAGTGAAGTATGTCTTATAACTCTATGGTGAAGGTTTCCAAATGTAGGAGCAAGTAGAAGAATGTTTTATAACTCTCTAACAAATGCCTCCAAATGTAGGAGCAAGTAGAAGAATGTCTTATAACTCTCTGGTGAATGCCTTGAAATATTGGAACAAGTGTCTTATAAATCTATTTAGTGTGCCTTATAACTTTGTGAACTGTTGTGTATTATCATGCAGCTAAAGTATAAAATAAGTGGATCATATGCCCCCATTTTGAGATGTCAAATTAATTTGTGAATCGCACATATAAAAGAAAAGTGATTATGTGTACCATGTGTAACATAGGAACAATAAAAGATCTGATGCATAATCATAATAATAAGATGGCATCTTTAAAGCACATTTATAACATATTTTGGTATAATAATAGAAAGATATCATCATTAAAGCATGTGTAAAAGACTCTAGTATACTCATAGAATATAGCATTGTGAAAGCATAAAAGATAAAATAACTTTGCTATGTCTAGGTCTAAGTCATGTAAGCAAGATATCATCATGAAAGCACATCTATGATAGGTAACTCGACTAATTTATGCATGAGTGTAAGCAATTTAGGAAAAGCTAATAATGGTTTGTCCCTATATGGGCAATGTATAAGCAATATAATCACAATTAATAGGAGGTTGCCCCTATGTGGGCAAGATATAATCAATGAAACACAAGCAATAGTATGCTCAAGTGTGGACAAGATATAGGTAATGAAGCATGACAATAACATGCCCCAATGTAAACAATGTACAATTAATAGGAGGTTGCCCCTATGTGGGCAAGATATAATCAATGAAACACAAGCAATAGTATGCTCAAGTGTGGACAAGATATAGGTAATGAAGCATGGCAATAACATGCCCCAATGTAAACAATGTATAATCCATGTACACATAGGCATATCATGCCCCTAATTGGCAATATATAATCAATGAAGTTAAACAATAGTATGCCTTTGTATAGGCTATATAAAATTGATACAAATTTGCTAATAGGTTGCCCCCTATATGGGCAAGGTGTGCTCCATGTAAGAACAATAGTAGGTTGTTGCCTATATGTGGACAAGATATAGGGATGTAAGCACAATAGTAGGAGGTTTTCCTTGTGGGCAAGATATAGTCTATGTTGGTGTCTTGTTAAGATGTTGTCATTGATGTCAAAGGGTTTGCTATTCAGTAAAGAATATGGTCATTAATGTTTAGGAATTTCTGTTGATAAGAGTCCATAGTTTCTGCAGAGTCCGTAGCTATTGACTGAGTCTGTAGCTTGCCATGAAAGTTGTTTTTGGTGAAGTACACAATTAGCCAAGAGACTTGTTATCTATATTTTACATCATATGGAGACATAGAAATAGACTGCATAATTGATTCAAATTAAAGACCATGGAATAAGATATTCTGTGTGAAGGAAGATGATCTAAGGATTATGGAGAATAAGATCATGTCCGGAGCTACTGGGCAAGCAACTACGAATTGTATCAAGCATGCTACAGATTGCATCAGAGCTGCTATGCACTGCATCATGTTTGCTATGGACTGCATTATGTTTGCTACGAACTGCATCGGGTTTGCGACGGACTACATCGGGTTTGCGACGGACTGCATCAAGACTACTACAGACTTCAACAGAATTGCTACGGACTACATCGGGTTTGCTATGGACTGCATCAAGACTACTACAGACTTCAACAGAATTGCTACGGACTTGTTTGGAAAGTATTTCTAAATGTATTCTAATGATTTCTTGGTATATTCCAGATTTGTTTTACTTAGGCCGACCTATGTGAGCGAGCTTTTATATAAGCTAATGTGAATTATGTTTTCAAAAGAAAATAAATCATTATATAGCCGACTATAGAGTTTTGTTTGGCCGACTTTCAAGAGGTTGTTGATCACCGTCTTGTATATAAGCAAGATCAAATTGTCTTTTTGATGTGTGAAAAAATGAGGATTATTATTTGCTAAGGAGCAGAGTAGAGGTCCGTTAAGGAACAAATGGCTAGAGAGGTGTGAGTATGAAATCATTGAAAGATTCATAGGAAGATTAACCCTAGAGTATATAGAATTTGCTAAAAGAGATGAGTAGAGAAGGCAGAGAGGACAAAGTCTTTGAAAATAAAGACCAAAGAAAGAGAGCCTAATGTGTCTATTTGATTGATAAGCAAAAAAACAACATAATGAATCTGAGATCCATAAGCAGAGAGTAGAATTGTACCATAATTTGTTGACAAAAGCAACTGAGAAAGGTGGATGATTTGAAGCAACTGAATTTGTGCTTGGCAAAGGGGGTTGAAGCCTCCTGTAGATTGGTGTCTATAAATCAAGGAGTTGGTGCTTCTTAGCAAGTGGGTCCCTGACTATTTGGGGTTGGTGCCTCAAGCTGAGTTGGTGCTCAACAATATTTTTGACTCATTGCATTTCTGATTTAGGACATGTAGTCCATGCAGTGATCAATGTGGGTTTTCTTCCCTTTAAGGGTTTCCCACCTATATCATGTGTTATGTCTTTATGTTCTTTGCTGTGTTTTGATTGCTCTACGGATTTTGCATTGATGCTTGACTAACGAACTAAAGAATTTGAAGAAAGTTTTAAGAGCTCACTAATTCACCCCCCCTCCTCTCAGTGGCTGTGCTTCCAACATGTCCAAGTATCATGCCTCTCTATAGGCAATATATATTAAGGGAGCGCTAGTATAAGATATGCCCCTAAATGGGTGACATATAGTTAATGTAGTTGAACAGACAAGGGTCCTTGCGCTAATTAGATACATGAGATAGATCATAGCAACATAGACAAAGGCATAAAACATTCACATGATATGAATCATGGCAAATAAGGGATTCGGGGACATGTGGCGACCTAAAATGAAGTGAAAGACAATAGGAAAATCAGACGTACATACATGAAGCAAATTATGTGAAAGAAATGCTAAAAAAAACTCTCGGGAAGAAAAAGGAACAATACAAAAAGAGCGACCAGAGTCAAGTGGCAAATGGAATCTATGAAAAACCATTAAGGCAACGAAATTGATTGGTCAATAAAAAAAGAAAAATCAAAAGAAATATAAGTCAATGCAATGTAAGAAAAATGGTAATAAGATGCCCCACAATTTCCCTGGATCGAGCATGAAAGCTATCCCAGCCAACTGTACATAAGTCTTGCATTTAGCTTAGTAATACCAGTTTAATCCTCATTATATTATATATAAGCAGATGGTTATGTGTCGTCATGGGCAAGATATGGGCATCTCGGGACCCATGAGTTCAAGTGTAATACATGTTTTTATCATCATCGGTATAATCATCGTTGGTGTAATCAGTTGTGTTGAATAGTATTTGTCATGCCCATAATTTTGCATGAAGAAATCCACACAAATACAGGTCACTAAAAAAAAATATGTATACAACAAACACATGGTGATCTGAAATTCTTCAAGCTTTCCCTAAGCTATGCCACTCGAAAAGTTGGGTGCGGTTATCAATGTACAGGCAGTCTCGTTTGGGCTCACAATTAATATGGGAAGGCCTCGCGCATGGTCTAGGTTCAACTGACCCACTCTTGCACTCAACGGGGTTCAAATGGAACCCTGGGCGGCTCTAGCCAATTAGAGTGCTCGAATTCGCAAGTTAAGTCACAACTGGAATCTAATTCCAAGTTGAGTTGCTTTTTCCAACAAGGGCATACTTAATGTCTCATATGCTCTCAAGGGGAGCCTAAAATACCCTTAAGCTAGCCCTTAGAGGATGGAGCACAACATTTTCACCATTGGATCTGGGGTTTACTAATTGTTGGATCATAACAGATCACTAAAGCCCTAAATATTTTTTTAAATAAAAGTTCTAAGAAAAAAGAAAGGAGGTTTGGGAGGGAAGGAAAAAATTATAGTCTTCTTGTTTGTACCTTGGGACCCTTGTCAATCACCTTCGGTGGGGCCACATGCAGAAACATGCATTTCAAAAAGGTCTCCAAATCAAGATTCGTCAATGGCAAAGCAATGTTGAATGAATTCTGAGTCCAATAGGTCTCATGACATGTCTCTACGACATTCTAGGCTCTCACATGGACGAAAAAAGCCTTTAGGTGCAAAGCTTACCTGGTGGTTCATTAGTGGCTGCCTCTAGGTTCACGACTCTGAAAGTCAAGTGGGAGTAATAAGTTGATTGCAAAAGCCTTTCGGGAATCAAGGGGTCCCCTTGGGACCTCCCTCTAGCTTTCTAATCCATCTAGTGAAAACCCTTTTGGGTCCTTGGGACCTCTAGCTTACATTAATACTCGCTTGGAGCTCAAATCCCGGAAAGGTAAGAAAGTTCAATTTTATGCTTTGGTTTTAATGTCAAAGAGGTTTCGATTTTAGGAAGGGAGTCTTTCAAGGGTCACCTTGCCCCGGGCTTCCTGGAGCCCACAAAAGCCTTTTAAATTTTTTTAGGCCTCTCTCTCAAGTTATGAGCATATTTGGTTTTTCTTCCATTTCAAGTTTCAAAACCTATTCTTTGCGGAAGAGGATGAAATTCTAAGGGGGGTCCCTTTCAAGTCATCCCACCCTTGGGCCTCCTAAGTGCCCAAATGGCATGACAAAAAAAAGTTGGGATTATTAATATAACCCTGGCCTAAAAAAACACATTCTAAAACTATATGAAAAAAACCAATTGTCAAAAGCCAAAACCCCCAACAACAAAGTCTGGGGTCCTATTTGAAAACCACGGCTAATACAGGTTGCGGCTTAAAAGCAAACCACCTATAAGTAAAAAATGCATTCACTAAACAAATATTGCTACACTTGTTAATGCCGATGGTGTAAAATTGATCCCGCGGTTATAATACTTGTTTAACCTTATTTTGGATTGATGAACCTAAACAAGTGTAGATTTATAAATATTCAGATTGTATAAAGTATATCTAAATTCTACAGTTCTGAATGCAAAAGTAGATGTGTAATTGCGCTTTACTATTTATAGAAATGACCAAGAAGACTAGGATACTTAGCTTGTTATTGTTCTGTTTGGGTCTGAGATAGTGTGTAGGTGGCAGGAAGGACTGAAATTAGATTTGGAGTTACTTGGATTTGGAAACTGATTGTCTAGACTTGCCTGGACGGATTCAATAGCAATTGGACGCCTGTGGAAAACTGAAGGTTTCTGATCTTTGTTGAAAACGCTTTTGTGAAATGTACAGGATTGTTCTAACATAGATCATTGCCCCTGCTTCTAAACAGTTGTTTTGTGCAACATCAAAAGCTCGCTACTATGTGCAAATCCAAAAGTTTGTCTCCTTGAAACCGTAGCTCCATTTTCAACACGAGGTTTAGTCGTAAAAGGGAATAAAAAGATGGGTTGAGTTGACCCTAACCACCCTTGCTAAGTGGTTGAGCATTGTCTATGTTTCCATTACTCTCTGAAAAGGTCTCAAACTGCATGTAGTTCTCCCGGTTAGGAGTATGTATGCAATAGTGATTTTCTAGTATGGATGCAACCTGCAACTTGGCTTTTGACACGTGACACTTTACAAATTTGAATTGGCTTGGGTGCTTCAGATTTGGCTAGGGCTTGCTCCTTTGAGGGGTTACTAATATGGAAGCTTTAAGTCTGTTCCTCTCAATGTGCAAGTGATAGAACTTCTCTTGGTAGGTGATAGATAGATGCTTGCTAGATAGGAATAGGCTTAGGCATAGTTTGTATAAAAATTTGACTCTTTGGGTAACTTATTCTGCCACCGACATGCGAAATGTACGGGCCAATCTAGAGGAAAGATTTGAATTTTGGAAAATGACTGTTACAAGGTGCGTGTACAAATCCGGTATAGGTAGATGGTTTTGGTAAACTGGAGCCATTTGAGTATGATTAGAGATCCCTAGAATGCAAAATACATAAATCTGATGATTAGGATATAATCTGATTATGATCATAAGTAGATTAGACACAGACTAGGGAATTTATGTAGGTAAGTAATAGCAAATTGGGAAGGCTGGGTCCACAAATAGGTGAATGGCTAGGAAAGAGTGTGGACAAGAGTCATATATGTAGGGACAAGTCATGTATAGTAAAGATAAGTCAAGGCTAATATTGTCAAGTGTCTAATACCAGATTTATGTGTCTACAAATGTCCCCTTTTATTCTAGTATTGACAATGCTAGAGTAAAATGATAAAAAGATTGCGTACCTTAGTATGTAACCACACTTTGTCTTCAGGGGAAGGCTCTAAGTGTCCAACTTGCTTCATGCAAACTTGCAACAACAAATGCCCAGATATGATATGAAATCTAAAGTAAAATAGATCAATAAAACATTTGAAATTTGAAGAGCAAGGAAGTAATACACCAGAAAGTAGGTGAACCGTGCTACCCTCTGAAGCATTGGAGAATGGAGTGATTATGCCCCAAGGCCAGTGCTGTTGTGTAAAACATGGGTTGGGAAGATAAATTCCCCAACCCTCATGAAGATGGAGAAGTGCTTAGTAGTTGAGCGACGTAGAACCTCAATTGCACTACTTGTTTAATTGACCTTGAACTTATAAATAGGATCAAGATGAAAGCAAGTGGAGCCCCATATTAGGCTCGTATGTGAAGTTGGAACCCCATACTAGGCTCGTATGTAAATATGAATAAATTGAATCAATTGTAAATGGATTTTAGATTCATAATGCTACCTTCAATACCAACTTGAAAGTATAAAATTGCATGCATGAACAACATCCATGGCGCATAATTTGATCCAACTGTCCCAATCTGATATAGATTGCCATAAATCCATGTCACTTTGCCCCCAATCTGATAACTTGTCACTCATGTACATGTAAAATGTCTACTTATGCCACCAAATTTGTGTCAGTTTGTATATATTTATCTCATAACCTAAATTGATCTGATAATTTGATGAAATCTAAACCATATGAATCATATAACATGTCCCAAAATCTAAGAATCTGTGTATGGAGGCTTGATCTCTATGACAAGCCCACTAGTCTGCCCCCTTTTTGAGGTGAGGGATGTAGCCTACTAAATACTCGTTTCAAAAGAAAAGAGGTATATGCATCATGTTATATAGAAAGATTATGTAATCATTGCACATAATAAATTATAATATCCCTATAGCACTCTAAGTAGTATAACCAAAGGGCAAGACATATATAATCAATATAAAGTAGCTCAATATGATTAATGGAATGGTCATAGAAAGATGTAACTTGAATAAATTTATCAAAGAGATGCCCCCAGTGTAGGCATGCCTCCAATGTAGGAGGGGTATCCCACTAGGTGTAAGAATGTCTTGCATTTGAATGTCCATGGCATATGAACCTGTATGTCTTGCAATTTATTCATGTATATCGTGAAATGTATGTGTGTATGAAAAAGGGTATGTAATCTACCATAATATGATACACAACATAAATGGACAGTGTACACTAGCAATAAATGTCATGCATAAGGCCTGATTTTTGAAATTTTTGAATATTTTAATTTTTTAGTATATTTTACATATGAATTGTGAATTATCTAGTCAAGCCAGGCCAATAGACAGGGCTTTGAAAATAGGAGAACGGAAATGATTCAAACAATCCATAACATGTGTGAAGGCATAGTAAGCACCAAATGGAGTAGCAAAGCAGTTTAGAGGAAATGAAGCAACATGCCCCTACTTTGTATGCAAATTGCAACATCAAAGCTCAAGAGTGCATGTAGAGATAAGAGGATGCATGCCCCCAATGGGCAAGAATCAATGTATGTGCTTATGGTATGATATGTAGGCACAAATGTATGTGAGTACGTAAGCTCAATGTAAGCCCTAATGGTGGCAACATGGATAGTCAAAGTGTAGTGGTGAGCAAGTAGTATGCCACAAGGAATGTGCACTAGGATTAGATCTTTGTAAAGGATGCATCATTGTAGGATGTATCTCATGGATGCTCGGATCAGGATAAACAAATCAAAAGGCAAGGGCCAAGTGAAAATATCATAACAAAGTGAAAGACGAGAAGAATGAAATCGAAAGGCAAGGGCAAAGTGAAAATATCATAACAAAGCGAAAGGGTAGAAGAATGATCAATGTAAGAGTATATGCACACATGTATGTCAAGATAGAAAAATAAAGGGATGAACATTTAAGCAACATCAAGAAGCCATGTACAATAGAATATGTGGTTGCTAACTAATGATCCCGTCACTGGGATTTGCATATGTAGGCCTTGTATCGATTGGTATGAATGTCTCCTTCATCTGAGAAGTGGTCATATGTTGTACAATACCCATATCACTATCATAATTGGCTTGATTCTGTGTAGGTCGTGTAACTGCAATAGTCACAATAATATGTGAATTGTCTTGTATGGTCAAAGAATGTGTCTACATTCGCTGTGGTATTAATTGTAAAGTTGCAGGAACGGGCCTTATGCCCCAACTTGCACATTAGTGTACCAATATTGTTGATCTCAATAGTGTGGTTATCCACTAAATCCTATATCTTGTGCCTTAACCCAAAGCATCTGTTTGTTGAGTGTTACGTGCATCTATGATAATCAATATATACATTACTATTATATCCCTTAGGTGGAGGTTGACTCATATCAACCTCTTTTGGGGAGGGAGAGATATAAAATCGCACTCAAGTAACTGCTATAATATCTTATAAGAAGGTTCTGTAATCATGAAAATTAGCTTTTTTGTGGAGTTGATAGGACAAACTAAGTAATAAGTTGTGGCTTGTTATGTAATCACCTAAAAGCGGTAATTGGATGCTAAGAGTGTCGCTTGAGTTAACCTATTCCTAACCTAGCCATAGACCTATCTTAAAGCCTTGGACACACTTTTCCAGTCATTGTGCAGAGCATAGTCACCTATAGTCAGCGAAAACATAGTCCTAGGACTGTCTTTTTAGATCTCAACCCAACTTGCTCAGCAGTCTGCCAAGTGGACATTTGCGCCACATTTGGGACACTACAGCCACATGGCGTTAGTGTCCCCAATTGGACGCTACTGTCCTTAGCCCTAGCTCTTCCCAACAGATACTTTTTCAAATGTATGCCCCTCCAAAGGTCGGCCTAAGCACATTTTCTTATCCGCACAAGCTACAAATCTCTATAAATACAAGTCTATTTGGCCCTTATTCACTAAATGGAAAATAGATGCAAAAACACATTCAAACCAAAGACAAGTTGAGCAAAATTAAGGTATTTGATCCCTATTCTGCCTTACTTCTGCATACTACCATTTAAAACAACACTAGCCCCAGATTTCAAAGCTCAAGCACATTCAAGGCATCCAAGTCCACTCTCATTCTAGCATTCACTTGCACTTGCATCAAGCACTAGGTGGGAGAACTACATTGGGTTTGATCACTCTCTAGAGTATTGGTATGTAGGCAACTCTCTTCATAGTGGGGTGTTGAGGATGTCTAGCCTATCCTACTAATGAACACACAATTATTGCTCATGTCATACTTGCAAGGAGGATTAGGGTTTGCACATTAAATCAATTTTTTCAGGCACAACACAAAGCTCTAGGTTTTGTGCGCATAGGAACATGACCTAAAAACACAGGGGAAGGTGCTCCCAGAAAATAGGAATAGTCCTGCAAAGGGGACATTAGTGCCACATTGAGGACACTACAATAGCATGGCGCTATTGTCCATATGGGGCGCTACTCCTCAGTGAGTAGACAGACACTAGAATCCTGTTGACGACACTCAGAACTGTCCAGAACTTAGTTTTCAGAATCTAGATCACCCGCGATAGTCACTTTTCAAATAAGTCTATTTATGCTTATTTATTGCTATTTTTAGAAAGTCAAAGAAGGTCAAAGGTCATAACAAATCAATGCTTAATTATTGTAATTTATTTAATTGATTTAGACATCTCAACCCTTTAACCAAACATAGGAATTACTTGTGTAAAACTTTAAAAAATTAAATCATTACACTACTTAGAGGGCTCTTCATCCATAGAATATGTATACAGATGCCCTTGGTGTACAAATTTCAAGCCTTTGTGTAACGTGGATGTTATTGCATCCATAACATGGATCCATGGTTGATCCAAGAGTAAGTTATAGTATAAATAATTAGGCATGATTGAGAACATGGTATAGCATGGATCCATGGTCGACCCAAGATTAAGTTACAGTATAAATAATTAGGCATGACTCAGAACATGGTAGTCAATCTCTTGGGTCCTACTATGACATCCGATGATATTATTCAAAGTACCTGGGGAGGAATATCATCAAATCCTCTTATGTTCTTATCTAACTTTTGAATAGTATCCATATTAGTGCCCAATGCTTGTAAGAATGTTATGTTGCAAATGTTCAATTCTGAGTATTTGTTTGCTAACACGCCTAACTCCCTTGTTTAGTACTTTTGCTTGGATAAATAATGGAATATTTTGTTTGATTACATGTTGAGTGGAATACTCTTTTTGAGGACCAACATCATTGAGATCACGAAGGTTTGTATAAACTTCTTGTGTTGACTTGAGGAAGTGTGTATGAATATGTATATTTTGCCCCTCAGTTTCTTTATTAACTTGTGAATTGCTCTCATTTCCAAGGCCTTGTTTACCTTTATGAGCAGATGGGGCCACAAGGATAATACTACCTTGTGCATGTTTACGTAATCCTTGAACATCATATCCAAACTTAGTCCAAAACCATATTGTGTCAAATTCGTGGCTTAGGGTAGCAGGCTATCCTTTACAGAGGCCGTCGTGCCATTATTCAAAGTAGGATCCTTATGCTTTTAAAGATAATCACTTGGATGGACCTCTCTAGAAGAACCTTGCTCTAGTTGCAACACCTTAGCTTGCAAATCTAGAATAATTAGCATTAGGGATCATGTAGTAGACATGGGTAAAGTTGTCTCATGAGGGATATCTACAAAAGGATGTTGTGTAGGGATAGCCATAGAAATTCGATTATGCCCAATTTCCACACCACTTAACACTTCACCTTACAGGGACAAAAGAGCTAGTGTTCTTAGATGGCATAGAATAGGATCATGACAACTTGAAGAAGGCTAGGGCCAAGAGAAAAAAATTTGCTGCCTTAATGAACTAAGAAATCAAATATGAAACTCTAAGACAAATTTGAAACCCTAAGGGAAAAATAAATAAAGCCCAAGGAAAAACCTAATGTTTGATGTGCTCAAGATTTGGGTTCACCAATATGTTTTACCTTATTTTGGATTAATGATCTAAACAAGTGTAAAACTGTCAATTTTTAGATTGTATAAAGTAATATCTAATACAATATACTATGATGCATATTCGGATTGATCTATACAAATGTAAAACTATGAATATTTAGATTGTATAAAGTATATCTAAATTACGTAGATCTAAATGCAAAAGTAGATGTTCAATTGCACTTTACTATTTATAGAAATGACCAAGAAGATTAGGGTACTTAGCTTGTTACTGTTTTGTTCCGGTCTGAGACTGTGTGCAGGGGGTACGAAGGACTAAAACTGAATTTGGAGTTTCTCGTATATGGAAACTGACTGTCTAAACTTGCTTGGACGGACCCAATAGTAGTTGGATGCCTATGGAAAACTGAAGGCGTCTAATCTGCCAAAAAACATCCTTGTGAGATGTGTTAGATTGTTTCGACATAGATCGTTGCGTCTGCTTCTAAGCCGTTGTTATGTGCAATATCAAAAGCTGATTGTTGTGCACAAGTTCAAAATTTTGTCTCTTTCTCTTTGAAACCCTACCTCCACTTTCGACACTATTACCTGTAAAAGGGAATGGAAAAGATGGGTTGAGCTGACCCCAACCACCCCCGCTGAGTGGCTGAGCATTGCCTTCATTTTCAATACTCCGAAAAGGGCTCAAACCACATGTAGATCTCCCAGTTAGGTGTATGTGTGCAATGGCGATCCTATAGTATGGATGCAACTTGTAACTTGGCTTTCAACATTTGACAATGTGCAAACTTGAGTTGGCTTGTGTGCTTCAGATTTGGCTAGGGCTTGTTTCTATGAGGAGTTTATGATTTGGAAGCTGTAGGGTTGTTTATCTCAATGTGCAGTTGATAGAAGGCCTCATAGTAGGTGATAGATAGATGCTTGCCAGATAGGAATAGGCTTAGGCCTAGTGTGTATAAATAGCTGACTCTTTGGGTGACTTGTTTCGCTACCGACATGCAAAACATATAGGACGACCCATAGGAAAGGTTTGAATTTGGGAAATAATTGTTACAAGGTGCGCGAGCAGATCAAGGACAATTTGACGGTTTTGATAAACCGACATTGTCTAAGTATGACCACAAAGCAAGAAATAGTGATCAAATAATCATGAGATAGTCTGATTGGAATAATAAATAGATTAGGCATAGACTAGGGGATGCTTATAGGTAACTGATAGCAAATTGTGAAGGCTGGGTCCATAGATAGGTGAATGACTAGGAAAGAGTGTGGACAAGAGTCATATATATGTAGCACAAGTCATGTGTGATAAAGATAAGTCAAGATTGACATTGTCAACTGTTTAATACCTGATATATGTGTCTACAATATTAAATTGCCACCAAGAAATGCCGATCACATGGGAAGTCAAAGAAGGTAGACCACTGGTCAAAACAAAGAATCTAGGCCTAATTCAAAATTGCCCATAGTATAGCCTAAGTTCGCGGTCTTAAAACTTAAACAACCACCAAACAAACAAAAGCCACCACTTTATTGAAAAAGGCACTAACCTAAAGGTACTTGCCCACTATATGAATATATAATATGACTATATGGTATAATCGCCTAATCAGTTCAAACAAAATGCACAATCCATAGAAGAAATCAATTATGTCCAGAGATAAGGAAATACCTTCCAACAAAATCAACAGTTTGGCTCAAGACTTCCTTTTCAACAATGGCATGCACCTTCACAAATGTGGGATGTACCACCATGGGGCACCCAAGAATGGATGCCTATGCAATAAAAGACGCCCACATAACATTAAAGTGCTCGCATGGAATGTAAGTGTAGCCACTAAGCCCCAGTTGTTGGTCCCTTAGGCCGCCTCATAGCTAAAGCACGTTCACATGGGAAACCAACGCCTGAGCTAGCAAGCTTGCCCTACAATAAGGTTCATTGCCCTACAAACAAAGGGCTTGTGGTAGAAATTACCCTACAAATAGAGGGGGTTTGGCCTCGTGTCCCCTGCTTCCCTGGTTCACTGCTCACAGCCCTCTCTCCATATGGATGGGATCTATTCTATCACCATATATAGATATGACCCTTCGTCGCCTCCCCCTTGGCCCATATCCTAGGGCATGAGCATAACTATAGCCTATAGAGAGATAGGGAGATAGGGGCCCCATCGATGCGAGTGTCGACTGTAGATAGAGATAGTTGCCCTCCCCTTTAGAGTATGCCATTGGGCCCCTATCTATAAATGGGGAGCGCATAAATGGATATAGAATCCTCCCCTGTTGGCCTACTTATATAGGGGCTCTCCTCCCCCAGCTCTAAGCTCTATAATATATATAGTCTATAGTCTATATATTAAGGTAGGGGCAGTCGAGTGGCAATTATAGATATAGGGCCATTGGCCTATATATATAGAGATAAGGGCCCTCCTCCCTTGTCGGGTAGTGGACTAACTTAACTATAGTAGGCCTTCCTTTGGGGGAGTACCAGACAGATATGTAGGGGCGGGGGAGTGCCTCCTGTTTTCAAAAAATCATAACGGGCACCCTGTTGCACCCAAAATTCTCAAATGAAAACCCACAGACTCAATTTTTTTTTTAATTTTTTTCTAAAATTATTATGGGACCAATTTCAACTCGAAAATTATGTTAAATAATTGCTTGAAAAAGAGGTATTTTCCTTAAGGAATTTGGACCATAATGCAGGTTCAACTTTGAAAATTCATATCTTTTCTTTCGTAGCTTCTAAAATTATTTTCAGAATTTCTGCAGATATGTGGCAGCTTAAATTCTGAATAAGTTAGATTAGGGAGATTTAGGTAGTATTTACATTCATCAAAATTACAAAACCCAACCTGCTTCTTCAAGGCCTTAAGCTTTACACTCAATTTCACTAACTTTCAAAGAAAACTACCAATTAGTCTTTTATTCTGCATAACAATATAAGGATGCTTTTGTTTGCATGAATAAAGCCTTTCATTATTCAATTCAACTTGCCTTCAAGAAGGTTACAAGAGAGAAATTCTTCACACTTGAACCAAATCTTTATTACAAACGTTCTTTCAATTCTTTCCATAATAAAATATTTACAAGGCTTGGAAATAATTTTACAAGTGTTTACGAGGCTTTCAAAATATCCCAAAATAAAATATTGGAATTTGTTCCAAGCGATTTTAAGCTTCAAAAGAATTCACTAGCTTCATATATACATCAGCAAGGCCAATGCAAGGAGGGATTGGCCTTCCATCCTATTGCCATCATCAGGGGATTGCCCTAAGCACCCCTGAGCCAAGGACTCCCATTGTTGGTTATGTTGATTACCATATAAATTGTTAAGTTATGAAGGAGGGTTTGGTTCGTTCTTAAAGGGAATGGTAGACTAGACACCACCTCTAGTTTAGTACCTCTTCCTATGAGCTACGAAACACTTCGTACGCTTATACCAAAATACACACATTCCAAACATAAGAAACCAAGTATTCTCAATGGAATACACTCACATAAGTTTTAATAATGATATGAGACCCACTTGGATGAGTTTTGACTACTAACTTCCAAGGGACGAGAGAGGGATGGCTTGGGGACAATCACTTACTCTTTGTCCACCTACCTCTACCATTCAAACCCACGTGGGTAGCATAACTTTGTATTTTAAACTACGTTGCTAGGTAACGGAAACCAAAATGGGTACAAAACACGGAAATGCGGATTTTCAAAAGCCCTTGGTTTGGAAACGTCATGGAAATGTTTGTACAATAAACTATACAAAATATAAATATATAATTTATTCACACACACACACACACACATAAACAATCCATATTACTCATTTGAAGTCCATAAAAGATAGAACACTTAAAAGTAAAAAAAAATATAGTATTCATTCAAACTTCAAAGACAAAATGTACATTCCAATCTAGAATAAATCATCTAGATTGTCCTCAAACTTATGAATGTCACTTCCACTAGCTCCATTCCTCCTCCTTACAATGGCTGCCTCCAAATTCCTTCTCCTTGCAGTGGCTGCCTTCTAAATTTCTCCATGCTCTTGTAAAAAACAGCGATGATGAGAGTTTTTGTTTTGTCTATGCATTGAGTGTGTTTATATAGGTTTTAGATAGTGTATTCTAGAAGATTAGTTTTTTTTTTTGACTTGGTCAACTGTTTTCCTGCCAGAAACACCCCGTAAATGTCTTGGGTATGCAACAGAAACATTTGGAAAGTTTCCAGATGTTTTCGGTATGTGTTTGAGCATTTTTGGTACGTTTCTGAAGAGTTTCCACCGAGTTTCCGTACCAGAAATATTTCCCTACAATGTAGATTTTAAATACTCAAATATGATAGTCAAAACAACTAATAAAGGGAGAGAAAAACCTTCCCAAATACCCTTAAGAAGGTCTACAAAAAGAAGTGGCTCCAAAACATGTACAAAGCAAGTAGAGGATTGCAAGCCAAAGGCCTTGCCAATCCATAAGAAGCTTGCATTGTGCCAATACATAAGAAGCTTTCAATAATTTAAGTGGCGTTATAAGAGATTCTTTTTAAAATAAATAGATTAAATATGGAGGTGTATATGAACTTCCTACCTCAAGTTATCCATTTGAGAAGTAACACCCTTTCCTTTAAGGCTTAGCTTCCAACTAGCATCCATCTCCCAAGGATTCCTCCTAGTCTCTTGAAGTTCAAGCTCCAACTCCATTTTCAACAATGGCAAAAGTTGTGTACAAGGATAGCTTTCCCTTTACTTATAGGGAAAGCCTTTAATCTTTGGCCAGTGGGAAGGTGACACTTCTCCCTTCCCATTCCTTTGCCTTTCTCTAAAAGTCTTTTATAACATTTACTTGTCTTACAAGATCCATACTCTTTCTTACAAGGCATGAGGGAAAAAATGGCTCTCCTACACTCAATAAATGTTTTCTCATTCCAATGCCATTAATGATTACATGGACTGTCCTAAAAGTATTCTAGGACTCCAAAAATTACTCGTATGTTTTCCTTCCGGTCAAAAGGCTCTAATTTCACCTCAAAATATTTAATATTTAATTTATAGAACTCTCCAAAGTTGGTTTTTCCATTCCATTCGAAAATTTTGCAGGTGGCATAATCATGCTGACTCCCTTTTTATCCTTTTGACTTCCCAGATAGTTCAACAAACTTCTAAAGCACATGTAAAGGGGGTGTGAATAGTGTTAGTTGGCCCAAAATTGCCAACATCCAAAATTGGCAACTAGAACATATCTTTGAATAGAAATTAAGCTAGGTGTAAACTAGGGACACTACGCATCTAATGAATGGTAAAATCCATGACTAATGTAGTCCAAGATCCTTCTTTTGGCCCCCTGTAGGATAGCCAAAGCAACCGAATGGAAACAATCTCAAGGAACATTTATAAACACACAATGCATATAGAGAAGCATCACAAGAATCATATTATCTCAACATATCATATGAAGTAATTCCAAATGTTGAAGTATCCATGCTTTTAAACAACATGATATTCGTGTAAGAATAAAGCAAATGGAAATAAGCAGGAAGGTAAAAATTGGGCTTTAGAGCATTTTCTTTTATCCAAATGGCCTGTCAAATGATTGGATCTTTGGTAGGTGATTTATCTTGGATAAGTGTGAAAGGTTGTGGCATTGTTTTTATTATGTATGATGTAAATGCTAAGCTACTTAATATACATTCTAGTTTGTTTTTCTTTGGCATATGTCTTGTTTCATGTATGGCTTTATATTTTTGAAGTATGTGGACTAAGACATGTTTGTAGAATATATGAATGTTTGGTCCAATGATGTAAAACATATGGCGACTAATAACTAATATAATACTATGGATGGCAAAGCGTTGAAGCACAAAGTATGTTAGTAAAACTAATCAATGACATTAGAAGTTCTTGAAGAATCATGGTAGGATATGTGTCTTGAAGCATGTGACCTTTTAGCATCATACATAGGTGGTGAATCTAATAAGTCATCATTATCGAAATTGGTGTATCTAGGGCATTGATATATATTGTTGAGTTCAAACTGCCTTGCAGCCACATTATGTAAGGTTTGTGTCTTTACCATCATTGGTGAATGTAGGTGTTCTTTATGGACCCTTTTAGGTACCCATTTAAATTTATGTTGAGGTTTTGTCTTTAATCATCTTTGTGTTTGTATGATTTGGTTTTAACCATGTTTGATCCTTGTAATTGTAATAATATGACCTTGATGTTCGAACTTTACATATTGATAAGCAATTGAAGGGATTATTTGCATTTGGTGTATCCATGGACATCCAAGTGAGATATTGTGTATTCCTATAGTAGTACCACATAAAATGGTGTAACATTAGTCTTTGGTCTCACTCTAATAGGTAATTCCATAGATGCTAAAGGTTTAGGGCCAAGATCATCATAGTTGGGGAGGGATGAGGGTATGTGAGCTAGATTGGCTAGGCAACAACCAAGTTTAGCAAGAAATTGTTCCGTGCATAAATTAAATCATGTAGCACAATCATAGATTCTCTCTCTTTATTTACCTAGAAAATGCATGAATAATGAGTGGTTCAATGGAATCTTCATTTTGCAGTATATCTTTGTTGAAAAATGTTGTTGGGATACACTAATGACTAGGTTGGCTTATCATGTGAATATTGGGAGATTGATTCATATCACATGACATTTCAATGGGTGTGTCTTCAAGTTTAATATCACCACAATCAATAAGGTCTTGAATTTTGTTCTTGAAAATGAAACATCTATATCTTGAATGACCTTTAACTCTATGATAATCACAATACAGTTTTACACAAAGTATCTTAGCAATTGGTTTGTCATATCACATGCGTTGATGGGTGGCAAAGTAATCATGTAGTGGTCATTTAAATTGTTCAAGAATGTACCTGGATTATCAACAAGTTCAGTAAATCCCCTGTGTTCTTTGTGAGGAGTCTCATGCTTCTTTTGTGGTTGCCTTATGGTTTTGACCAATCTCTTAGTATCATTCATTTGTGGCACATGGGCATTGTTTAGAACATTGAGACGTGAATTATTTTGGATTGCAGAACATTGTAAAGTACTTGTCTCATCCACAAGCATATCTGGTTGCAAGATTTTATCTTCGAATGTCTTAACCTCGTGAGAAAGATCGTTAAAAGATGGATACTCATTGAAGATCACTTTGTCTTTGAGAGGTGGTAGAAGACTTTTGGTAAATATGCTTTGTAATTCCATATCGGTCAGCTGATAAACCAAGCTATGTATATTGGTTTTGAACCTAAGCACATAGTCATTGATGTTTTCATGCAAGGCTTGTTTGATAGATGGTATTTGTTCAAAGGTGAGTCTTGGACCACTGTTGACAACAAAATGTGCTAAGAAAACGTCCACTCAAATGGGAAACGAGTGTATGGATCCACTTAGCAAGGTATGGAACCAATCTAATGCATAATTTGTCAAGCTTCGTGGAAAAATCTAAGTAATAGCTTATCATTGTGTGTATAATCTCCAAGAGAAGCGTAGAAATCTTTAAGGTGTCTAGAGGGATCCCCTTTTCCATCGAATAAAACAAACTCAGGTATGATAAAACCATGTGGAAAAGGATAGTTCAAGACTTCATGTGCTATGGGGTTTGATAATATGGCACTAGGAGTGACCCTAGCATTAGGCTTTTGAATTCCAAGGGATAAAGTTGAACTTGTCTTTGTCATTCACCTATAGCATTCATCATAGTAACTATTTCGGAAGTTGGTCTAGTTGTTATAACATGTGGGACACTAAAGGGAAGAGGTTCATCATCGGAAGCGAAAATAGGAACCCTATAATGTGGAGGTTGAAGGGTATGGAAATCTTGTTGAATAGGTGAAACATGAGAAGGCACACAATCTTTGAAAACACTTGGAGAAATAGAGGGAGAAGAAGGACAATCACTAGAAACATTTGGAACATCATTTGCAACACAAAGGGTTTTGACTAGTTGTGTCTTTTAGCATATCTATAATTTTAGCAATATGGGAAAGATTGCCCATAACATATGTTTTAATATTCTCTATGGAATCATTTCTATAGTGGTGATCTAACTATGCTTCAAAATAATAATCATTGTCATTTTCAGTCCAATAGTCATCTTGAGAGTTTCGAGTATTCACATCATTATCAACATTATCATTCTAGGAAGTAGCATTCATGTCAACATGACAACAATCATCTACATCCATACTATATTTAACAAAGGAGTTCCACATGTTGTTGGATACATCTAGGTCTAAATCCATATTGCTCAAGTTTAGTTTGGTTGAAACTAACACATTTTCCCCTATGAATTGATTCTTTCATCTCAAAATTTGGCATCCCATACTCGTGAGGGCTTGTAGAAATATTTGAAACATTGTGAAACAATACATTTAAAGGGTGAGACATTGCAATAACACTAGATTTTGAAGCAAGCACAAGACAATTAGGATGAAGAGATTTCACAACACAACCCTAAGCAAAAACAACACTAGGAACATGCAAGATCTAACCATAAAAGGAGGGTACAACACAATGGTGGTGTATATAGGTACCCGAGGATTTGAATGATAAAGCAAGCACAAAAAACTAGGGTTTGCAATAATGCACAAGGAGCTAGGACTAATGATGGAGAAATAAATAAGCTCAACCCTAGATAAATCAGATCTAATATGTAATAAAGGCACAATCTAACCCTAAGGTGTGTAAGAGGGTATAGGTTCACCAAAATGGAGTATGGTAAAGTGGTTTACATGTACAATACATTACACTAACCCTGGTACATGTGTGCAACTAAACTTTGAACAAAATATAACAGTATAACAATAAACACAAACATAATTGTAGCAAATGAAAGTATTGAAGTATTGAAATGCTTTAAATTGACAAAGAGAGGGTTCTGACATAAATACTAAATTGTATCAAACCTATATATTGTCAAAGGTTGAAATCCATTAGACATAGGTCTAGAGATTAAGACAACAAAGCTCAAAAACTTTTTTGCATTTTGAAAACTTTGAAAATTTGACCAGGGGTGGGCGAGGGTGCACCTGGTGAGAGAAAACGCTTGTGGTCAACTTTATCCTTTTCTGAAATAAATTTGACGGATGCGTCCCTTTGCTTTTGTACTTCAAAAACTTCACTTTCTTTATTGTGATCTAATGTGGATCACTCAAAAAACCTTTTGCTTCCTTGAAATCCTAATCAACACAAATCACCTTGCAAAAGCTCAAAAACTGTAATGTCCCCATTTTTGGGTTCTCTTGCTTTGCAGTTGGAGATGGCTTGCTGGGTTTGTGTCTGCTTGATCAGAGGGATAATTTGATGTTATCAGTGAGCTCAAATGGTTTAGAGGAGTTATTTGATGCTTTCAGAGGTTATTTTTGGCTTCTAGTGTGCTCTCCAAGAATCTTGGAGAGGGCGTCTATTTATAGAAAGTCACCCGGGCGGCTCTGTTTATCATTATTCTTTATTGGGATCACTCTAGTGCAGTTAGTTTTTGATTCCGATGCATTCCGACAATTTTCGCAAAATGAGTATATTAATGGTTTTATTTTAATAAATTTACTAAGGTTGTCAAATATTATTTAAAATATTTAAAAGACACCTTAGTATTATAGCTCGTCGGAACGGGAATGAAATGTTTTAAATCATCGCTGTATTAAACGGGGACCTTGTATGTAAAATTATCATTATTTTAATTAAAAGGTTTTTTTCGGAGCAAAAGGGGAGTTTAAATTAAAAATGAATTTTAAATAGAAGCTTCTGCAGAGTTGGCAGGAAAAGTACAAGTTATATATAAAGGGGAGATTAGAGCTCATTTGTTTTATGCTTGATTAGTTTTCTCTATTGGTGATTTGAAGAGTTTTTCCAAGTTCTTGGCTCTGGGACGAAAACCCTAGGGCGATTGGGTTTGGTGGTGAAGACTAATCCACCTTAGCTGGTCAGGTTGGAGAGATCATACAGAGCTTTCACAGGTGTACGACATTGCCAAATTTGTGGGTCTCCCTTGGAGACAAATTTGAGGATTAACGTTATTATTGCTTACATTTAGAGGTTGAGATATATTCAGGTTGGGCAATTTGTAGGGTTGAACATAGTGCTGGACGAATTTAGTAGACATATTTCATACTGGACGTTTGGATTTTAAGGGATTATTTGCTGTATATATTCCTAGCCGTCTGGTATTTTATTCCCAAGGTGGTACACCAACATTTCTCTTTGTTGTGGGTGCTTGCTAGGGGTCGTAATTGCTGGAGGGGGCGACTGCATTCTATCTCCATCGCCATTCACACCTCCTACTATACATTGCTGAAGGTCATGGCATTTCAAAGGGAGTCGTTTCAGTATTAAGGGTGCAATAAACTTCATTTTTGGGAGATAGTCGTGGTTTCTACTATGGAGTGCAAATTTGATAGGCGTCCAATGTATTGCTGATTTCCAGGTCTGAGAAAATTTATTGATTTGAATATTGTTTGCTTCAGCACTGTAATATTTTGTAATGAACAGCCATATGATGAGCAGGTTGATAGCATATATGGTGATGTTTTCCAATCAGCTAATGATGATGATTCAACATCTTATCTTGATGATTCGGATGTGTTAGCACCTAATCATGATAAAGATTTGGTGATGGATAAATTTCCTCTTTATGCTGATCTAACTTCTTGGGAGTTATGCATGAATGAAGCTGATTTTGGAAAGCATGGTGCTGACTATAAATCAAAAAATTTGTATGAAGATGTTAGGTCACAGGAGTCCCATCATTTGGCAGGGCAATTGAAGGTAAATGAAGACATGATTATTGCAGCCAAAAACCATTTTGATGATACTCATAGGTTAATGGCAAATTATTGTTGGAGGGATCTAGGGACACATAAGAGCCTTGAAGAAGAATTTTCCCTTGCAGACTTTTAGGCACCTAGAGAAGCATTGGTGGTAATGAAATCTAATTACCTACACCTACTTTCAGATAGGGATCATCTTCTCATGCTTGATGAGATTTATTTTGATGCGCTAAAAGGGAAAGAAGAGGAAGTTGATAAGCTTACCTATGAGCTCAAGGTTACCAAGGATTCTTTGAAGAGCACTCAATTGGCCCTTCAAGAATCAGAAAATCAGATTGATGAGCTTTGTGAGGAGTTGAGCTTGGCACATTCTTCATCATCCACGTCAGAAATTCAGTCATCTATGACAGCCATAACACATGAGGATGATAGTAGTACTCATGATTTGAGGGATGAGTCTCTTGTGATGGCCGAGCACGAGGAGCATTCAGATTTGCATGGGCTTGAGGAGAGGTATGATTCAGAAATTTCTGATTATACACATAATTTGCTTCATGGGGATCTTAAGTCACCTCTTTTGGAGAGCCCATTGAAGGCTCAAGTCATAGACATGAATGAAATAGTTGAGCATACACCTTGTGGACCAGCCAACAATGAAGTGCTTGTAGATGTGAAGACATCAATATTGGTTATAGGTTCAGATCACACTAGTGGAATTAGTGCAAAGGATAAGATTAAAAAGGAGTAGAATGATACAATGGTTATCCATTAAAAAGAACCATCTCGTGCATCCACAAGTAAAATGGGCACAAGTCTCTATATTGGTGATTTAGAGATTGTTATTGATAAGTCTTGTGATGAGAAGGCAGATTCTTTCGAGGACAATGTGTTAGTTCATAACACTGTCCCATCATTTTCTCTTGAAGATTGCAGGGCATCTACTAGTGGGAAAACTGATATTTATGATAATATGTTTCCTACGCATGAAAGCAAATCAGAAAATTCATTTTTATGCCGCTGATTGTGATCATTGGCCTAATGAGTCACGTGAATCAAAGGATCAACTGAAAGTCATTGAAGATAAGATTGTACAAACCTTAACCCATTTTGATAGCACACACAAATTCATTGAATACCTCCTTTGGACTGCCCAACATGAAGAAAGGCAAAAGGGGCTAATGGTTGGGGCTACTATACCAAATATGCGGACTATCAAACATGCTTTAGGTAGATAGAGACTTGCCATCAAGATTGCATAGAAGGCTTACAGAGCTAATGCAAAATCTGCCCTTTATGATTTGAGTTGTGAGACACCTATTGGTTCTTGCGATGGGAATGGTGAGATATGGAATCCAAGTGATTATTTTGGTATTCCATTGGCACAAGCTAGTGAGTTTCATCTTGACTGCATGGTGAGGTATGCTCATCACTTTTCTTTCAGCCCACATATGAATGAATTGACCACGCTTCTGATGACACGTAAGGGTGGGTTGGATAAAGGATTACTTAGTTCACTCTGGTATGATGTGCTTCCATCTTCAAAAGATGAATCCAAATCTTGCAAGTCTCCTACTTTGTTTCCTCTAGATGGTTGCTCACAAAAACAGGAATTTGAGACTTGACTCATTTGGATTCCAATGGTTATCAGAGTGGCACAGTGGAAGTCAACAACTGTTGGGAATGAGAGAGCCAGTGTTGACTTTCTAGAGTTTACTCCTATGGTGCATTAGTTTGGTTCTTTCGAAGAGCAATTCTTTGAGGAGTTGGCCGAGTTTACGCAGTATTTGATTACTCTTCTTACAGGGGGTTTTCAGGAGGTTTCTTGTGTTGGTACCTCGTAGGATAGTGCTTTGAGTAGATGGAGGTTGACTTGGGACGTTGGGATCAACCTTGGTTTCAGTTTGGTTCAGTCAACTGATTGTGAGGTTGTATTGGCATTGCTTGAGGACAAGCAATCTTTGGGAAGGGCGGACTATAATGTTCTCATTTTTGGGTTCTCTTGTTTTGCAGTTGGAGATGGCTTCTTGGGTTTGTGTTTGTCTGATTAGAGGGGTAATTCAATGTTACCAGTGAACTTAGATGGTTTAGAAGAGTTATTTGATGCTTTCAAATATTATTTTTGGCTTGTAGTGTGCTCTCCAAAAATTGTGGAGAGGGAGTTTATTTATAGAAAGTTGTCCGATCTGCTCCGTTTATCATTATTTTTCATCGGAATCACTCCAGTGCAGTTAGTTTTTGATTTCGATGCATTCTGGCAGTTTTTGCAAAATGAATATATTAATGGCTTTATTTTAATTAATTTACTAAGGTTGCCAAATATTATTTAAAATATTTAAAAGACATCTTAGTATTATAAGTCGTCGAAATCGAGATGAAATGTTTTAAATCATGGATGTATTAAATAGGGACCTTGCGTGTAAAATTATCATTATTTTAATTAAAAAGTCATTTTCAGAGCAAAAGAGGAGTTTAAATTAAAAGTTAATTTTAAATAGAAGCTTTTGGAGAGTTGACGGGAAAAATACAAGTCATATATAAAGGGGAGATTAGAGTTCATTTGTTTTATGCTTGATTATTTTTCTCTATTGGTGATTTGAAGAGTTTTTTTGAGTTCTTGGCTCTGGGACGGAAATCGTAAGGTGACTGGGTTCGGTGGTGAGACTAATCCACCTTAGCTGGTCAGGTTGGAGAGATCATACAGATTTTTTATAGGTGTACGACATTGTCAAATTTGTTGGTCTCCCTTGGAGACAAATTTGAGGGTTAACGTTATTATTAATTGCATTTGGAGGCTGAGATATATTTAGGGTGGGCAATTTGCAAGGTTGAACATAGTGCTGGGTGAATATAGTAGACGTCATATTTCAGACTAGGCATTTGGATTTTAAGGGATTATTTGCTGCATATTTCCTAGTTGTCTGGTATTTTATTCTCAAGGTGGTACACCAACATTTCTCTTTGCCGTGGGTGCTTGCTAGGGGTCGTAATTGTTGAAGGAGGGTGCAAGTGCATTCTATCTCCATTGCCATTCATACTTCTTGCTATATATTGCTACAAGGTCATGGCATTTCAAAGAGAGTTGTTTCAGAATTAAGGGTGCTAAAACTTCATTTATGGGAGATAGTCGTGGTTTCTGCTATGGAGTGCAAATTTGATAGGTGTCCAATGTATTGCTGATTTCCAGGTTTGAGAAAATGTATTGATTTGAATATTGTTTGCTTCAGCATTGTAATATTTTGTAATGAACAACGATATCTATTTGGTGTTTAAATAGTGCATCCCCTTATGTATGGTTTCATTGAATATCAAAAATAATTCCTTGTATGCATGAAATCTGAAAATTCTGAGAAAATTCATGAATCAAACAACTGAAAATATTATGGTAATTGTTTGACAAAATGTTCACGTGTCAAATTGGAAAAATAATTCGTAAAAATAGCATGCAATACAAGAGGGGATTTTACAAAAAATAGGTGTTATGAGATGTTGTCATGTCTCCTTTTTCAAATAATGAAAAAATATTCAATAATAATGTTTTAAGTTGTTCCCCAACGCCACTTTATAATTACAACTTAAAAGGGGACACTTAGTCATTATTAATTGAGCTGGCCCAAAATTAATTAAAAGGCCAAGAAAGAAAAAGAAAAGAATAATTTAATATTAATGCTTTAAGTGTCCAAAAGTAATTTTATTTAATATGGAAAAAGGGACATTTATCATTATTATTAAAGCGGGCCATAAAGCAATGATTATTAATTGGGCCAAAAGCAATGATAAAGATGGCTTTATTAAATAAAACATGTCAACTTCAAAATAAAAGATAAAGCATTGCGTTTTAGGGTGGAAAAGATAACTATTAAAAGGATAAGAGGGGCAGTGATTTTCATTCATGATGGATTATTCACTTATCAAATTAACGAACGAATCTTGGATTCCTTCTTCTAAAAAGGGACGAAAACCCTACTTGCAGCTAACCTGAGGACGAAAACCCTTTGGTTTTGAGGTAGCTCTACTCGGGAGTTACATTACACTTCACAGGTTATTTACAGTTCTCGCTGCAGGTGTCACACATATCATTGCATGCATGTGGTTCCAGCACAAGGGAATTTGCAGCCACCATTAAACTGTTGTACCAGCCTAGAAACAAAGTACAAACCTGCACTAAGGCAAGATTTGTGGAAATTGAAAAACATAATTGGTATTTAGACCTATTCTTGCAATTTGAACCCTTCAGGTATCAATAAGGGTTATTTTAAGTGAATTCCTATATTAATTTGCCTTGTGATTCAGCTGTCGTGTATGATCTTCATGATTTTAATAAAATTCCAAAATTGTTAAATAAAAAAATTCAGAATTCAGATTTATTTTGAAAAGGGATATTTCAGTGGTATCAGCGCTGGTCTTCTTGCCAGCTTGTTGGAAAGCTAACCCTTGTTGCAGATTTTCATAGTGCATGTTAATGAACAACACTTGCATGTTAGAGTTGAGACTAGATTTTCAGTTGCATGTTAGTGATCAACACTTGCATGTCAAAGTTGAGATCAAATTTTCAGTTGCATGTTAGTGATTAGCATTTGCATGTAAGAGTTAAGATTCAGTGGAAGCATTTTTGTCGAATATCTTGATTCAGTGGTGGTTGCACATCAGAGTTTCAACACTTGCTTTGATTTGTCTTTGAAAGGTTATCAGAACCGAGAATATGAATTGGCGATGACCACCCAAATTTTTACCTAAGGAAGAAGACAAATTCTATCCAAGAGGTGTAGATATGAATACAAAAAGAGCATCAAAAAGCTAGGGATCATCTTCAAGAAATTCAACAAAAAAACAAGACAAGTACAAACAAAGAGCCAAGATTTGAAGAACCAACTTTTGAATCAATTTGCTATCAGCTATGAAGCCCTAGATTCATTTAGAAGAACACGAAAGAAAGATCATATCTAGGAGGCATGGTTGGAAGAGCAGTGTGATAGAGATGAGGTCAAACTTTTGGCCTTTGATGAATATGATAAGAAGTTTGATATATACACATCCTACAACACCTTTGAAGACTTCTTGGAGATATACACAGAAAATAGAAATAGAAAATTGAAGAAAGAGGAAAAGTTGAACCCTCAAAAGAATTCCAAGGAAGAAATCAAAATGCAAGAGAATTCATATTTGAAAGTGGTTAGTGAGCAGCCCATAGAGGAATCCACCATGCAAGCTGAAGGTAAGGATCTTTTATCAGAATAGGATATTTCATTGACTTCTAAAATTGACTGTCAACAAAAAGTTTGTCTTAATGAAGTCAAGGAGGAACAAACATCGCTTGTTGAATGCAAAATTGTAAAAGATGTTTTGATAATTTCTAAGGGTATTCACAAAACACCGCTCCAGATCAGTAAAACCCATTATGCTTCCAAGCAAAGAGGCATGAACTATTTGACAGAAACTCAGAGTTCATAACCGTTAACAAGTCATAAAGGGGTCAAATATCTCAGCTGCAAGCCACAAGTCAATCGCTACAACAACAGAGCATTCAATATCAACAAGGTTTGGTCCATGCATGGAATTCACAAAAAGGTATGCTAGAACAATCAGTTGTTGTTTTGCAAGAATTTGAAGACAATTTTCTAGTTAATGATAAATTTCTGAGTCTTCAGTATAGTAGAGTAGATGAAAGGCATTGAAAGGAGAAGTTCAGATGAATATCAAAGTAGTGCAACAGAAGTTAGCTACATCACAAGGAGGAATTGAAGAGACAAAACGATTGATTTGAGATCCTAGTATTTGCAGGACAGTTCAAGTATTGCTTGAGGGCAAACAATCTTTGGGAAGGGTGGACTACCATGTCCTCTTTGTCAAATAAAAAAATAATAATTCAATAATAATGTTTTAAGTTGTTCCCCAACATCACTTTATAATTACAACTTAAAAGGGGACACGTAGTCATTATTATTAATTGAGTGGGGCCAAAGTTAATTAATTAAAAGGCCAAGAGGGAAAAAGAAAAGAATAATTTAATATTAATGCTTCAAGTGTCTAAAAGTAATTTTATTTAATAATACTGAAAAGACATTTAATCATTATTATTAAAGTGGGACATAAAGCAATGATTATTAATTGGGCCAAAAGCAATTATAAAGATGCTTTATTAAATAAAGCATGTCAACTTCAAATTAGAAGATAAAGCATTGCTTTCTAGGGTGGAAAAAATAATTATTAAAAGGATAAGAGGGGCAGTGATTTTCATTCATGATGGATTATTCACGTATCAGATTAACGAACGAATCTTGGATTCCTTCTTTTACAAAATGATGAAAACCGTACTTGCAGCTAACCTGAGGACGAAAACCCTCTGGTTTTTCGAGGTAGCTCTACTTGGGAGTTACATTGCAATTCACAAGTTATTTATAGTTCCAGCTGCAGGTGTCACATATATCATTGCATGCATGTCGTTCCAACACAAGGGAATATGCAGCCACCATTAAACTGCTCTACCAGCCCAAAAATAAAGTACAAACCTGCACTAGGGCAAGATTTGTGGAAATTCATAAACATAATTGGTATTTAGACCTATTCTTGCAATTTGAACCCTTCAGGTATCAATAAGGGTTATTTTAAGTGAATTCCTATTTTAATTTGCCTTGTGATTCAACTATCTTGTATGATCTTTATGATTTGAATATAATTCCAAAATTGTTAAATAAAAAAATTCAGAATTCAGATATATTTTGAAAAGGGATATTACAGAGGCTTACCTTAGTCAACCCCCTATTCTTTGAGAAGTTGGAAACTAACACTCAATGCAGTTCAACAAACAATTGTGGTGGTGCAAGCTCTAATCCTTATATGCTCTTTCACCACATGATCAAAAGTAGTGATGGAATATGAAACCTTGGAATAGAAATTTGATGCAATCGTTAGACTATGCTCTTCCTTATCACTCTAGACATGCTTTTGAACTCTTAATAGATGGATCTTAAAATTAATTCCTTCTTCCCTTGTTCCTATATACACTAATTCACCTTTGTATATATAAGCTTCTCAAATTTTGAACAAGATCTTATTGGGGTGCAAGCAGATACACAAAGGGCAGGAAAATTGACAAACGGGATATAAAGAACCAAAGAAATCGAGAGAAGGCATCAAAGGACTCACAAAAAGGGGATACCAAGAGCATGTTGCGATGCTCCTCACAAAAACCCAAGAAAACCCTAAACAATGTTGTTAACATTCCGGGAGCATCTAGGGGGCAAACAAATAGTCATTTTGTAGGTTTTTGGGTGTTCTAAGTTGAATGGTGGTATTATCAAAGTCCTTGGATAAATCGAAAGTGAAGTTGTAAGCTAAACATAGAATAGTGAAGGAAAACAGGGCCCAAAACATAAGAGAAAACATGCCATAAGAGCCCTAGATGAAAATTAGGTGTCTACAATATGTTTGCTGCTATTGCTATTGATACTGTTTGATCTTTGATTTTTACACCCTCTTCTTGTTGGTATTTCTTGTGCCAATAGGGATTTCCTTTCTTTTTAAAAGTTTTTATTGGTATTGTGTGCGCCTTCATGTCACAAATTGTACATAACAAGAAAGTCTTCTTCTGTACATCTTTATGACTTTTCAAACACCATATGTTAGAAAATACAAAGGTTGAAAGCATGAAGAGAAATGGAAGGCATATGTTACACTTACACACTTGTGTGTCCATCTTTTTATTAAACACAAAAGAAGTTAAGAGCGATTGTGAAGGTTGATAACCAACCAACTATTAGTTAATGGTTAACTAACAACTAATTAATAAATTTAACACCCTTAATGACTAAACCGGAGACTACTCCAAGTTTGTTCCGAAATTTTACAAACAAAATGGGACCAAAGAGCTTATTCATTACATTTACAGACTGATCTTTCGATATCAACATGAAATTTGCAGTTCTTTTATATTTTGTTGCTGGCCAATGTAGGAGCTTCGGTGTAGATAAAATTGAAGAAGATAGCCAACAACCATAGTTGCTAGGAGACAGGTATGGGTACGGATACAGGGAGATGGGTACGAGTACACCTTTTTTTGAAAAATAGGAGATATGGGTACGGAGAGACAACACCATAGATTTATTATTTTTAAATTATTTATATAATATCTACTATGAAAAATTTAAAGAAATTTATACTATTGCAATGCCAATACTAGCAATAAGCGAAAGAATATCTCATCATATTAAGCTTAAGGGTCATCATATACAATGAAATGCCAATAATAGGCATGCAAAAAACAAAAAACACATATATAAACTTGGATCATATTTGATCGATACAATAGGATGAATTGTCACATCAATTATATCCTCTAGGTCTTTCGCCAAGATGCTATTTAAATAGGCATCGCTCTTAATCTCTGGCTCATCTACAAGCATTATAATAGGGGGTGAATCATTGAGACCATCTGCCTCAAGTACATCATCTTCCAAGGATATCTCTGCTGCTCCATCAGGTTGATTGTGGTCCCATTTTGTTGAAGGACCTTCGTTGTACCCTGGGTCTACACAATAAAGAAGATGAAGTGTGCTATGAATGTACACTAGGTTCTCTACCTTCTTCGACCGTAGTTGGTTCCTCTTCAATGAATGAATGAAACCGTAAGTACTCCAATTCCTCTCACAAGATGATGAACTAGCTACTTGTGAGAGTAACCGTGTTGCAAATGTTTGCAATTCGGGGGTTTCACTGCCATGGTTCCACCACCACTCTATTGGGTTCTTCGCTCGCATATCATAAAGAGCCTTCATTGTAGAAAAGTGTGCACGACCACATGAAAACAAGTTCCACTGAGTCCTAATACAAGAAGCTTCCTCTCCTCAACCATAAACCTTTTTTATTGCAATCCAAAATTCCCTCATTACTTCTCTATCTTCATATGGAGCCCTCTTCTTGGTGACCTCCATATCATACCACTTTGGATTCAACATAATGTAAAGGTGTGACCTCCATATCATACCACTTTGGATTTAAAGCGTAAGCAACACAATGTAAAGGTGTGTTAAGTTTGTTCCATCTTCCATGTATTTGTTTCTCAATCAAATGATACAACTAAGGATCCGTTAAGTCTGTGATATTTTTGATTTTTTCACACATAGAATCAATTTCTTCATAAACCTTCCCCAAACATGGCTTGTTTGAATCAACAAAACGGATGACCTCACAAATCCATTGAATGAAGTCAACAACAAATTTCAGATCGTGTATCTGCAGGTTTGAAAAGTTCCACCTTGGCAAATCCTCTATAAATGGCTTGTGTGTGGTGATGATTGCATATGAAGATTTGTATTTTTCTACTGTTCTCAATAAGCTCAGAAACCCACTGAAACTTGTTAATGTATTTGAGCGCATCATTATTGGATGCATGCACGCAACATAGTGTCCAACATATATGTTTGTATTTTTTTTGCACCAATAAGCCAACTGCTTTACAAACTGGGGCGACGTTTGTAATAACTTGGACAACATGCGATGCTCCCACCTCATCAATTGCATCACATAACTACTTCCGAAGGAATTCTGCATTTTTCTCTTGCCCAAAACAGTCAAAAGCCTTCAAAAAATAAGGGCCTTTGGAGCTAGTTACAATAATGTCTAGAAGAGCCCTGTTTCTTGTATTAGTCGAACCATCCATCACAATGTTGCATCCCTCTGTAAACCACACCTTTTTCATCGGTGAAGTTAGTTGTTCTATCCTTGTTTTCTTTTTGTCAATAAGAGATGTTCGAAGCTTCTCATAACTAGGTGGTTTATACCTCGTCGGCCCGTTGTTGATAGCACGAACCATCTCCTTATAATAAGGTGATCGAGCAACATGGAATAGAATGCCATTTGCATAGAAGTAGCGTGCTATCGCTGCATCCACTGCGTCTCAGCGATGCACATCGAACATGCTTCCTATGGGATTCAAACTGTCAATGTGTGATCTCTTGCGAGAAAACTTCACATCTTTTACCGCATACCCAAAAGACACATCTATCTTAGATTTTGTTCTCGCAGTTGGCATTACATGGTGATTCTGAGCTTGATTTGTGGTTGAAGCATGGGAGTTTAAAGGAGTCAATTTGGCTTCAACTCTTTCTTGTTTTCCCATCGCTTCTAACCGTCCTTACTCATTGGTACAAGCGTCAACCCCTTTCCCCATTGTTCGGAAAAAATGAGCCCTCACTCTTGTGTAAGTGCCATAGAAGGCCTTCCCACAAAGCTTGCACGTGGTCGCTAATGTTCCCCCATTCCCTTTGTGAACATGATCGCAAAACTTCCACAATGGATATAAAGTATCCTTTTCCCCTCTTGACATTCTGGGAAAAAAAAATTAGTAACTCTGATTTAAAATTTATTATAAAAATTAAAATCAAATATCGTTAAATTTAAAAACGTCAACTAAAATGAAATAAATTATTAAAATTTAAAAAATAAAATAAAAATCATAACATTTAATAATTATTAATTACATACAATAATTTAAAAAAAAAATAACATGTTAAAATTAATATTAAAACATTAATTTAATTTAATTTTTAAATAATAATTATGCATAAATATTAAATATTAAAATTTAAAAACTTAATTTTTTAAAATATTTAAAAATAAGAAAAATAAAAAATATCTAACATTAAAATTTTAAATATAGACATTATTAAATTAATAAATAATGAAATATTAAAAATTAAAAAACATTTAAATTATAATTTTTTTTAATAAATTAATAATAAAAACTTAAAAATAAAAAACCTAAACCAAAACGTACATTAATTTTATTATTTAAAAATTAAAAATCTAAAAACATTTGAATATTAAATAATAAATAAATTACTAATAAAAATTTAAAACGAAAAACATTAAACTTGAAAGGCTATGTTATGGAAAAAAACAAAAGAAAACTAGGGTTGCCGTTCGTGGCACTGCTTGGCATTGTCGAGTTCGGCAATGGCATGACAGTCCCCCCCAAAAAAAACTAAACCGTAAAGTTTAAACAATGAACATTCCTTTTTGTAATTAAAAAAAATTGAAACTTTTTTAGTTAAAATGCCTACCTCAGAATCGTGCTCGACTGCGAAGTGGCCAATGCTCAAGCTTCAAGGAAGGTTATCTACTGACTGTGTGAAATTATCTTGCGTTTTGGTAATTTTTATATTTTTTTGTGCGTTTTTCATGTGGTTTGAGCTATTTTGTGATTAGGGTTTTGGGAGACTAACCCATTGGAGACGTGGGGATGGGCAGGCAGACATCTCCAAGCACGGGAGATGTCTCTGTATCCGTCTCCTGTACTCGAAACGTAGCTCGAAACTCGAGACACATCTCAAGGGTAGGGAGACGTGTCTCTTTGCAACACTGCCAACATCAAAACAAAACCCTGGTTGTGTGGACATAAGATGTATCAAGTTGTCCACCAATTCTCCATAGGATTATTCATTGGTGATGAATCATCATTGGTTAATAACTTCAGCTTGACCTCCAAAGTTTTGAATCCAAAATCTTGGAGATGTTGATCACACAAAATATACTAGACTCGTGGATCTTGCTTAAGTCTATACAAGAACTTAATCAACTTGCAAACCAAATGATCCCTACCAGGTACCCAAAAATTTTTAGGCAACACCATGTACACCTTTTCGTCTAAACCTCCATTTAGGAAACCAAGCTGAGCTGCTATGGAGAGAAGCAACCGAAGTGTGACCATCTCGCAGTAGGAGTAAAAACAACTCCATAGTAGCAATGGGAGTAAAAACTAACTCTGTAGTAGGAAAAGAAACCATCTCCTCATCTATTCCTTCATATTGGGAAAAGCCTTTCACAATACGATGAGTTGTGTACTTGTCCAAAGTGCCAATTTTTTTCACCCATTTGCATCCAATGGGTTGTTTAACTGGTGATTTAGGTACCATGCAAAGGTCATAAGTGAAAACAAAATGACTATGGTTTGTTGAAGTAACAACCTTGTTTCCGATCCTTTGAGCTAGTGCCTTTTACTGAGACGTTTCATCATCCCACACAACTACTCGTGCATTTGCCTGAGGAATTGCAACCTTCTGCACATCCTTTATAGTGGAATATTCCCTCCACAGCGAGTGCATGTAAGTTGACTGGAATATGGTTGACAAGCCTACGAGGAATTTCATCCTCCAACACATCCTGTGTAGTGGAGTCTCCCTCCACATGTGCATCTAAGTTGACTATCGTAGGGTCATCAAACCTATACAAGCCACCTTGCCCAATGCCTAAGGCAATTGCTCTGTCCTGTTTTACATCAGACACAATACATTGCTTCCTAGAGAAATGTACGTCAATGTTGGGATTTTATGTTAAGTGACTAATAGACAAGAAAATTTTATTCATGCTAGGAACATACCTTAACATTTTTGACTATAATTTTTCTAGCATTATTCAATACTATGCAAATATCTCCTATCCCCTCTAATGCATGTGATTGACCATCAACGAATGAAAGCAAATCAAAAAAGTTGTTACTTGCAGTAAATTGGACATACCAATCTTTACAAACATATGGAATTTTCGGATGATGAACCAACAACTGAGACCACTAACATCGAGTATAATACTACAAGGGCATACTCTTCCTTAGAATCCCATTCTTTTTCAACTATTGCCACATTTGACGCTTGACTGTTTTGTTGGAAAAGTGCATACTCTTGCTTTCAAAAATCCTTTTGAGATGCCCAACCTTATGACAATAAAAACACTTCAGTTGGTACTTAGAAGATGAATCAACAAGGATACGTTTCCACTTCTTTTTCGACTAAGAAATAAGTGCACTCTCTGTTTGTCCAACACTGGACTCATTTGCTTGTATCTGTTGCATTCGTTTTACATCAAATAGGAACTAACCTCATCACATGTTTGGGTCTGACTTTCTGCGATCAAGTGGAAAGCCTCCATGAAAGACTCATGTGAGGGCGTGTTGTTAGAACAAGAGCAACGATGTCGTCATCATCCACTTTTTTTTTAATCGTTGCGAGCTGGTCTCAGAGATATTTCATCTAAAGATGTTCTTATAGGGACCCATTCTTAGTCATCTTTGTGGAAAATAACAGATTCTTCAAGTATAAAAACTGACTTTTCTTTGAAGTTTGATATATATTTTTCAGACTGATCCAAAGCGCACTTGCCTCAACGACATTCCAGACCTTAGAGATCATGTCATTTGACATAAACAACTTTAACAAGTCCTTATGACACTTGTCATAATTAACAAAATTAGTAATAGTGCTTGCTTCAGTGTCGAGAATGATTTTATCTCAATTACGACATTTCGCAATTGTTAATCTTATGACTCCAAACATTATAATTATGACTAGTTAATTTTTGTGCTATTGACAGAACTAAATTCTGAATATTGGCCATTTGACCCACAAAATTGGTCCTCTGACCGGAAAATCAATGCAACAGGGAAATGTACAATTTATAATCTGACTTTGCTTATTCTCGGAAAGGTTAAATTTTAAAATTACTTACAATTTCTGCAACTGTCAACTACACTTTTCACGCCCTAACTTTCGAATTTGTGATGCAAATGCGGTGACTGTCCTTCCCATGCCCTAGATCAATTGACTGGTCTTTGCTTTTTTATTTCTCCTTCCCGACATTTGTGCCCTAGCAGCAGAATAGCAATTCACAATTTTGTCTTTTACACTGCACATCACATTTTTGGTGACTGCATGGGTTTGCAAATCATGGTTGTTGGTGACTGCACAGGTTTGCAAATCATGTTGTTGGTGACTACACAAGATTTTTAAAATTGCAAATTGCGTGAAAATGTTGCACAAGGTAAACGCTTTTGTCCTTTCGCTTATTTTTTCGTCCTTCCACAAATCTCTATGATTTCTGCAAATTGCTGAAGAGGATTGTGATACGAACTGAAAACATCACGACTGGAAAACGCAGACCAAAAAATGGCAACCAGGCGACTGGTTATTTTTGTCTTCCCTCCTCAATTTGGTCTCAACGGGAGAATCGTGTTTTGTGTGGCTTTTGCCAAGTATTCACACACTTGTCTAAATTGTTTGTTCTTCCTCTATTCTGTGGCCTATAGATCTTCAAATCATGATTCTTTAAGGACGCCCCTTTCCTGGTCACAAAATCTCCTAGTTCGTTCTTTGACTGCCTTTATTTTGGAGTACCTCTTCTTATTTAAAGTTTGTACCCTTTTTCTAGGGCTTTTGAACTCCTACAACTCGCTGTTCGTACCCTTCTCCTAGGGCTTCCTCGATCATTAGCTTTGATACCAATGTTAGCAAATATGAATGCTGAAGGAATGAAGAGACATGGAAGGCATATGACACACACACTTGTGTGTCTGTCTTTTTATTAAGCACAAAAGAAGTTACAGCGGTTGGGAAGGTTGGTAACCAACCATTAGTTAATGGTTAACTAACAGCTAATTAATAACTTTAACACCATATACCCGGCTTGTTCTACTTTTGGCTGTCTTTTTGTATATCACCTTATTAAAGAGCTTTTTTATTATCTTAAAACCAAAAGCATCACCATTGCCATCCAAAAAATTCTTGGATTGCAAGTATTTTTGCTACTGATTATAAGTATCCTCGTATTTGGTGAATTTTTGAGTCCATTCACGAAGTTTTATGCTTGAGCTTGTCTTGTATTGGTGAACCAAATTTAATAATCTTTTGTTATCTTTGATTGACTCGCTATTTTTGTGCCTTTGGCTGCTCAATTTGTTGTAGATTTGGCCATTTTTATGGCATCTTTTAAACTCTTTTAAATTATATTTATATCTCATTCAAGGTTTTCTTATTATAAGCTTCTAGCTGATTGGACCACTTGATGGCATATCCCCGCAAAGTGCCAGGGAGATCCTCGATTCTCATCTTGCCATCATTTATGCTATAACTTACTATCCTTCTAATAAATTCCCAATTGAGACAATGGGTTGTCGGGTGCTTACTCTTTTCACCACCAAATCTGGCTGGTTTAGAGACAAGAAGGTGCTCTGGCTCATTCTATTGTTTTTTAATTGTTCTGTTGCTGATTTTAACTGTCCTCTTTTGAGGTAAGCTTACTTGACCGAATGAGGTGTTTTTCCTCCTGTGGTATCGACAGTCATGTCCAAACCCTTCCTGGCATACGAACTTGTCTTGAAACCTGAGAATGAACCTAATCTGATTTGTGAAATTGTCCTAATTAGTCTAAGAAAGTGTTAACATCAACTTTGAATATAGGGATAAAACTGATGTCAATTTTTTTGGATGTTTCTTCCCCCACAACCTAGCAGATCTTCAAACTAAGAATCCATTTTCCCTCTACAACACCTTTCTTGCAAGGCATTGTTGTTGGGATCACTGTTATGATGGCGTTATTGTGATTTGTAACGGGTTATCCTATGTTATGGATAAGCAAAATTTACCAAACATTAAAAGTAAATAAAAAATTCTAGAGTATTTATCAAGATTTGGTAATGCCTAAACTTTTGAGCCAAAAAAGAGGCAGAAACATGCATCAACACAAAAGACAAATATCCAACGTGTAGAAAACCTCTCGGGGTGGAAAAATCTTATGGATAAGCAAAATTTACCAAACAGATTAAAAAAAAAAAGTTCTAGAGTATTATTAAGATTCCAGAATGCCTTAACTTTGGAGCCAAAAAATGAGGCAGAAACATGCACCAACACAAAAGACAAATATTCAATGTGTAGAAAACTTCTCGGGGTGGCAAAACCCATGGAGAAAACATAGGAACTCCCTTTAGTCTTTCTGGAACACCTGATGGCAGAATTACAAAGATATGGGTTCACTTTGGAATGATGATAATATGCTTCCTCAAATTCAGAGATTGCTATTGGTCTTCTCCTCCAAACGACCTTTGAAGGGTGATCTTATATGACAGTCATTTGGCTTGTGAGGAGAAGGCTAACCATTTTATTAGTTACAAAAATTCATGGTTTTCTTGCATCTAAAACCGACCATACTGAAATTGATGTCCCAATCGGTTTCAAGGTTCTGATATAATACAAGGTCTTCAAAAACAATGCCTCGATAGAATCACTTTGACTGAATCACCTCAGAAGAATTACCTCGATAGATTCCCCTTGGTAAAATTGCCTCGATAGAATCAACTTGACAGAATCACCTTTCTAGACTCTCCTTGATATAATTGCCTCAATAGAATCACCTCAGTAGAATCTCATTGATAAAATCATCTTGATAGAATCAAAATGATGGTGGAGCTCAGTCGAATGGAAGTGGCCGCTATGACGTCTACTCTCCTAGTATCTGTCAGCTGCCAGCTCCATGAGGCGGATAGAATCCAAATGGCGGTTAGGACCTCTACTAAAGTGTCCCGCCCCAAATCTGCCCTGAATTTCCTGATTTCTAGTGTCTTGACATTTTGTCAAACACTTGTCATGCAAGTTGGTTATGACTGATTTTTTAGGCGTGGTACATGGAACACATTATGAACTCTGCTATCTGGGGGCAACTCTAGCTCATAAGCCACCTCTCCCACACACCTGGAAATCCTGAAAGGACCATAGTATCGCGGCTTGAGCTTCTCGGCACCACTTTTCTTAAGAGTGGACTGGCGGTATGGCTGCAGCATCAAATATACCATGTCACCAACATCAAATGACCGCTCAACTCTCTTCTGATCCACATATTGTTTTTGCTGATTCTGTGCCTTCTGAATATTCTCCCTCAGAGACCTCATGATATCTTGGTTCAACTGAAGAAAATCCCGAGCACTTGGCACTCTACTGTCACTCAACAACAAATCAAGAAAGTTGGGTGCATCATACCCATATAGAGCCATAAATGGTGTCATCTGAATGGACATGTGGTGAGTGGTATTGCAACAATACTCACACAAGTGAAGCCACTTCACCCACGCCTTCTGCTGCCCCACTATATAATTTTGGAGGTATCCTTCCACCCATTTATTAACGATCTCCGTTTGCCCATCTGTCTGTGGGTGGTAGCTAGTACTCGGAGTAAGCTCGGTCCCACTAAGCCTGAATAACTCTTGTTAGAAATGACTCATGAACCTGCTGTCCCTGTCACTAACTATACTCCGAGGCAATCCGTGGAGCCTGAATACCTCACAAAAGAAGACATCAACAACCTGTGTCGCTGAAAATGAGCTGAGATCAGAAAAAAGTGGGCAAATTTTGTAAGCTGATCGACAACCACAAAGATGCAATCCCTGCTTTGGGCTTTGGGTAAGCCCGTAATAAAATCCATGGATAAACACTCCTTCCACCCATTTATTAACGATCTCCGTCTATCCATCTGTCTGTGGGTGGTAGCTAGAACTCGGAGTAAGCTCGGTCCCACTAAGCCTGAATAACTCTTGCTAGAAATGACTCATGAACTTGCTGTCCCTGTCACTAACTATACTCCGAGGCAATCCGTGGAGCCTGAATACCTCATGAAAGAAGACATCAACAACCTGTGTCGCTGAAAATGAGCCGAGATCAGAAAAAAGTGGGCAAATTTTGTACGCTGATCGACAACCACAAAGATGCAATCCTTGCTTTGGGCTTTAGGTAAGCCTGTAATAAAATCCATGGATAAACACTCCCACTTCCTGTCTGGAATGGGAAGAGTTGAAGAAGTTCTGCAGGGAATGTGTGCTCCTGTTTATTCTGCTGGCAAACAAGACACTCTTTAACATATTGAAGAACTTCGGACTTGAGTCCTTTCCATGTAAAATGTTCCCGAATTTGCTTATATGTTTTGAAGTAATCGAGATGTCCTGGCATGGGTGGATCATGAAAGGCCCTCAATACCTTGTTCTTCATCTCTGAATCTGGTACCAAAAGAATCCTCTCCTTGTAAATGATGAGCTCATTTACAACGGAGTATTTGCTGTCCTATATCGTACCATCAATGATCCCTGAGGCCCATGGGTCCTTGGCACACTCAGCTGAAATCAAGTGCTTCCAATCAGTGGTAACCTCAACCATGGAGCTCAAATGTGGTTTGCGAGATAACACATTAGCAACTACATTCTGCTTCCCTTTGACATATGCTATGTCAAAGTCATATTCCTGCAACTTACCCACTTTTGCTGACGATCATTAAGATCTCGCTGCCCAAGGAAATGTTTCAGGGTATTGTGATCTGTTTTCACACAAAATTTGCTGCCCACTAAGTATTACCTGAATTTAGCTAATGCGTGGAATAGCTAATGCGTGGCTAACATTTCCTTATCGTAGATACTGTATCTCCTCTTTGGCCCCTTGAGTTTCTTGCTCTCAAATGCTATGGGATGTTTATCTTGCATCAACACTGCACCAATCCCCTCACCAGAAGCATCGCACTGAAGCTCAAATGGTCTCGAAAAGTTTGGTATGGCAAGAACTGGGCAAGTGCTCATCAAATGTTTGAACTTCTCAAAACACACCTGTGCCTGATTAGTCCAAACAAAGGCTCCTTTCTTCGTCAAATTTGTGAGTGGTGTTGCATGCCGTGAAAACCAACTGATGAAGCGTCTATCAAAGCCACATAATACCATAAATCCCCTGAGCTATGTGAGATTCACTGGAGTAGGCCAATCAATAATACCCTAGACTTTATCCGGATCCATACGAACACCCTTTGCATTGATGATGTGCCTAAGGTACAACTTTGATAAACCAAATGCACATTTGGACTCCTTGGCATACAAGGACTCTCTCTCCAGAATACCCAACACTTCATCCAAGTGTGCTAAGTGCTCCTCCCATGTCCTGCTATAAACCAATATGTCATCGAAAAATACAAGGACAAATCTCCTCAACTGGTGCTGAAAGAACCTGTTCATGGTAGATTGAAATGTAGCAGGTGCATTGGTTAAGCCAAAGGGCATAACCAGGAACTCGAAGTGACCACAATGGCATCGAAATCCTGTCTTCTCTACATCTTGCTCTCTCCCCTGAATCTCAAATCAATCTTCGAAAAGAAGCAAGCACCATGTAACTCATCGATCAACTCATCTATGCGAGGTATAGGGTATCGGTTTTTGATGGTCCTCTTATTCAAGGCAAGATAGTCAATGCACATGTGTAGAGTTCCATCCTTTTTCTTCACCAATACCATGGAAGAAGCAAAAGGAGATTTACTTGGCCTAATATGCTCCATGTCAAGTAACTCCTTAATAGTCTTTTCTATTTCATCTTTCAACCTTTTTGGATGCCTATATGGTGTGATCATCATGGGTTTAGCACCCTCCAACTCAATTATGTGCTCAGTACCTCTATCTGGAGGTCTACCTGGTGGTATAGCACTAAACACTTTGGTATGTTTAGTCATCAAGTCCTGATCCAACTGTGAAGGCATCATAAGGCATTCTGCTGCCCATTCGACCTGTTCATGACGGATTAATCTTTCCATCCTCCTGAAAGATATCATTCGTAATCCACCCTCCTCTATAGCCTTCAACACGTCTTCTTCCATTGGCTTCAAATTTCATTTTCATCTTGCATAGGTTGAGGGTGAATTCACCTATGGCATGAAGCCATTTCATGCCCAACACAACATCCATGTCCCCCATACCAACAACATAAAAATCTGCCATAAAGTCATAATTATTTAACTTCATAGGAAGATCAGAAATCCTTTTGTTACACGTGTTTAACCATCTGCAACTTTCACCTTAATTCCTTAAAACTCTTTCGTTTGAATACCACGTCTAGCTACCAATTTCTCATCAATGAAATTGTGGGTAGCACCTGTGTCCAACAAAGTAATGAACTTTTGACCTACTAAGATCCCACGCATCCTAAAAGATCCGTCACGCTGTATGCTAGAAAGATGAACTTCTGGGACCTTATCTTCAACCTCATTTTCAGGCTCTTCTGATGACTTATCCGCCTCGTGATCCTCATGATCAGATTACTGATCAGAATTATCAGAACTGTTTTCATCAGCATAAATCCATTTCATTTGCTTGGCTTTGGCCTCAAGCCTTAAACGACAATCATGATCTTGAGTATATGGAGCCTTGCACCAAAAACACAACCTTTATCTACGCAAATCATTTAGTGTTTCTTGGTCTGGTTTAATTGCAGATCTATTCTTCTGATCTGATTTTTCTGTTTCTTTTGGCCTAAATCTGCTGTCTTTACTTGAGGAAGAGACTTTTGGTGGAAACTTGCTTCTAGGGGCTGCAAGTTCCATACTTCTCGCCTTTTTCATTGCTTCCTGTAACGTGGGAGCTATGTTGTTTGGGTACGGGTACGGGTACGGATACGGGGACGTCTTGGGTATGCGGGTACGTAATTTTTCAAAAACCTTGATTTGGATACGTCGTGGGTACGTCTGTATATATATATATATATATATATATATATATATATATATATATATATATATTGTATGTTACTCATTGTTTTAGTAAAACACTTGAAACTACATAGTATGAAAATATTTGTCTATAAATGATAAAACACTTAAAAATATGTAATATTCATTCATTCATTACTTCAAAGACAATATGTACATTCAAATCTAGAATAAATCATCTCGATTGCCCACAAAGTCATGAATGCCGCTCCCATTATTTTTCAACTTTATCATTTATTGACACTTTCTCTCACAAGGGCTCATCGGTGCATTGAATCTCATGAGTACATGCCTTAAGGGGTGCACAGGGAATGGGGTGGGATCGGCTTGTGGCACTTTGCGAGAGATATTCTCATACTATTCTATCACGCATACATCCCTTCATGCAGCCTTCAGACCTCCTATGATGTCTCCTTGAAATCTTGAATCCCTAAAATATGGCTAAGTCTGAAACTCTGAAACCCTGGAATCTGACTAACTCTGAAATATGATAGGATCCTCCAAAACCTAGAATTTGCATTATAGCTCCTAGCGGTCCGAAACCCCTCTCAAACATCCTGAAACTATATAAATAAAATATAACTTAAAGTATAAGAACTAGATGTCCTAGTTCTTATACTTAAATGTTTATTTTATTTATATATTGTTGGGTTCGGACTGGATTTACATTTAGGGTTGCTTAGTTTTTAGGGTTTTTTTTAGAGGATTTTTTGAGTTTTTTTTTTAAAAGTTTTTCGCCATTTTTCTGTCGAAATCCCTCAGGCACGCCTGGAGAGAGGCATCCGTGGCCGTGCCGGATGTTTCCAGCACGGCCACGGATGCCTCCAGGAGTGCCCGGGCCATCCCCGTGCCGAAGGCGTCGAGGGGGAGGGCGTACCTCTGCAACGTAGCGTGGGAGGATCAAAAACCTTGATCCAACCTCTCAAAGGCTCAAACAACCCTTCAGTAAATAAGATAATCAATCTCCTCTCAGATAAACTAGGCACCGTCACTGACAAATGTTGAAATTCACTAATGTATGACTCCAAACTGCCCACTTGTTTGAGTTGAGCTAGCTCTCTAAAGTATAACTCCGGATCTTTCCGATCAAACCGCTCAATCAACCTATTAGTGAACTCATGGCAGGTGGTGATGAGGTGGTGTTGTAGAGTAACCATGCCATGGTACCACCATTCGTGTGCAAGTCCATCTAAGTGCAAAGTAGCGAACTTAATTGCGTCATCCTCTGGCATGGGCCTCAATGACAAGTAATTGTCTAGTTTTTGGACCCATTATCTAGCAGTGCATTTATCACTGCCATCAAAGTGTGGCAAGGTGACCTTGCTCATACCCTGCTGAACGTCACATGTAGCCTGTGGTGCCTGCTATGCTCTGTCCTGACTGCTCCACCACCTCTAGGCCTCTTTTGATCCAAAAACTGATTAAGTGTCAATAACTCTCAACTCTTCAGGTGGAGTCATATACTCTGCATAATGTCAAGTGATATCCCCCACAGTGAGAACTTGTGTCCGGCACTTGAACTTGTGGGCCCTGCTGATCCTGTGGTGCCTCTCTGGGAGTGAAGATGGGTTGGTTGGGCCTAAGGACTAAGCCCATAGACGATGAAGACTGCTGAACTGCCACACTGGGCTGACTAAAACCCACTGTACCACTAGACTCACTAGGATTACCTGTGTGCTGAGGTGGGATCAACTACCTCATATGTCCTAATAGCTGAGACATCATGTCCATCATATTATCAAACTTCCTCTCAGCTCGAGAATTAGGGCTCTCAGAACCTGCTGGTGCCTTATCCCTCTCTGCCATAGCCCCTGTGATGCCCTCACTATCACTAGAATCACTCCTGTGTAAACCCAAATATACCTAGATACTGTTTCACCCTCTGGTACCTGCGATGGCTCCCACACTTTTGACCCTCTGGTATAATGAATAGCTTTTTTGCTCATGAAACTGAATTCCTAGCATAGGATGGCAGGAAACTGCTCTGATACCACTGAAGTGTCCCACCCCAAATCTGCCTTGAATTTCCTGATTTCTAGTGTCTTGACATTTTGTCAAACACTTGTCATGCAAGTTGGTTATGACTGATTTTCTGAGTTTCCTTAATCTAAATGCTTGTTTGCATGGGTTTGGTTTTGTTTTGATTTTCAAAGAGATAAATGCCAGGTAATATATAGAAAAGCAAACCAACATATATAAATTTGCAAAGGGTAGGAACTAGAGGAATCAACTTTAACAGCGAATGCAATTCAGATTTATAACTTATTTGCAAATACAAATATATGTTCATAACAGATTTATTATTTCATTGCAAATACAATGTAATCATACCCGGAAAAAAGCCTTAGTCAATTATTTTGCAATTCTGGAAATGATGATCAGCAACTGGCAAAACCCTTGAATGGTCGATTTGCATCCAACAATGTGTTCTCCACCAAATTAATGCAACAGGATTATTTCAGACCTTTAGCCGCCCCCAAAGATACCAAATAGTACTCCAAACAAGAGGCGTTTCAGTCTATACTTCAAACGCCAAGCTTAGAGAATGTACAGCCTGGCTGTAGGGAATTGTACGCCCTGGGCAGATTGAAAAGTACGGCCCAGCTAAGTACTAACAGCAGGAATATGTGCAACAATACAAATGCTTCTGATTCCTGATATTAGTCTCTTCAAATCCCTTTAAAAAAACTCTCCAATCGGCTCAAATATGACCACTGGATGTAGCCACCTATGTAAGCAACCTTCATATGATGTCTCACACCCTCAGGAAGCTGAAACAAGAAGATGCTATGCTCTCCAAGACTCCAAATGCTGAAAACCCCTGTTTTTTTCCCTTTTTCCAAACAAGAGCTCACAAAATGCATTAGTGTAGAATAATAAAAAATGAAGCTCAAAACTCTTTTAATGCTCTCCTGCATAAAAGCACGACCTCCAAGGCTCAAATTAATCATTAAAACTATAATTTAAAACCTTTGCTTGATGTGAATTTATAATATATCACCAAGGTGGGTGCTCAAGGTATTTTATAATTTAACTTTTAAATCATTAATGATCCCCCTTTTATTATAAAGTCACTCATCATTAAAATATCCACTTATAATTAATTATTATTAAAGTATCACTTTAATAATAATTAAAAATATCACAACTCCATCAATAATTAACTTTTATCAATTCCGTCTGCGCCAAGGGGTAGCCCACTGCATTCTCTGCTCACCCGGTTGCCTTACAAAAAATAGTAAGGTTGGCCCCCTAATATCCCACAGACTTACTATAAATAGCAAGTGCCTCAAAACGGAGCCAGAAAGCCTCTGAATAAAAACTCTGAAAGAACCAAGGAACTGGAGATACTAAACTTTGCAAACTGCTTCCTGGAGAACCAGATAACTCCCAAACTGGGCCCTCTAATCATCACATTAGCCTACGAGGTCCCGATATAGGCTAATCCAACATAAAACTGAGACTGGCTAAGAAGGGGACATTACATCTACTTCCTTCATTTCTATTGGTCCGTTTCCGTTGGGTGGTTTCTGCCCGTTTGTTTCAGCAGGAGTGTTCTACCGTGTTATTTCTACCAAGGCTATTTCTATCTGACTGTCAGTCCCTGTTGGGTTGTTTTTTGGTTTTTCCCTTTCACTAGACATCTGACCCCACTGGATATTTTTATATATATTATTTATTCAGTGATTAATTTCAGATCATACCTCCCAAATAGGGAGGTTTCAGGTCCCTGAAATGTAACTATTTAATAGAAAGGAAATCTGCTCCACTTGTTTCAATGTGGTTTTTCTCAAAAGCTTCCCCTTAAAACAAATCTGCTAGTGTTGCTCACCTCATTGAGTTGGATGTAATTCCGTTTGCACTATTGTGCCATTAGTCATTCATCTAGAAATTTTGGGCCTAAGTCTTATTGATGGAAGTGGCTAATTTGTTTTATCCTCCTCATCCAATATGGATAGTTTGTATAATTGAGTTTTCCATATTGGCAACTAAATGCATGTGCATATACAAACACAAATCCGATTCGAAGGCACTTGATCCAATTTTCAGCAAAGATATGGAAAGGGCTCTACTGATTTTTTTTAATATTTTAACCTTGCCCCCAAAGCCTATCTTTTCTCAAGTACAACCACATCATATCCTCAATTCCAAAATTGTGATCTCACCGATGTTGATCATGTTTGGCCTTGTACTTTTCCTTAGACTTCAAGAGTTTCTCTTTCACCTTCTGATGAATTTGTTTTATCCTTTCTGAACCTAGCAACTTCACCAGCTTCGAAGGTATTTTTATTCTCCGATAAGCTGTCACTCGAATGTGGCATCAAATGGGTTTTGTGGCAAGAGATACATGTCTCGAAGGGACACCAACTTGTTGAGTTTTGAAGTTCCATGTTGTAGCAATGCTGAATGTATGATAAACATTCATCCAAAGTTTTTGGAATTTTCTGGTTATATCCCCTCAACATGTGTACAAGGGTTTGATTTAGTACTTCTGTCTGTCCATCTGTTTTTGAGTAGAAAGTTGTCATTCTCTTCAACTTGGTGTCCACCCTAATCTGCAAACCTTTACAACAATTTCTTAGAAACCGTAAATTCCCAATCTGACACTACAGACTTTTTGTACGGCTCACTGCGTCAATATGGTCTTCCTATGGGGAATCAACAGACCATGCTTTACTTAAATGCTCTACAATTACTAGCAAATGCCAAACAGTCATTTTTATGCCTGGCATTTGATAAACCACCCATAAAATCCATGGGTATGCTCTCCTAAGGCAGTTAGGTATTGGTAGCAATGTGTATAGTGCTAACTTCTAGTTACTTGGTTTGCTTGTACTGGAAAATGCACATCCTTTAATGAATCCTGATACATTTGCTTGCATCTTGGGCCAATACACATATCTCTTCAAGTTGGCTACAATCTTGATTCTTACCAACTCCAACGAGTTCTGCTACATTTGCAGTGAGGGATTCTCTCATGAGTCAGATTCTGCTGTCTCCTTACAGTATGCATATCTTGTACATTCTGTACAATCACCCTTTGTTCAGAGAGTACTTGCCAACCATTCAGAGTTTGTCACATCTCATTGTTACTGTATAGAATACACAATTTCTAGATCTTCTGCATGTTGCTGCTTATGCTTCTCATGCCTGAAAGGCTCAAGATGAGTAATAGTACTTACTACAACCATTATCCAAGCGTGGTCTAGACAATACATGTGCAATTTTGTTGGTTGTCCCCTTATCATACTTATGAAAAAAATGAATTGCTGCAGGAAACCCGTACATTTGAAATGACAGGACTGCTGCAGTGTACTTCTAATTTGCAAGTAATATAATGGTTGGTAATTTGCATGGATCACGATTTCCTTTCCTAGGAAATAGTGTGTCCGTTTCTTCATGGCCTGTACCTGTGCATACAACTCCTTGTCATAAGTGAGATGATTCTATACTGCTCCTGAAAATAACTTGGAGTTATAGCATATTTTTTTCCTCCTTGCATTAGTACATCTTTCATTTTCTATTGTGATGCATATGTTTCAACTTTCAATATCAAAAGGGTGTTGCAAGCAGGGTTGTGCTAGTACGATGCATTATAGATCATCCTCTTGAATTCCTCCTGCTGAGATTTTTCCTAGACAAAAGGCTTATTGCTTGATGTCAAGGCATGGGGAGGTGCTAAGAATCTGGATAAATAAGCTGTGAATATCTAAAGATGAAACTCCTTACTTTTGTATCATTAGAATGCCTTGGCCACTTTAGTATGGTTTCTATTTTGGTTGGATAGATTCTCAATTCTTCTCTAGTGACCATGAATCCAAGGTACATCTTAAGGGGATTTCATTACAAAGTCATTTCTCACGTACCCATTTTTTTTTTTTTTTTAAAGTGCACAAATGTTGTTTGCGATTGCGGAGTCTAATTAAAAACAATGGTAAAGATAAGGGTCGTGTTTTTGGTTATGGCCAAGCTAGATGCCACTTTGGTGTATGAGACCCCCTTGTGGAAGGCCACAAGGGGGTCTTCTCCATTTACCTTAGATATTGTTCAAATATTGTACCGCTGGGATTCATTCTCTTGACTATGCATAAGAGTAAATTGAATGTTGCCAATCCATCTGCACCTGGAGTTAACTGCTCATAATTGTTTTCTAACTGATTAGAGCCTCGTTATATGGTCGATTATAGGAATTTGAGAGGGGTTAGATGCATACAAGCTGAGTCTTACATGTGAACTCCTAAATATTCATGTACCAATCTGGTGTATCTACTCTAAAATCAATGAGAAGTCCGATCTTGCTTTGCTTCCTGATATCTTATGTTATGTGGTTTATTCCTTTTGTGCAATTTGAATGAACGTAACTGATTCTGTTCTCTTCTTTTCCTTTCATCCTATCTATTGTGCAGTCCTCGGATTTGTGTGAATGGATTTAAATTACAACTCAGTGTTATTCTTCAATCACAGAGTAGGCCAAGAATAGCACCAATAATGGTTCCCTTGTTGGATATAACCACTTCCGAGTTTGTATGTCCGGTTTAAAATGGATACAGTTGCAAAGAGAGTCAGAAGCATGGTTCATAAAGAAGATTGAGCAGTTCATAGAGAAACCCAAAGTATTGTTTGAAGCCTGATGTATTCATTACCCATGAGATTTATGGCAAAATCTACAAATGTCCTGCAAATTTAGTAATAAACTTGCAAAGCGGTTAGAAGATATTTTTGATTGGATTTTTTTTTTTCCTTTTCTTCCAAGTTAGAAGAGATTTTCACCCAATTAGCCAAAGATAACCAATAGTTTAGAGAAAGGAAAATTTTCAGATGTTTCAGAAACTGGACAGACCTTGGATGCGTGTTGCTAACTGTTGGGTGCAAACAATTCTTGATGTGTAGTTAATAGAATTCCGAATTAGCTGTTCAAAGTCATTTGATTTACAAGACAGATTTTTTTATTTTGAGTCTAGGAGTAGGTTTTTTAAGAGGCTTACAGTTTTGGTAAAAATGTTGATTGTAGAGGAGAGAGTGACACCATTCCCTTTTGCCAAGATGGGGTAGTTGGCTTGGCCTGCGAGGGGGTTGACGCTCTGTTGATGAATGGAGTAGGGGTTGGGCTACAGATGGCAGAATGACATAGAAGAGGGTGAAAGGATGGAGCAATGAATGAGTTGCAAAACCATTTGTTGTGGTTGAAGATCAAAGATTGTTGTGCAGAATGAGATGCACAGAAGGGACAAAGGAACAAAATCAAGAGGAGCTAATGTGGAAAAGGCAAATTGCTGTAGGGAGTAGGCAAGTAGGCAGTAAACAAAAAGTATGGAAAAACAGAAGAGAAGTAAAAAGAAGAGGGTGTGGAGAGCGATGCGCCAGTGAGGAAGGACAAGAGGAAGAAAATCTTGCAATTGGGAAAGATGTGGTATAGGAAGTTGTGGGTTAAGAAGATATTGCAGAGAGAGGTTACTGAGAAATAGATTGCAGACTAAAGTAGGAGTAGCTATAAGTAGTGCACTTTAACATGTACAACAAGAATTCCTAGTCACAAATGAAGGCATACAATGTGGGGTCATATTGCCCTCTTCGCAGAACAATACTAACACAGTGCAACAAGAGAAAGATGATATAAGCAACCACATAGAGCTAAAGATGAAGGGTTTTCCCAGTGTGCCTTCCAAGTTAGAATTGAAGAACCACCATACCCAATAGATGAGATAATTCTATTTCCACTTGGCCATAGGACAGTACAACAGTTATAGGAAGAAGTACAAAGGTAAGAAAGATCACCTTGATTGAGACATGAACAAGTCCTTGATAGCCTTTACAAGTTTGAACGTGCTTTGAAAAATGATATGAACAAGACCTTGAGCCGATTAAGTTTAACAGCCCGTGGGATAGAATCTTGGCATATGGTCTGAAACTCTTCGGTCCCCATTGCTTTGCCCAAATTGGTTTGACCTGGTTATTCTTTCCTATTTGATTGTGATGAAATTTTAGTAGAATTGCATGTAAAGACAAAAGAAAGCAATCATCCATCAGAATCTTTTGCATTAATATTTTTCCTGCCCAAAAATTCACATGAATAAAACAACAAAAAAAGTCATTTTTTTTTGCGTATGTACAATGGAAAAACAAGATGACCTTCGATGCTTCATGCATCATCCAATGCATGCATTATGGACCAATAGGTGTAGTTGTTAGTGTATAGGTGGTTGCTTGGTTGCTGCAATGTCCATATTGACCTCCCTGCATGAACCGATTCACTATGGCCTGCATGGTCTACACGACCTAAATGAGACTGGCAAGCCCCATGACCTCATAGATGCGATCCAGACTCGATTAATACAGAAATGGTTCCGGAGTGGACTAGGGACAAATGCCTTGTTCCAATGCCCAATGAGGTTCAAACAGGACTCTAGATGATTTCCGACCAATTAGGAGGCCCCAAATTCGTACTTTAAGTGAAAACATGTATCTATTTTCAAGCTGGGTTGCTTTTCCAGAAAGGGCTATGGGAAAGATCAAATAGGTCCCATGTAACCCCAAAATGTCCCTAAAATATCCTAGGCGGTGGAGCATCCAATCTTCGCCATTGGATCTGGCCTATCCTAGCTGATGGATCATGCCAAATCTAGAAAGCCCTAGGCCCCTAGAAATCCTTATGAGACTCTATAAAGGTCTCTAACTTAACTATGGTATCTCAAACACACAAGGGAAAGAGGGCTTGAGGATCTAGACGGGACTAGTGGATAGTCTTGCTCACTTGTCCTCCAAGCCCCCAGACGGACTCAGTTAATGGAGCCTCCAAGTTATTTCACACTATTTCACACTTTTCAAAAAGTCTCAATATGGGTTTATAACAGTTATGTTGTGTGGTTGTGCAGATTTTGGCATTCCCTAGCCTCTCAGAGCATTGTGGTGAAGCTCCAGGAGCTTGAATGGGCAAAAAAGGCAAAGGGGCATAAAAACTCTTATTGGTTGCTCCGTGGCCCTCAATTCCGAAATTTGTTTTCAAGCACTAATTATGTTTATTAAAGCATTTAAGTTTTAAGGGTGTCTCTTTGAGACCTCTCTTGAGTTCCTTGGTCCATTTGGGCATTTTGGCCCTTGGAACCTCCGGTAGCCATTAATGGCCGCACGAAGCTAATTTCAAAACTTGAGTTTTCTTATTTAGTTTTTAGTTTTATGCTCAATTTATAATTTTAACTTAGTTTTGGTTTAGATTTAAATATGATTTTGGAGGCAAGTTATAGTTCGAGAGGGAAAGGTAAAAATGGGGGAGGCGGGATGGGGGATTAGGGGGGTCCTAGGGACCACCCCATTCAAACACTACTCGCTTTAATGCAAAATCAACCTGGGTCGCTACCCAGGCCTGGGCTCTCCCTTTATTCCAACTCGGTTTGATTGAATTGAGTTCCAAATGCAACAACGAGCCAATTCGCTTGTCGCCACTATCGAGCCACTCAATGGCCATCAAAACTCCATCCTCGCCACAGTTGACTACCACCACTTCTAAAAAAGGTCACTGCCACTAGGGCTCTACAGATCTCCAAGTCAACTGAGCACATTGTATTGCGGCCATTTCTGCCTACCAGCTACCTACTTCAACTCCTCAAATGGTTGTGCCAAGGTCGGGCAAAAGATAGGTAGATCCTAAGGGGCAATGGTTCTATTATAAGGCCGCCAACGCTACTGTGCTTCTTAGGTCGAGCCCTCTGAGAAGTCTAATTTCCCTTTGGGGACTATAGCCAACATGTGGGCGTCATTGACGTCTCCCATAGTTGGCTCCGATCAACAGGGCATTGCCACTCGACAACTCCTCCTTGCAGCCTCTTTGTGGATCCAACTCTCTCCCCAAGAACATAGAATTGTGGCTCGGCCTTGGCTGGACCATTAAACTCGAATGCTGCTCCATGGGTCTTAACGCAGCTCAGACCCCTTTCGGGCTTGGAAAAAGAGCGGCACTAAGTGCTGCCTCTATTGGGCTCTGCTCTGCCCAAGGGAGCCATAGCCGCTCCACTGTGGGCCATTGTCCCACCATCAACAATTCGCTGAGTAACTCAACTCAAACTTTGAATCGTCCAACCCTGGTTCCTACTTGAGCTTGGTTTATTTATTTATTTTTTGATTTGCATTGGATTTGGGTGGGTTTGCCAACAACCCCATCAATTTAATATCTTTTTTGTTCAGTATAAAAAATTACTAGAACTAGTAATAAAAGTCTCATACATTTATTGAGCAAACAAGAGACATTATTGTACACATTAAAATTGATTGAGACCCCTTTTGCTTTATGAATCCCGAGAAATAATTGTGGGAAATAAAGTACAAAGGAATAGAAGGTAGAATCAAGATGTGATGTCCCCATTTCCACATCAGGTATAAGCAGGTATTGAAGACCTTTAGTCTACTTCCCCCATAGACTAAATGAATTCTTTTGGGGGTTATATTTTATTAGTTAATTATTAATTGCCAAAATAGTGATTTTTATCATTTTCTCTTAAGAAAATTATTATTTAATTAATAGAATATTTGATAAAAGTGGTTTTTACCACTAAATTATCTAATTGAATTAATTATTAATTTATTGCCTAAATGTAATTTTAATTACTATTTTATTAAGACAACTAATTAATATTATATTCGAAAAAGAGAATGTCGGCTTGGGAGCTAAAGCAAGTAAAAGAAAATATATTTTAAAAAGGACAAGTGAAGCTTATGAGGTATTTTACCTCTCCAAGGTGGTTTGCCTCCCTTTGGAAGGTACAAATACAAGGTGAAGATCACATTTGAAGACATGTTGAATTTGATAATTGTTTCTTCATGCTTGAAGAAGCTATTGGGATGCATGCTCGATAGGTGTTCGCAGATTTGGTTTTGATCACTCTATAAAAGGTGTCTTTTGACGCCACCTTTGCTAAAGGTGGTTTTGTTACTTGCCCAAGAGTGGGGCGATTGGCTTTTATCATTGTAAATTGGACGCCACCAATTTACTGCTTATTTTGGCAAGCTTTCAGATGAATTTTGGATAAAATAGTGGCTGGAAATTGTCTTCACATCCCTTGCATTGTGGTGCCTAGGGTTTCTTGGGGTTTGGTAAGGGTTTTAGAACATTTCTTGCAAACTAGGGTTTGTTAATTTTTATTTCAAAATTTGTGGATTTAGGGGAAAACCTTTTTTTTGTTAAATCGTCCCATTTGGGGACATTACACAAGACCTAGGATTCAAAAATCCATAACTTGAGTTCTACAAGGTCTAAAAATAAGCCATAATTTTCCGTGGTATTGTGATGAAGCTTATAATTTAGGTAAATTAGTTTTGGAAGGATTATGAGAGGTTTCGCTGCATTAAAAATTACAAACGTAAATTTGCTGCTTTAGGCCCTTTAGCTATTTAAGAATGTTTTATCAACTTTGAGGCAATTTTCCTTGAGCATCATCACCTATATTTTTTATAAGCATACATTAGTGATTAAAACAAGCTTTTCAATATTTTTAATGCATGAAATTAATCCATTTGTTTCCTTCATTTCAATTTACAACTTTTCTCAATAAAGGGGTTACAAGGAAAGCAGGGGTGATCAACACCTAAAATTTGCATCAATAAAAATTATACATTTTTTCATCCTTTTTCAAGATAGATACTAGTACTTTACAAGGCCGATCCAACCACTTAAGTAATTTTACAAGTGACCCGAGAATGGTCTTAGTTTCCAAGAAGACTTCCACAAAGCTCTAAGAAACAATTCGTAAAGCCAAGGCAAGGAGGGGCTCATCTCCCATTTGATTGCCATCTATCAAGTGGGTGACCCTAGGCACCCTCAAGCTATGAACTCCCATCTCCGATCATGGGTGTACCAAAACCAAGGATGCGAACCGTGGAAAGTATGGCTCACAAGTGAAAGGAGATAGGGAAAACCTATCTAGTTTGGCACTTTCCACTACAAGCATGTACTCACTTCTTCACTCAATGCCAAAACACACAGCTATATCACAAAAGCACCAAGGCATTCCTTGAAAGGGTAAACCATAAGGGAGAAGAAGGAGAAAACCCATGTAGCAAATGAGAGGGCATGCAAATCATCTAATCACCTCTTTTACAGGGGAGAGAACATGCCTTCACCAAATGCCTATAAAAATATGGGTGCAAGGTTGGCTACAATTGACATAGGGGGGTATAATTTCCACCCTATGGGGCAGAGGGGAGGATGGTCTTGGGACTTACTCACCAAGGCTCCATCCCATCCCTGAGGACACTTGTTAACAAGGCATTGGGCATAGGTTCAAGCCTCACAACTCCTTTGTACAAACAAACATGCTGACCCCATTTGGGCAACCTAATATTACTATTTCAAGTCCATAAAAAGACAACAAAAAAGAAGATGGAGTGGGAGGAAAGCCCCCAAAACACCCTCAAAGGGGTCATCAAAAGTATATGGCCTTGGGCCAAAAATAGAATTAAATAAACAAAGGGACTGGGCGCCAAATAACCTTGCCAATCTCATGAAAATATTTTTTTTCGAATAAAGAGAGGAGAAAGGATAAAAAAGAAAACGGATACATGTAAAGGTGATTCCAAGAGAGACCCTACCTTCGGTCCACCACTTGGGGAAGTATGCAACCCTTTTCGAAGGCTCTTCACAAATTCGCTCCATTTATTTAAGGTTCCTTCTCAATTCTTTCCAAGCTTGAGCTCCCAAATCTAATTTTCAAAAAAGAAAAGTGTGCACAAGGATTGCCATCCCAACACTTACAGGAAAAAGGTGTAAAATCCTTGGCCAATGGAACGGTGACACTTGTCCTTTCCTTTTTTCTAAAGTTATCCTAATCACTCCATTTACATAGGCAAAACCTTCTATTTACAAGATACATGGGTAACATGGCCCTCATACATCTCAGTTATGCCTCTATCCAAAGCATTAATGAGGAACTTGTCTCTCGTAAAAATCCTTAAATATCTCTAAAACTACTCCTCTATTCAATCACAAAGTCAAAGGTCTTAAATTTCGCCACAAAGAAGCCTTAACTTGCACTTTGCAACACTTTAAAATAGGGTATCTTTTTCCATTCGGATTTTGCAAGTTGGGAAACATCAAATGACGTACCCACTCTCCCACTTGACCTTCTAGATACTTTTCGAACTTCTGTGGGTGAGGGTGTGATGTCCCCTTTTCATATAATTTTAATAATTAATAAAATTGCCCGAATAGTGATTTTAATCATTCGAAAATATAAGACAATTAATTAATTATTAAAATTGAACTATCTTGAATAGTTATTCGAATTACTGAAAAAGTAGTTTTAACCATTTCAAAAATTAAGGTAATTTTAATGATTATTCTAAGAGGATTTATAATTAATAAATTACTTGAAATATAATTTTTATCACTTTAATTATTAGAGCAATTTAATTAATTATTTAAGGCCCTAATTATTTAATTTGCCAAAAAGTAATTTTAATTACTAATTTATTAAGGCAAGCTATTTAATTATTTCAAAAAGGCCTAAAGTGAAATTAAAAGGAATGTCGACTTGGGAGCTAAAGCAAGGAAAGGAAAAGTACAAATACAAGGTGAAGATCACAATTGAAGACATGCTGAATTTGATATTTTGTTCTTCATGCTTGAAGAAAACTATTGGGATGCATGCCCAATAGAAGTTCGCTACTGTTGATGATTGATCACTTTAAAAGGTGTCTTTTGACACCACTATTGCTAAAGGAGATCTTGTTTTTGCCTTAAGGAGTGGGAGGAATTGCTTTGGAGGTTTTATGTGCATGTTTATGAGGGTTTTGTGGTCTTTTCCTTACATCTTGAGTTTGCTAGTTTATTATGCTATTTTTGCAAGTGGAGCGAACCATTTGGGGAGCTTGGATTTAGGGTTTGAAGGCTTCAATTGATCTAAAATTTATAAATTAAATAATCTGATTTTATTTGCTATTTTTCTGATCATTTGTGTGAAGTTTTGAGACGATTTGTGAAGGGTTTGAAGGAGAAAAATTAAATAATAATTTGCAAAATTATTATTTAATTATTTGACAGGTTTTTGAAGGATTTTTCATTTGCGGAAGGCAAGAATATTTTCTATAATTTTCTGCTATTTTTTCCATCACTTTGGAAGTGGGGCGATTGACCTAGAGGGGCTATTTTGGCATTTTCTATGTCCAAATAGGTTGTTGGAATTTTTATGGTATTTTTTGGAGGATCATGGCTATTTTTGGTAGGGGTTTGAAGAGGAATTTCACTTCGAACAGCAGCTATAATTTTGATAATAAATCTGAATTTTCTGCCATCTTATTGTGGTGTTTGAGCTTGAGAAAATGGGTAAAAAATGTACCTATTTGTGCAAATTAAATTCTGAATTTTTCCTGCACATTTTCAGTTATTTCGGAATAAGTTGTTGGCTGGATTTTACCCATAAAACACCATCATTTTGGTGCCTAGGGTTTCTAGGGTTCATTAAGGGTTTTGAGAGCTTGTTTTGCAATCTAGGATTTGCTGATTGCATTTTCAGATTTGTGGATTTTGGGGAAAATTCTTTTTGCATTAATTTATCCCATTTGGGGACATTACAGAGGGCAAAGGGGTTGGGATAAAGGTATAGTCCAAAAATAGACAATTTTCCAACAATGTCCACTAGATCTCAAAATAGACAAAAACATAAGGTGAAATAGATTATATATAGAAATCTAATAACAACGAAACACCATAATTAGCTTAGTTCAAGATCCCTCGCTTAGCCATCCCTATCACTTGCACACTTAATGCACACATCAAAATGTACAATCCTTGATATAGCCGAAGAAATTAAAAGACATACAAAACACACTCAATGTATATCTAATTGCACTCAATGAGAACTTGTTCTAAGTCTATCACATGAAGTAAACAAACATACTCCCAAATCACAAAGCATATATGGTACCCATATACCAAAACAAATTGACATACGCCTTAATGATTGAAAACTTCAACAATGTTTGTGTACGCAATTACAATGATGTACTCATGCTAGTTCAACAAGCCACACATCACATACATAAACCAAACTGTCCATGAGCTAATAATACCTTAACAGTACCCCGTGCTTCCAAATCAGTGAATGCTAAGTCCATCTCCCTAGTGCAATGAATAGTGCCTACAGTAAAAACAAGCAGTGTGCAAATTGGGCCTAACATCCCCCTCTCCTTATGTAGGCTTCCTCTTGGAAGTCGCTGGAAGGGTGGGGATAAGGTCCAATGAAGGAATTGCAACCTCCCAAGAGCTCGACTCAACCCAACGGTCTACTTGGGTCGATAATCTTTAAGATTGAATAGGGTCTCAACAGTGCCATAAACAAGGGAAAAAAACTACCAAGTGCCGAGGAAATACCAACACAAACAAAGGGGTAAGCCGCACTCCATAGCATAGTTTATGTCTAGTTTAATTTAACAGTTTGGTTTCCAAGGTAAGAGCACATAAACAAAAGAAAGGCAATGCAAATCGTCACATTGCCTTTTTCAAGCAAGGGAACATGCCTTTTTCCATTCTAAGAGCACATGAACAAAAGAAAGTGCATGCACATCATCACATCGCCTTTTACAAGCAAGAGAACATGCCATTTCCATAAGTTCAAAATAGGATGGATTTTTAGTTCCATGTCCCATAGGCAAAAGCACCAAGTCTTGGTGATAGGGGAGGGGGAGTAGTGGTTACCGCCTATTGCAACAAGCCCATTCCATGCCTATTTGGAAGAGGGGAGGATGGTCTTGGGACTTATTCACCAAGTTCCATTCCCACCCTCTAGCCTGTGCCCAAAGATTCCTCAACTCCAACATAGGAGGGAATTGAACCACGGCCTATAGGAAGGAGAGGGGAGGATGGCCTAAGGACTTGCTCATACAAGTCCCCATCCCAACTCTATTGTCTATCCAAACAAGCAAACAAACACATACATGAGTCCATATTCTAATGCTCAGCTAAAAATCAAATAGTTTCAAAGTTTTAAGAAAATAACCTTACCCAAGCAACACAAACATAGGGAAAAATCCCTTGCGCTCTTTTTGCACTTTTAAACTGTAACCACCCCCCGTCACTCAACAAGTGGAAAAACAAGAGGACACACTAAGTTCCAAGAACCACACAGCTAAAAACAAGCAAGGTGAAAATTGGGCCTGACAGTATTAATACAAATAATGAAGACAGTCTAGGCTGTAATAAACATTTTGTTTTCCTAAGTCTCTGATTTCTTGAATTATTTATTTTTCGGAGAGTTTCAATGTTTCATTTGTGATAGTATGTAGCAGTTAATGAAAGTTTTCTTCTAAATCATCCTCACAACATGTTTTCTTTGTAACATAAGTGGAAGAGTTCAGTGACCAAAGATCAGTTGCCAATAGCACTCAGTCAGCCATATTAGATTTGGAGTGCAAAAACTTTTACATTCGTCAGCTACTGATTGTGTGTTTGGTCTTGATTTTAGCTTACCAAGGAGACTGAGCTGCTGCGTAGTAGATCAACTTGCTTTTGAGGGTATTTGTATTAGGATTTTGTTTTGTGAGGCTGGAATACCCTTCAACAGGTCAATATTCCTAGATGAAGTTAAAACTCTTTAGGAAAGTAGTTGCAGCTGATTTGGAGACTAATTTGTTACCAATCGTGTGTATCAAAAGTGAGGGTTCTTTTATGTGCCAGAACTTCCATTCTAGCCATTTGGTTATTTACTCTATTTAGCTTAATATCACGCTGTTAGCGACAATTCTTTACTTCAAGAAATACTGAAGCAATCTAATTACATGACGACTGATAATAAATGCATATATCTATGGAACTGTAATTTTTTTCCCTTCCTCTATTAATAATTTACCAACATGCACACGAGCGATGCAATTATTTTGGCCATTTCATCTCATGTTAATATATTTGGCTTCTAATGTTATTTGTTTTTGTATTGAATCAGATCAAAATGGAAGTTATCATCCTTTAGATACAAGGTATACATTTATGCTCCGTGATATGCATTTGCAAATCTTTTTCTTAGATCATAAGCTCAAATGCTTCTTACTATTTCTGTTTGTAGGTTGGTACCATTAATTTTATGATAGATTATTAGAATCTTTAATTCATTTAATGATTGCATTGTACTATTGTAGTGAGCTACCTAACGTTGGATCCTTGTCTTGTTTCTTTATGTGTTTGCAGTGGAGGTGGTGAGAAATTTGGAAAAACTTTCGTAGCTGTTTTCATCTTGTTTTCTTATTTCTCTGAATGCCATGCTGTGCCGTTTTTCATCTCCATCAAAGATTTATTGAGTCATTAGTTTTGATGGTGAACGCCCTAAGTATCTAATGGCTGTGTAGCTGAAAGCAGGAATTAGTGTGGGAGCAATTGCTGGAATTTCTGTTGGCACTGTTGCTGCGTTAGTTTTTATCACTATTGGGCTGCTATATCTCTATGTCTGTAAGCCTAAAGCAAATAAGTCATCTCTGCTACGATCAACAGACAAAGATGAAGCTGCAAATAGTGAAGGTCACTCTCTATTTTGTATTTTTATTGTTCATATTTTTGAATATTTCCAGCATTTTAGAAGATTTGTTTGTACTATGAAAGCAATGGTTTGATTCCTGTGAATGCGCCGTAGTCACAAATCTTGAACATGTAAATTTCCCATGTTACTGGCATTAATGAGTACACAGTTGGATCACACAAGGGCAGTATGCAGGTTGAATAATTTGCAACATCTTATACATCTTAATAATATGTTGATAGAGAGGAGATGGGTACCTTGTACTGAAGGAAAGCATATAATGAAAGATAATATGCAGATAGAAAAGGGAATTCTACTATTTAAGATAAGAAATCCTTATTTGGAATGCAATTTGAACTTTGGCAATGTGCTAAAGCCAGCCGCCTGCTTTTTCTAGTTTGTTATGGCCGCCAATGTGCACCTTAATTATGACGTTGTGTATCATGTATTTAAAAATAAATGTTGATAGAGGAAACTTCTGCACAACTACTTTTGTATGTTTAGAATTGTTATTATTTTTACACAAATCAAGAGTGGGTAATATATATATATATATTTTGGAGAAATGCATCTTATATCACACCCAAGAACAAGAATATTAGATCAGCTTTACAACAGTGTTAGAGGGAAAATATCTTCCTATAAAGGCCAGCAAAGCTACTGGATAATATATTATTATGATAGCAAGGGGGCATAGTCATAGATATGAAACCTTGCTAGATGTGGCGCAGATCCTATCAAATCCAGATTTTACAGGGGTACCAAATTGGTCTGATCGGAAATGGTTCAATGGATTTTTTTAAATAATTTTTCTTTTTTAACAATTAAATTTTCATTCCTTTGCAAACCCACTTACTAGCTGACTTACTTTGCTTAGCCCAGCAATTAAAATTGTGGATGTCTATGTTATATGATACTTTCACACACACACATGCACACGCACCCTCATCCTCACCCACACACATGCATATGAGCACGCACACATGTGCGCATGCCCATGCACAAGCACGCACACACACATGCACACCTGCACACACGCATGCACCTGTACACACACACACTTGTGTGCGGAAAATGTTTTTTGAACCGGACTCCAATTTTGTTTCTGGATTTCTGTATTTTATCCCTGGGTATGAAACCAAAGTTCCAAACTTTAACTTTGGAAATGAATGAATTGACAATTACAAATGAACACTTACACGATCTCTAAATATTTTGATTATATGAAGCAAAACATGCCTCTTTCTGTTGCATTCATTATCTATTATTCATTTGTTGTTTACAACATGATATCAAAACAAGCCACAAAACCTGATGTTGAAGGCTAATGAAAGGAAAGGAGGGAAGACTATCATGATAGTTATGAGAGTGAAGAAATTGAGATATTGTAGATGCAATAAGATATCACCAAGTCTATTTTGGATTCACACAAGTTTGCATGAATTAAATTGTTGTAAAATGACGATACTAATTCCCATTCCATCAATTAGACTTGGTAGACATCAATATTTTATGTTTTTTGTTGTCTTTGTAATTCATAGAGGAGCAAATAAGATGGTTGTTTCCATTTAGTGAAAATTATTTCTACCAATGTATCCCTACAGAGTTGCTTTCATCCATCTAACACCAACCCATAAGATGCTTGTTTGGCTCTCTGTTGATAATGTTGGATTCTGTATGTACTATTTTGTTGACATCAAATCTTATCATTTAAGTGTAATTCAAGGATATAAATTGTAAGAACTTGTGGTGATGTTGGTAGGCATTCCTGATTCAGTAGAATTGGTAAAGCGTTAGCAAGATATTTGATGCTTAATTTTTTTGATTGTCTAGATGATAGATGCACTTTTAATTTCATCCTCAAACTGTACAAAGAACTGTTAAGTCATGACAAGTCTAGTATCATCAAAGTGTTTGAGAACATCCCTTATTATATAATTACAATCATGCAAGATTACTCTTCTTGTTGCCCTTCGGTGGAGTGAAAGCTGGAATTTAAATTAAATCTTTTATTAATTTAAAGTTGTATAATCAAGAAATTAGACACTAGTCATTCCTGGCAACCCCATTATAGATACCCAATGCACGGCAGATCCAGGCAGCAGCCCCCAACACCTGCTCCAGTCATTTAATAGCAGAAAAAACTGTTTCAGGGACAAGGCACTTTAAGCCCACGATGATGGCACAAGGGTCTGTTCTCTCAGTGCGAACAAAGCCATGAACACAACGTCCACATAAAGGAGCTTAATGGGGTATGTGAATTTGAACTTGGGGTTTGGACCATTCTTACCTTCTTCCACCTTCTCATCTCAATAGGTGGGATCAGCGTATCCTTTGTTCAGTACCATTAGGAAAGGAACAAGGGTAAGACCCTGTAGTGATAGTTTGCTTCTCCCACGAATTGCATCAGCGATTTTCTGACATGTATGTAACCTTGACCCACCTCCTCTGTGGAGCAGCATGAAGTCTCTATGCAAGATGACTGTAGGGACAAAACATATACCTTTATGTATGAAAAGCACCTCAGCCTTGTCCTGAGACAAACTAAGAAAGACCAATTCTGGATGCTCATGGATGCATTGCAGCATCTTCGCAGCATCCTGAAAGAGGAAAACTCTACAAATTGGGAGCTCACCTAGGAAATATGGTGGCTTGTCCACCGGAGTGTGGCTTCTGAATCTATGAAGGCCACTTGGCTGCGGACACCACCGAGGTCTGCACAATGTCGAACCCCCAACCTAAGATGCTCCAAATGTGCTTGACGTGGTAGCAAGTCCTCTTCCAATACGTACCCCATGGATGTCAGCAACTCCAACAAAGAGGAGGGTGATAGGGCAAGAGTGCCCATCACCAAGGATAGTGACATCCCTGCAAATTTCTTGGCCCTTGGCTGCTCCCACTAACTGCAGGCATTGCATTTTATCCGCTAGGTTCCTTCTTTCCATACTTTACTTTTAAAGTATACCTAGAGGCTAGTTAGCATCGTTTCACAGTTATTTTCTTTAGACGAATTTTGCCATCACTAGGTTTAGATTAGTTTATTTTAGACCATAACTTAGTCTTAGTACTAAGCAGCTCTGGTATCAGTTTTATATTCACCCGTCCCCCTTGATACAAGGCATGACCTTGATTTTGTTCCAAACTTTTTATTAATGGAAATATTATTTACTTTTAAAATGAGAGAGAAAGTAGACACCAATACTAACCACTCAGCCATGGCATTGAACAAGTACTCCATGCTAACACTTTTGGTATTAAAAGATATTCGGCTTTGAATGGCACCAAAATTAATAGTCCTGTACTTATTGATTATGTAAACCTCTAAACTTATTGTACTGGATGGAAGTTAGTGCACATCCAATGCCACTTACCAGACACAATAAAATAGGGTCTACAAATCCTCAATTTTTTTGATGCATGAGACTTAAGCAAAAGTTGATGGAAGATCAATCAATCCTAGTTGCGGTGGAAAACACATAACAGCCCACTACTGTTATTCAGAACATTCAAGGAATTCAGAAAAGATGGGACAAAAGGGAGATTCAAATCCAGCTATTTTCTGTGTTATGGATGATAACCCCAGCGTTATGGACTGCAATGTCGGTGTGACAGGAGAGAATGTGAACACTATGACAGCCTTGTTCTACACTCAAAAAAATAAAAATCTAATCCTTCGTAACCCTTTAACAGGTAATCCTGAAGATACTTCTACAGGAAAAACTTTCCCAATATCAGGGGAGGTATCATTATTGTGAAGGTGTGAGGATACCACCATTATGGACTGTGAAGTAATAGGAGTTATCTTATCAGATTACTTTACTGTAGGTTGAAATTTAAGCATAGGATAAGAAACCAACACATCATCATGATTCATAACAATACCAATACAAGGATAAAGCATGATGTAATGCACAACATTGCTTAACATAGTACTCAGCTTAACCACATATAAGTCCTTGAGTCTTAATCTTATGAAACATGATACAAGCCATCTCTATTGACGAATCCAGTTTATAAGGCCATATAAAACAACCCTAAAATGATCCAACTAGTCTTCAAGGCCAAATGAAATTGAAATAGTAATCCAATATTAAGGGGGCCTTAAGGTGTCCCCAACCTAGAGGCTGTCAGTATGATAACATGCCATATGTACATCAAAACCATGAATACGACATTGCTCATAAAGGGGTCTGAAGATTTAAGCCATATATCTTAGCAACTACTAAGCCATATGGAAAATGTACAGAATCTACAGCGATAGCTATGTTACATCAGTATGAATACATGGCAATTTGTACACCAAAATCAGGAATAAAACATAGATGGTAAAGGGATCTAAAGATGTAAGCCATATCTCTTAGCAACTGTTTAGTCCATATGGAAGATGTACAAAATCTACAGCAATGACAATGAATTTGTTTGTGTGACAATTTACAGTGAGTAGTATTGGGAGAGTTATCTGCAATTAACTGCATGGGCAATATTGTCCAATCAGTTGATTCCAGGAAACTATCACAATGTAAATGATAAACAAGGTGTCAAGTATGAATCCCTACTCTCGTGAAGATGGGTTACTTTTCCATACCGATAGCAGGATGTAAGCTCCCACAGCTGGACCACCATTCAAGAGGTACCTACCAAGGAAGTATTCTGAAATGTCAGGATATTCATTACCATTGTTCCATGTGCATCATTACCAATCATAACTGAACTAAACATCTCTCTCATATATGTATCCAATACAAGGAATAAGCATGAACTAACAACGGTACTCTTGTCAAAGTAAAAATATCTGATTAACTAAACTTTGATTTCCTTTTTTCAAAACATGAAATAGAAAGAGCAAGGTTACAGGTGATTGCACACTGCAAATGACAATTGGAAGCCCTTTCAAGCCTCTCAAGCACATGCTACCCTCTAAGGCCCAAATACTTTACTACTGACATCCCAAGTGAGTAGAGGGTTCATTGCGGTGAAGAGGAAGCTGCTGCTGCCATAAAGTATGACTCATACCAACATCTGAAATTGTATCCCTTAAAACAACCATACCAAACCGTCCCATATTCTCCTCATCATATTCTAACCACCAGAAGGTCATTTAGTGAAGGGGTAGAAAAATGACAGCAAGCAAGGACAAAGGGTTACCATCAAGAAAACTGATCAAAGCACACAATGACACTTCCAAACAACATTAATGTTCCACCAAAATAGCATAACATCAATGGAAGTTCACAACAATGAAACATGCATACCATACAAGAGACACCCATTCTTAGCTTCAATCCCAATCTCATTGGTATGTCTACTATCACATTCATAGACTCCAGTTATCATCAGTTCAAATCACACATGATATATACTTGCACAGCAAGGAGGCATTAGTTCCTTATTCAGCTGTCAATCCTCAGGGGAGAAGTGGGTATTGTACCCCAGAAAGAAATAGAGCATAAGGGTTAAATGGATCCGACTACATGTTCTTTATGGCTTCCCAAGAGCACCTACTACAAATGGGAAGAGCTTATACAATCGGTGTGTTCAGCAGAATGTGCCAACTGTTTACCACTTTTGCATGTGGTGGACGTAAACAGTCAGTACATCAAGCCAAACACACTGGCTGTTTACAGGAGAGTCTCTAAATGGGTTCCAAGGCAAAGTGATGACCCCAAATCTGGAAATGTTTGAGGGTGTCTGTGGGGTGTATATCCACAAGCCAAAACCATAATGGGTAGGGAGAACCTACTGATCCCCAACTATGAGACTGGAAGGACATCTGTCCTACCCAAATATTTAGCTAAGATGAGGCTCCTACTGTCACAAGGATAAAGTTGAGATTGAGATAATAAGGAACTTCTATTCCTTCAGGAGGGAAAGCCTGCATCACGAGAGTTGTAGAGGATTTTATCTAGGGTGCACACCATAAAAGATAACAAAGTCATTCTCAAACACTAATTAATGGAAAATAGATGGGGCAGCAACCCAAAACAAGACTTTGATCTCCTTCTTGGAACTTCTACTGCAAGTTATTCCCTAAAAATATTATGTCCTACATTTTATAATAAGGACTTCCATCCCACTCGTATGAAATGTCAAAATAATCTCTCAACCCAAGTATTCCAAATCGGAAACAAAGAGAAGGGCATCCAATACACGTAAGAAATATGGAAGTAAAAGAGGACTCCCATCCCATTTGATAAAACTGACATAAAATACAAGTAGGAGCTTCCACTCCAATCTCTAACAATGTATTCCTTTCATTTATCAAAGTACCGCTCTTTATAAATCTGAAAAATAGATCTTATTCTATGTCTTTCCCAAACTATGAACATGAATGCGTGAAATTACCTCATTTCCTTATGCATGTTCCCCCACCTCCAGACTCTCCACTAACCATAGTTACCAAGTTTGGAAATCCGGATCCATTTGGCAGGGCAAAAAAATCCAAATTCCTGAATTCTTGAAAAATGTTCGAAAAAACCCGATCCGGAATATATATATATGAGCATATATTTATAAATATGCAAAACTGATAAATAAAATGAAAAAAATTAATAAAATAATGTAAAATGTTAATATTATATCATATTTATGGTTTTTGGGTGTTTTTTTGTGCAAAAAAAACTAAAATATAAAACATTGAAAAAAAACAGGGCTGATCCGGAGAAACTTATCTGGGCTGGCCAAAAAATCCAGATCTGGCCGAATTTTGTAACTATGCCACTAATCCATCCCTGTTGCGCAAAAAAAACTAAAATATAAAAAATTGAATAAAAACAGATCCGACCCGGAGAAACTTATCTGGGCCGGCCAAAAAATCCAGATCTGGCCAAATTTTGAAACTATGCCACTAACCCATCCCTGTTATGCTCTTAACAGGAAAGGAACTTATAGGCAAGAAAACTTTGCACCTAAAATATGAAAATTTTGCAGAACTTTGTACCTGAAAAGAAAAATATGAAACAACTCTAGGAATCTGGAATTGATATGATGTAAAAATCTGAAACTAATGTAACGTCTTAAATATGAAATCTGTTGTATAACTGGAATCTGAAACTGCCGGGAACTAAAAGCTGAAACTTTTGAAAAATTGAAATGTGTAACCGTGGGAAAACATCTGTAAATTTTAGCTGTTGAAAAATCTAAACTGCAATATCTTTTTATTTTAATATTACTGAACTTGATTAAAGCTATAATTACTTAAGGGGTCTGGTTGCCAACTCAGGCCAACTCCAAGAGTAGTTTGGATGCTTTACTTGGCTATAGATTTCACCTTTTCGATTTCCAAAAGAAAAGACTCGAAGAACATAGTCTGACATCCCATTAGAGAGAACGATCCTCTTTTTATAGATTTTACTTGATATTACCTATTTGTAACAAATCTACCTAATCCTACCAAACATCCTAGATACATTGAATTTGGATATATTTTCCAAAATGATGGGCTGGTAGACTTACTACCCAAAAAGGTAGATTAGTGGACTCATATCCTTAAAAGGTTTGGGGGACCCATTGCCTTCAAGTGATGGTTGGCCTATTAACCCCACAAGTTCCTAGTTACATAAAAAGGATTTTTAGTAGCATAGAAAAAAAACAGATTTGTAACATTCCTCTCCTTGAATTGTTTTGCCCCAAAGCAGTAATAGTGTTGGCTGTTATAACTATTCGGCTCTTTTCAACAAATTATTGAAATCTCTTCAAATTTTTGTAACATTGCCTCAACAAATTATTGAAATCTCTTCAAAGTTTGGAACATTTCCTCAAGAAATTATTGAAATCTCTTCAAATCTTTGGAACATGGCCTCTTGGATCAAATGGTCAAAGACTATAATCCTATAGGTTATTTAGGAAAAAGTGTCCATAAGAACGTATGTTGTGAATATTTGTAAGAGCCTTCAATATTCTCCATCCATGTTTTGTGGCCACATAGATGAGAAGAACAATTTCTCCAATTTTAACTTCCCAAGCAAAGGACTGTACTACATAATCACCCTCTGAAATTATGAATCCCAATGTTTCCTCTACTGTATCTCCACGAGATACATACTGAAGTTGCCATTCTAGAAGGAAATTCAATTGCTTTCCCTTGGATTGTTTGAAACCATATGTCAAACTTGTAACCACTAGTTGCAAATGTTGAGGTGCTTCAGCAAGTAATATCCATGGAGGGAAATGCAAAGTTCCAACCTGTTCGAATTTATAATATAAGGCAATTGTTTTTAGAGTTCTCATACTTGTAATCGGAGAGTACTCGCCTAGCCAAAAAAATGTTTACTCGGCAATACTTGACAACTTAAAATAACATTTAAATTTCTTAAAAAACATAAAATTCATATAAATTACATTTACAAAATGTATCAAATGAGTCTGTAAAACGTTGGGGAAGTGTTTTCTATTAGATTTGAATACAAATAGAGTACAAAATCACATAATCTTGCGAATACAACAATAAATTGATACTTAGAAATTTATGATGATTGTCATTTAAAATCATTGTCATAAATTGCATATGGCTGCAAGTTACAAATTACAAGAATCTACAATTTATTCTTCCCCATTTTAGTGAAAAATATGGGACACTGAGAGAGTCTAGTCCTCGCACTCTGTTGCGCCTCCTCGCTCTGCCTAGAACCTTGTCCCTGTGGCTCCACCTTGGTGCCAGATAGCAGTGACTCCTCCTTTGCCTCATGTTCGATAACATCTACAAGGATGTCATCCAATCCAATCTCTCCTGCTTCTGCTAATATACAAGGAACTCCTTTAGTTGTTTCTTGAATGCAAGGTGTCGATCATACCTACATCCCTTCATGCAGCCTTCATACCTCCAATGATGTCTCCTTGAAATCTTAAAGCCCTAAAATATGGCTGAGTTTGAAATCCCAAAACCCTGAAATTTGACTAAGTCTGAAAAATGATAGGATCCTCCAAAACCTAGAATTTGCATCATAGCTCCTAGAGATCCGAAACCACTCTCAAATATCCTAAAAGTATATATATAAAATATAATTAAAGTATAAGAAACTAGATGTCCATATCTAAATGTAAACTTGTACTTAAATTTTTAGTTTATAGATATATTGTCGCCTCAAATGTTGTGTGATAAAAGTGTGGGTGCATGCGTGTTTAAAAATGACAAAAATCTGTGTTTTTTCCACATTTTTTGTGCATTTTGACCACATTGGTGAGTATTTTGACAGTGCTTACTGAGTAGTGGCGAGTAATCATGATGAGTACTGTCAAAAATACTCGCAGAACCTGCAAAAAAAATATCTGCGAGTTTTAATGGAGATTACTTGCCCAATTGATTTCTTGACGAGTGCTTGCGTGTAGTGACGGTGAGTACTGTCAAAAATACTTGCATAGGAAGAAACCTTTTGCCTGCAAATTTACTTTCCACTCTAGACATGGATATTTATGTTTGAGGTAAAGCTTGAGCATAGATTCAACCCATGGAGGTGTTGTAGATGTGTAAAAAACGTGGCTTAATTTTGGATCCGTGATATCCAAGCTAAATATAAGAGAGCTAATTGCAAAAGAGATAAATAAAGTAGTTGCATTTTCTACGTTTGTTTTATTCAAATATGGTACTAGAATAGAGGCATAGTTGGCATCTATTTTTGGCTTCGTTTGTAGCCATTTACCCTTTCTTTACCATTTAGGATTGAGTTAAAGCTTAAGCATAGGTTTAACCCATGGATGTGTTGCAGATGTGGTGAAATCTTTGCTTTATTTTGGATCCATGATTTTCAAGCTATATAAGAGTTTTTATTACAAGAGATAAAGTAGTTGCATTTTCTACCTCCTCTTTATTCAAATATGGTACTAGAATGGAGACACAGGTGGCATATGTTTCTGCCTTTGTTTGTTGCCTTTTACCCTTTCTTTGTTAAATCATATTCCTATTGGATTCCTCAACAACAACAATTGCATGAGAGTTCTGAACACAATTATTAAACAAGCTTCCAACTAAATATTCATTATTAAACTCCTTTTCATAAAAATTGTCAATGAGACTTGGTAGTATCCATAACTGCTGCTTTTGAGTCTCCCCATCTACGTTTTTGAGTACCAATAACCAATTCTTTTGATTATTTTTTATAAAGCTCAACATATTATGAAAAAGAGAGGTCTTGAGGACAGTTTTCATTGCAAAAGAGAGGTCTTGAGTACCAATAAGAGGTCTTGATTCTCTTCATAAAGCTCAATGGTAGGTAATAAACATTCTTCTTTGAAAATATCTATCAGCTGTACCCTCTTTAACATTGTCTCCTACCATTTATAGCATTCGTCTCTAAGATACTAATTTTTGATTTACAAGTTGTACTTCATGTATAACATGTGGCAATATTTAAATTAGATCCTGCTTCGTTTGAAGGAAGTATTATTTACATCTTACAAATGTCTTTTGAAAACTTTTCTCCATAAAGTTCGTCTGTTAATGAGAATGGGAAAGTGCTTTGATCCACTGTTATGAAACCTAAATCTGAAATATGCTAAAAGACTGAAAATGCAATAAAGTTTGTCTGTTAATAAGAATGGGAAACTGCTTTGATACATTGTTATGAAACCTAAATCTGAAATATGCTAAAAGACTGAAAACACAATCGCTGATACTATGTGCTGGGATATGTATGGCTGACTTGTGGCTATCATAACCTTTAACTAAGTCATATGATCATTTCTTTAGCTTCATATTAGTATAGAGTCGGCATAGGGTGTTTCCATAACATAATTAGTGTATATATAGGAAGTAGTGGTTAGTATTTTATCATCATATTGCGAATTCCACTCTTATTGTAAGGTTGTGGAGGTTTCTTCCTCAAAGCAACTCATCATTTATTCATATATTATGCTCTATTTCAATCATATTGTGATATATTGTTGTGATTCTATTTGATTGGTGAAATAATTTCATTACAAGTGGTATCAGAGCTTCGATTTGGACAAATTTGTGGTCGAAACCCTAATTTTGAAGAAATGCATATATCATGCAAATAGTCGCGATTTTTTTTGCAATTTTATTACTGAAGTTAAAGGATCATTCAAGCAAGATACAATTTAAAATTTAGGGTTTGGTGATCATTTTAAAGCAAATTATTGCGATTGTAGGGTTTTTCCTAAATTCATTCTATAGGCTGTAACTTTAGGATTTCTACTTTCTTTACATATTTGGAAAGATCTCAAAAATGACAGGCCAAATTATATTCGGAATGACAATAAAATTTCTATTTCACGATTCAATTAAACAAAGAAGCAAACATTACATTATAAAAGCCAAAAGCGTTGTTCACTTCACATTCCCAATGTGACTCTTCCTATTCCTATGGGAATGGAGAATCAACTTCTTGGAAAAAGACAAAAGCATATACAATATTGTTACAACAAATTTAGTAAGGGTTTGTTTTTTAAATTTTTGTATTAGAGGCCGACCTAAGTCTGGAACCGTTTGGTTAAAGTTTAGCCAAAGGCGAAAATCAATTCTGCATAGTCAAGCCTTTGTATGGAAGGACTGCACACTAGGGGTTGAGAAAAGGGTTGCGGAACTCCGGGAAAAATTCCTAACAAAGAGGAGATGGGAGTCAAAAACAGGAATTGGTGCATCTATGGGTCTAGATTTTTCTTCGACAGATCACAAAGTGAGCTAGTTTGAATAAAGTGTGCAAAACATACATTTAGATATGGCTAGTAAAGGAGATGTGGAAAAAATAATCAACGATTGGATGAGTTTGGGTTGCAACTCAGTAAATTGTTGAATGTTCAACTGAATACACCAAATCAGCCACAATTCACTACTATTTAGACCAACCAGTGTGGATCTTCGGGTCAACCCAATGCAAGCCCTAATACAACTCAGCGTCTGCCTTCCGCTGGTTCCTATTCGAGGCTGCAAAACATGATGCCAAAATTGGAAATGCATATGTTTGATGAGAATGATCTAGTCACCTAGATCAACTAAATGGAGATTTTTTTTGATGTACACCAGATCCTGTTTGGACAGAAGGTGGTAATAACATCTTTGTATTTGGAACTTGAGCAATTCATTTGGTATTGATGGTTTTGTGCTCAAAATAAGAAGGGTCTCAATGACAATTGGTCGATTTTTTACTGATGAATTATAGTTCCACTATTGCAACAGTGTGATGGAGAACTACTTTAGCTTGTTAGCAAAACTATACTAAACATGATATGTTAGGGATTATATTCAGTAGTTCCCGTGTGGAAAGAAGGTGGTAATGGCTTCTTTATATTTGGAACTTGAGCAATTCATTTGGTATCGATGACGTTGTGCTCAAAAGAAGGGTCTCGATGTCAATTGGTCAAATTTCACTAATGAATTACAATTCCACTATTGCAATAGTGTGATGGAGAATTACTTCAGCTAGTTAACAAAGTTGTGGCAAATAGGATCTCTTAGGTATTATATTCAGTAGTTCTAGAATCTATCCTTGTGATCAAAGACAATCATGATGAAAATTTTAATGACTTGTTTCTTGGTGGGCTTAACGATGATGCAATGTCCCCATTTTTTTGCGAGCATCAGAGTTTGGTGGATTTAGCCTATTTTTAGCCCTCGTAGGCTAATATGCATGGTTAGAGGGTCTCTTGATGGAGCTTGGCTCAGTTTCAGATTTGTCAGTACTTGATCAGTTGGCTTTCGTTCGGGCTCGTTCGGACACTTCTAGCCTGAGTTGCTATTTTTAGCAATATTCAGCACTCAGTGTGGAACCCCTGCTATTTTTAGCAGTATGGATTGATAGCTTTCAGAATCACTTCCTCAGTCGACAGCTTTAGACGGCTCGTGCATCAGATGAATAATGAGAGAGATATTAATATTTAATTGAATTAATTAAATATTAATTAATTGGAGTTTATAATATAAAGTTATAATATTTTATTATAACTTAAGTGATTTTTGTTGAAGGGGTCGCCATCATTGAAGGAGCCACTTTTAATTATATTTTTATAATTAAAAGTGCTTTCGAAAACTATTGAAAAATTAAAAAAAAAGAAAAGTTTGAATTTATTTAAATGAAACCTAATTGAGAAAAATTCGAACTCTTGAGGAGATATAAGGGTTTCATTGGGTTTTGAGCTCATTATGTTATGAAATTGATTTTTGATCAAGTCTTCTTCCGGAGAACGAAGCCTAGGGTTTCAGTTGTCTACAGGCATTGGAGAACAAGCCATCTTCAGTGTTGCAGTTCAGAGGCTGTCTATTGCATTCAGAGGGATATCTTCATTCAGAAGCTATCACAGAATGTTCACAGAGTTTTCAGCTTCAGAGTTTTCATTTGGGTTTCAGCCAGAAAGAGTTCTTCATTCCCAGGTGCCATTTTCCCAGATCGGGACACTCCTTTCAAGGGTTTTACAATTTGCTGCAATAATCAGGTTTTCATCAAAATACCGTTGCCTATTTAGTTGCATGTTATCGAATCTTATTTGTAATCATTCCAGAAGATTAATAAATAGACTGGCATCAGCATTTTCAATAGATTCTATCATTTCCGGTGTTGCATTATTTTATATAAATTTATTCAACATTTCCTTTCAAAAACGCAAAAACAAGAAAAAAACAATCATAGCAGTCAGTCTTCAGAATCAGAGGAAACAAGGGTTTTTACAGTGGTATCAGAGCGGTTTCTTGCCATCCTGTGTGGGAAATTATTTTTTGAGCAAAAGAAAATTTTCAGAAGGTAGGGTTTTGAGAATTCAAATTGGAAGATATTAAGTGTGTGGCATATGTGAATATTATTATATTCTGAAGAAGCATCTCCAGAAATTCGTAAAAAAAATATAAAATTAAAATCTAGTTCGATTTTGATCTGGACATTGCTTGGATATTATCAGTGATCTTGAAGAGCCGATAATTTTATTCTGAAGAATAATAAAATACGCCAAAGACGCCCAGGCATGGGAGCTATTTGATAAATTTTCAGAGGGAATTCGCACCAGCTTGGGTTTTGCATAAGACAAGCCGCTAATGACAAAGTGATGAAAGCTTGAGACGGAAAGGACAAGTGACGGAAATAAATTGCGTGCGCCAGGAGTAATATTCATTAAGAAAAAATAAATAAATATTAAGACTATCAGGAGGAAGTATCTGAAGACTATCGGGTTTTAATAAAATACAGAGATCGACGCATATAACGAATCACATTCCGGTCGGAGCATTCAACAGTGGAAGCAAGAAACAAATTGAAGTGTCTTTTGAGGCAGCCGTCTCATGCCAAGGTATCCCGCTAGTTGAAAGAGTCGAATTTGTCTAAAGCGTCTGCAGGAGAAGAAATCGCGGGATGCATTCTGAAGGCTCAATGATCTTTTTGGAGGTATAGGGAGGAGCCGATAATGTGCTTTGTGGAATCGTGGTATTTCAAAAGCTAGCCGCCATCATTTTGAAACCGGAATAAAGACACATCAATTAGTCGTGCATACTCAGGAAGGCCATTAGACAGGCAAAACAACACATTAAGTTTGGCGACTAAGACAAACAAATAAAGTCAAATCGTGGTTGTCTTATTCATCAAATGGTGATAAATCGAGACTTTTGTCTTGTGTCGCGATTTCTCAAGGAGGCATTCATTTTGTCTTGGAAAGCAATATATTGTTAAATTGATTGACCTGTCGGGAGCTGTCTAAGAGCCTGCTTTGTCCGAAATTTATTTTGGAGGGAGTCGCGGCTATTAATTGGTAGTTTATTGTGTGGAAGTTAGCAGTGGGAAAAGACGTGATTACTGGAGCTGCCGCTTCAAGACAAATCTGGGGAGCTGCTCAATAAGATAAACAAAGTGTCAGGCCGATTTGGAAAATAAGGCGAAATTTAATAATAAAGAGTATTTAAATATTCAGAAAAGGACGCAGATGAAGACAAAATACAGATAATCGCATGTGAATGCCGTTCTATGAAATATGGAAATCGGGTGCTGTTGAGATCCTTCACACAACAAGCAAGGTGTATTGGTGCTACCTGGAGGAGACAATTCTTCGAAGTTTCAGGTTCTTTATTCTGGGTTTACATCTGTTGTTTCATTTTTTCATGGGAATTGAGACATTACTGGTGACTCAGCTCTCCATATTTGCAATCTACGTGTAGCTGGGCTATATCAGGTTCATTGATATATTTTCCATTGAGTCTTCAGGAAGCTGTATTAGAATTTGCATTTTATTATTTGCTGGATGAGTCACTGTCAGTATGACAGCAATTCTGTATTCATAATCAGTATGGCTGAAGTTGACATTGTACTGAACTTATGAGAATTGGAATGGTAGTATTGTAAATCTTGGTGAATTGTAACCACTTTGGAAGTCTTGTAGCATTACTGAGTTTTGGGGATTGGCAAAGGTTTGACATAATCCCTGTCTATTGAACTGATTAATTGCATAAGTTTACAGTCATCTGTTAGTTGGGGACTGTAGTAACGCATTGTTATGCATCATAATTGCAATTACTGTCCATTGACAAGTTTAGAAGTCTTGCACGCATGGTTACATCATTTAAATCAAGGAGAACACATCAAAAAACACTAAACTTGCTGATAGCAGGTCAAACGCAAACTGTTTGACAGAACTCCCGGGGCAGCAAACTGATAAAAGTTACATCATAACCAGTAAGGAACAGTACAGTGAAGGCCTGAAATCAAGTCAGTTGATTGGGTTTTCAGTTTGGCAGCAAAAATGGGCGTCATGAAAACATTGTCCAGAAATAAACAGGTATTCAAAGAACTTGAACAATCCCAATACAAGCTCAATTGCGAGTGGTTGCGTGTAGAACGGGCGCTTTCAGAGCTTGAATGGTCTAAAGGATCCAATTCACTTCCTATCATCAAAGGTCCGACATCGCAAAACAAAATGAAGTTGTGTTCCTATTGCGGAAAGCCGTACGACTTAAACCATGATTGCCCTTGAGACCTAAGGGCAAAGCGCATAGAATAATGTGGGCTCCCTATGAGGATTCAGAACCTAAAAAAACCAACCAGCAAAGTAATCGTGAAGAATCTAAATCTGAGCAGGATGTCTTTTCAAGTGAGGTGTCAAGAAGCCTCTACAATGAGTTTTCAGTAGTTGGTGACCAGTATACAACTGATCCTAGGGAAGCTACACCTAACAGTCCTGATTTTCATGACAGCGATGATGAAACTTTGCATGAGTATGAGACAGCAGTGTTTTCACATGTGCAAAATGATCCTATTGAATTGTCACATGAAAGTACTCCGGAATTGGGTACTAATGATGCATTGTATGTAGAGGACTCATGTCAAGGTGAATCTGATTTTTCAGATCAGACCTTTGAAAACAAGCTAGAAGGTTCATATGTTGATATGGAATCCCAGGATCATGATTTGGATGGGCATGCAGTTTCTTTGGGAGTAGAAGTGTGTGAACATACTGTCATACCAGCAACTTCTACCTTATCAGTTGAGCCACCCTTTGAGGTACATAGCAGCAGTACCTTAGATGTTGAGGTGTGCATAGATGAAAGCGCACATGATGCTGCTTATCATGAGGAGAGTGAGGACGAATCAGCCTCATATCATAGTGCATATTGTGAACCGGGAAACTTGTATGGAGGTCATAAGCTACAAAGTTCTCACCATTTGGTTGGGCAACTAAAAGTGAATGACAATATGATTGCCACAACCATTGAGCATTTTGATGTTGCTCGTCAGATGTTAGCTACCTATGGTTGGAGTACTCCTTTGACAGATGAGCACGGTGATAGTGGTTTTTCCCTTGCAGAGATACATGCACTTCGAGAAGCAATTGGAATGATGAAACAAAATTACCTAAAACTACTTGCAGACAGGGATTTTCTTCTCGAGTGGGATTGCATTTGTTATGATGCATTGCAGAGGAAGGAGGAGCAGGTTGATGAGCTCACTCATGAGCTTGAGGTGACTATGGACTCATTGGGGAGTGCTCAGTTGGCCCTTCGAGAGTCACAGTCACGGTTGGAGGAGTTGACCGTGGAGTTGAGTTTGGCACAGTCTCCACCAGCTGCAGATACAGTACAGTTATATACAGAGGCAGTTGAGGAGGATCTTATATCCACGAGTTGTAGTGAGGATGGGGTTACATCTATCGCAAATATTGGTGCAGTCAATTCAGATGGGATGAGTGTTTTGGTTGAGAGCTCTTGTGATGAGATAGCTGATTTTTCTGAGAGTTGTGTGACAGATCATGTCACTACTTCATCGTCGTCACAGGAGATATGTGGGACATCATCTAGTATGGAGATTTGTACTTATGCTAATTTGTTTCCCCAGGACTATGATGGACAGCCATTGACAGGGGTGGGAGCATTTTATCTTGATTGCATCGTGAAGAGTGTTTATCACTTCTCCTTTGGTCCACACACGAAGGATTCGATGATGCATCGGTGTGGTTCGGCCCCGAAGTTATACCATCCGTTGTGGGATGAGTATTCACCATCTTCAGAAGATGGGATTAGCAGTTGCAAGCGTCTGACTCAGCTGTTTGCGGGGGACCACTTGCAAGAACAGCTATCAGTTTTACATCATGCCGATATGTATCCAACTGGGTTTGCTACTTCTATGTCACAAGGTTTTCTTATGGGTACATGGTTACAGGATGACTACGGTGTCAGTTGGCATGATGGCTTGGTCAATTATCACATTCATGAGGGTTTAGCAGAGGACAGGGAGAGATTCAGTGTAGAAGATGCTTCTAGAAGTTCTTTTCTCCGCATGACAGATGGATGTGAATTCAGATTGTATTGGGATCCAGGTGGTGACAGTTTTGGCACTGAGTATTGGATGGGTCCCATTGTGTTACTTCACCACTCACAACATGGTGAAGTTGGAGGCAGTAGAGTGCAGTGGCAGCCTGGGGATGATAGACACAACAGACTTTCACTATGGGTTTGGGATCCAGGGATAGCTTGCGCAGTTGTGTTTTTGTTGATGCTACAGGAGACAGTTAGTGATGTGTGGGACACTTCACAGTTCTTATTTTGGGCCTTCCGGGGAGTTGGGTTTCTTTGCAGTAGAGATTGCTTGAGGACAAGCAATTTCAGGGAGGGCGGACTGTAATGTCCCCATTTTTTTGCGAGCATCAGAGTTCGGTGGATTTAGCCTATTTTTAGCCCTCATAGGCTAATATGCATGGTTAGAGGGTCTCTTGATGGAGCTTGGCTTAGTTTCAGATTTGTCAGTACTTGATCAGTTGGCTTTCGTTCGGGCTCGTTCGGACACTTCTAGCCTGAGTTGCTATTTTTAGCAGTATTCAGCACTTAGTGTGGAACCCCTGCTATTTTTAGCAGTATGGATTGATAGCATTCAGAATCACTTCCTCAGTCGACAGCTTCAGATGGCTCGTGCATCAGATGAATAATGAGAGAGATATTAATATTTAATTGAATTAATTAAATATTAATTAATTGGAGTTTATAATATAAAGTTATAATATTTTATTATAACTTAAGTGATTTTTGCTGAAGGGGTCACCATCATTGAAGGAGCCACTTTTAATTATATTTTTATAATTAAAAGTGCTTTCAAAAACTATTGAAAAATTAAAAAAAAAGAAAAGTTCGAATTTATTTAAATGAAACCTAATTGAGAAAAATTCGAACTCTTGAGGAGATATAAGGGTTTCATTGGGTTTTGAGCTCATTATGTTATGAAATTGATTTTTGATCAAGTCTTCTTCCGGAGAACGAAGCCTAGGGTTTCAGTTGTCTACAGGCATTGGAGAACGAGCCATCTTCAGTGTTGCAGTTCAGAGGCTGTGAAATATCAACTGATCTATTGCATTCAGAGGGATATCTTCATTCAAAAGCTATCACAGAACGTTCACAGAGTTTTCAGCTTCAGAGTTTTCATTTGGGTTTCAGCCAGAAAGAGTTCTTCATTTCCAGGCGCCATTTTCCCAGATCTGGACACTCCTTTCAAGGGTTTTACAATTTGCTGCAATAATCAGGTTTTCATCAAAATACCGTTGCCTTTTTAGTTGCATGTTATCGAATCTTATTTGTAATCATTCCAGAAGATTAATAAATAGACTGGCATCATCATTTTCAATAGATTCTATCATTTCCGGTGTTGCATTATTTTATATAAATTTATTCAGCATTTTCTTTCAAAAACGCAAAAACAAGAAAAAAACAATCAAAGCAGTCAGTCTTCAGAATCAGAGGAAACAAGGGTTTTTATAGATGACATCCAACATGAAGTTCATATGTTTAATCTGACTTATATCTTTGAGGTTGTTTTCATGGCACGCAGATCAGAGGAGAGGGCACTAATCACTAAAAGGCAACCATTCACATGTATAAGAGATAGGAACATTCCATCACAGTGATTTACTAAACCTACTAGACTGACTCCTAAAAAAATTGAAGAGAAGTGGGCAAAAGGGTTATGTTTTAATTGTGATAGCAAGTACAATCGAGGACATAAGTGTGTGGAAAAGAAATTGTTCTACATTGAAGGTGCCAATGAAAAGAGGATGAAGAAGTAGCATGGAGGGCTGAAGATGAGCCGAGAATAGAATCAGAAGAAACCCAATAAACTATTTCTTGCCATGCACTTTTCAATATTAGCACTCCACAAACCCTCAATGTAGTGGGTTTTTTGAAAAAATAGGTGACAGTATTAATTGACTTCATCAACAATAAATTGGCAATGCGCTTGAACTGTTTTGTCTATCTAGCTCTAGAGTTTCAAGTCATGATTGCAGATGGTGGTATAGTCAGTTGTTTTGGGAAATGCCATAGTATTAAACTCTTCATGGGAGAATATCTACTAGATAGCCCTATGTTTCCATTCCTATTGGTGGAGTAGACATTGTGTTGGGAGTATAATGGCTAACTACCTTGGGAATGATTGAGATGAATTTCTAAGAGCTATTCGTGCATTTCCATTGAGGGTAGGAAATTTGAATTGCATGGGTTACATGCAAAGTCCCTAAAATTTGTGAGTTCTCACTAGATGCAAAAGATTATAAAAATGGGAGTGGATGTGTTTGTGGCTCAACAATTTTCAATAGAGGCACAACCACCAAAGGTGTCTACACCACCAGATCTAAAGGCTATTGTGGAGGACCATTCAATAGTTTTTGGTGATATTCCAAAAGGACTTCCTCTCAAAAGGGATCATGATCATGCCATTCAACTAGTTCCAGGGTGCCAATTGCCCAACATCAAGCCTTACAGGTACCCATATGTCCAAAAGAGTGAGACTGAGAAGATGATACAGGGGATGCTAGAAGCAGGTATTATCCTTCATAGTGAGCGCTTATTTCTCTCCAGTGGTGATGGTGCGTAAGAAGGATGACACCTGACACATTTTTCCTAACTACAGGGAACATAGTTTTAAATCTTGTTCTCGGCTATTTTTCGAGAGGGCAAAATTTGAACTGGATCTTTGATCTTGAAAATTTTGCGGCATTTCTTGACAACTTTATCGCTACTTTAAAAAACATATAATAGTAATAAGAATCACTGTGAAGTGTTAATAATCAACCGATTCTCTATTTTTGGGGCAAGCTGCAAAATAATATTACAAAGTTCAAAGTTCAAACTTTTAATGGGCCCCAAACTACGACATCGTAGACGCTGTGCACAGTGCAATAATGGCATTGGGCGACGAATTGCAAACTGTTTAGGGCACTGTAATATGTATTATTGTAAAATACTAATATGAGGGCACGTTTTTTGGTTTTCACTTAACAGTCTATTGTCTGTGGCCTGTGCAAATAGAGAATGATGAACTGTGAGTGCATATTAACCATGAATGAGAAAATCACGATGAAATGATCTGTAGTTTATTTATAAATTTTAATGCACTGACTTTTTTTCACTAGTCGAGAAACAAGAGTTTCTTGGTGATTTTCACCTAGAAATCATTGAGATTTCTCGGTGAAAATCATCGAGAAAACTATGGCTTCTTGTCTCACGACAAACAACCTAGTTTCTCAACTACTAGCTATACCGTGAGATTTGTAAAAAAATGGTGAGAAATAGCCGAGATTTCAAACCATGATAGGGAACTCTACAAGCACACCAATAAAGATAATTTCCCTATCCCTGTAATTGATGATTTGCTAGATGCATTACAAGGTGTTGTTTATTTTACAAAACTTGATCTTTGTTCTAGGTATCATCAAATCTGAATCAGAGATGAGGATATTAATAAGACAACTTTCACAACCCATGAGGGCCATTATGAATTTTTGGTGATGCCTTTTGGCCTCACCAATGCACCATCTACATTTCAAAGTTGGTTGAACTCTGTTTTTGGTCATTTCCATGGAGATGTCTTGGAGTTCTTTGTCGATATTTTAATATACAACAAAACATGGGAGGAACACTTGCATCATGTGAATCATGTTTTGAATATTCTTGAACAACACCATGTCTATGCCAAGCCTTCCAAATGCACTTTTGGAGTCAAGGAGGTCAAGTATTTGGGCCACATTGTTTTACACGAGGGCATCGAGGTGGATCAACACAAGATCAAGGCTATGGTAGAATGGAAAGTGCTTAAAAGTAAAACCCTCAAAAACCTCTGAGAATTCTTGGGGCTCACAGTTTGCTACCGTTGTTTTGTAATAAATTATGGAAGCATAACATCACCACTCAACCTTATTGAAAAATGACTCCTTAAACTGGAATGAGGCCGCCACCTGGGCATTTGAGAAGCTAAAGGAGGCATTGTGCACCGCCTTAGGTATGGCTACTCCAGATTTATCCAAAACCTTCAGTGTGGAATGTGATGCTTCAGGGTATGGCATGAGAGTAGTACTCATGCAAGAATGACGATCCATTGCATTTGAGAGTTGCCAAGTCAAAGATAAGAATTTGCTAAAGCATATTTATGAGAAGGAAATGATAACCATCCTTCATGCAATAAAACAATGGTAACCATATTTGATGGGAAGAATTTTTAAAGAGAAGACAGATCATGACAGTCTAAAATTCTTCTTGGAATAGAGGTTGTCATTAGAAGAACAACAAAAAAATGGTCACTAAGATGTTGGGATGACTTTGAGATTATGTGCAAGAAAGAAAAAGTGAATTTTGTGGTTGATACATTATCAAGGAAGGATGAGTCCACAAAGATAATGTTGTGCGCCATGGCCATATTACAGGTCGACTGGGTTGATGAAGCAAAATCAAAGTGGGAGAATGATGTTACACATGAACTCATTCAAAAGCCCCAAAACGATCCAAGTGCGTCCGATAAATTAGTGTGGATAGGGGATGCTCTTAGATACAAGGATTTGTTGTACCTTTGCAAAAATTCAACCCTTAAGCATAAAGTGCTTACAGAATTGAATGCTTCTCCAATAGGTGGGTACTCAGGCTTCTTGAAAACTTATCACAGAGTTGAGCATGATTTCTTTTGGGAAGGGCTAAAAGGGGAAGTCCAAAAATTTGTGTAAAGATGTATGATGTGTTTGCAAAACAAAGGGGAGGCAATCAAGACTCTAGGTTTGTTGCAACCTCTTTCTATTCCTAGCTAGAGGTGGGAGGAGGTTTCCATGGATTACATAATGGGTTTGTCAAACTCTGAAGGGAAAAATGTCATCATGGTTGTTGTGGATAGACTCACCAAATATGCCAATTTTTGCGCATTATCATATCCATTTGTAGCAAGCACAATAGCAACAACATTTATGGATATAGTTCAAAAGCTCCATGGGACCGCAAAGATCATGGTAAGTGATTATGATCCTATCTTTACTTGTAATTTTTGGACTAAGTTATTCTCATGTTTGGGTATCCAACGGGCTCATAGCTCGTCTTATCATTCCTAGTTTGATGGGAAAATTGAGGTGGTTGTATAAAGGAAATCTAGAAAAGCAAATAAGATAAGAAATCAAATGAAATCTTATTCTAAGCTAACTTAACCTATGAAAGAGCTACAAATGAAAGAAACAAAACTAAATTATACCTTAGCATAAAATGAAGCTTCTTCCATTGCAATTTGGATTCGATTTGATCTTCAAATGTGGTTGCTCATTCTTCCAACACAAGGGCAAAATGGGTAGCATCGTGGTATGCAATCTCTTACAATCTCAACATAATAAAGCTGTGATGAAGAAGCTTGGAGATATAATGGCAGAATAACTTTGGGATGAAGAAGCTTAACTAAATTAGAGGAAGAACCTCTAATTTATAGAATTTGAAAATGGATGTGAACCGTCCATCTTGAGATGAAGATCAAAGGATGAGAATAAAAGGTAATTTTTAATTCATAATGAGAATCTTGAATCAAAAATTGGAGTGGAGAAGATGCGTGACTCACAAATGAATATAAAATTCATTTGGGAGAAAGATATGATATAAAATTAGTAAATGGATGTGAGGTGGATTATTAAATTGGATCATGGAGGACAATGAAAATAAAGGTGGATTATTAAATTAGATCATGAAAGATAATGGGAATAAAGGTGGATTATTAAATTGGATCATGGAGGACAATGGGAATAAATGTGAATTATTAAATTAGAATGGTGGGGGACAGGTGGAGCCTTAGGGGCATGTGAGGATAATTTTGATTTTTTAGATTTATGAAAATTATGAATTTCCAAAATCCATGAAATTTTTAATTAGAGAAAGATTAATTAATTAACTTTGGACTAATTTAGGGATAATAAAGTAGTGAATAGTGATTGGAGAAAATTAAGGATGATTAGAGAGGATTAGAGCTGATTAGGTATTTAGTGCAAAGAAGGTTAAAATCAACACAAAATGTCTGATTTTAAGTGTCTACATTTTGCCCCTCTTTGAGAAGACGTTGCGAGACATTGTTGAAGTAATGACTTTTCAAAAAATGAAAAAGTCGATGAAAGGGGAAAAAATAAAATAAAAAAATAGATGAAGAAATAATGGATGTTATGATTTTATCTTTTCTAACCGATAGGTTTAGTTTGGATAGAAGAATAAAATAATGATTGGAATGGAAAATGAGGGACCCGTGATGATGCCCCCTCGAATGTTCGTGCATTAAAGTGGAGGAACACTCGAAATGAGGTAGGAGAAAAAATGATTAAGTGTTTATATAGAAGGCTGACAAGAAAATGAAGCACTAGAATCAATGTCATACTTGCAAGATTAAAGTTGGTGTAAAATGATTCGCCCCTAGCTAAAAACTAGAGAATAGATAGGAAAAAGAGTTTCTTGCTCAGAAGCTGCACACTTGGATGGTGCTCAGGACTTAGAGGTCACATGAGCAGGGATGAGAACGATATATCCCGATAAGTTGCGAGCTTTAAAACAAAAGGTATAAACTTTTCAATTTGAGAGAAAGGCGTTACAGAATGGATAGTTGCAAGGAGTTTGATAAAGATTGAAGCATTTCAATTAATTGGGGCCTGAAATGGTGGACAAAAACTATTGCAAAATATGAAAAGGATGGGTTGGAGGGAGAAAATATTGGAATGGGAGGGGATAGATTATAGAGAGATGATGAATTGGAAAGTGTAACCGGATGGAGATTGTATGGATGGTTGGACAGCTACCTTGTATTTGTGGTTTTCCTTGCTTTGGAATTTCAACATGAATATGTGAGTAAGAGTGGAGCAACCTAAGTTTTAATATAGCATAAAACAATAATCACCAATGATATGAAATAACCATGATGAATATATGTGTTTGATGCATAAGCACTGAAAAGATTATAATTTGTGTTAAAAAGAGTGCATCATGATATAGAAAAATCATAATCACACTATAGTGTAATACACAAAATAATTTTGACTCAAAACATGATAAAAAGAAATAAAAACAAGTGGAAAGAAGATGAACACAATCAAAAAGAAAAAAGAAAAGTATATACAAACAATAATGACGAGTGTAAGATAATATAATTAAATCACAAGACATGATAAGAAAATCAAGAGTAAACAATTGTAATGGAGATAAGTAGAATCACAACATAACAAAGGTGAAAACAAAAACTAAATCATTCGACACCGAAAAAAGGAAGCAAACAATAGGACTAATTGCCTAGTCCAGGGTTGAGACTTTGGGTAGCCAAAATCATTGAATGACATATGAGGACACTCAGAGATAACAATGCGGTTTCAGATATAAATGACAACAAGTGAAATCATAGTTCAGAGATGATGGAGAAAGTGGCCGAACTGACCCTAGCGGCCTCATGCCCCTGAGCATTGCCTACATAGTCTAAATGCTCTTACCATTGAAAATTGTGTGAACGCCCATGATAACAGGGATAGACTTTAGGCCACATGTAGTTCTCCCAGAAAGGGGGAGAAGAAAAAGGAAGGAGGAAATGATAAGAAGAAACAAATAGAGGAGATTCAGATGGAAATGTACCCACACAATGGCGAGAGTGTGGACAATAATAATACTCATGAAAGGATGAGAGTCTGATGGAGAGAGGAGAAAAGATGAGTGTTCACCTGGTTAGTGATGAGATAATCACAATGCCCACATCATCTAAGGCAAGAGAGAGATAATAGCCGAGTGGGCACTCATATAGTGACAGATATAGTCACGATGTTCACCTCATCTAAGGCAAGAGAGACATAATAGACAAGTGGGCATTCATATAGTGACGTATACAGTGACAGTGCCCACATCATCCAAGGTAAGAGAGGGATAATAGATGAGTGGGCACTCGTATAGTGACGTATAAGTTACAATGTCCACATCATCTAAGGGCAGAATAGGACACTAGGAAAATGAAGGAAAATGGGTGCACCAGCATTGGAAGGGGAGACAAGATGAACCTATAGATTGTATGAGTGTAGAGAAGAAGCATTAGGATGTGGATATCAATACAAAGGTAACTTGGAGTAAGCAACCTTGAGTTAAGGTTGGACAAATGGTTTGAGAATGGGAAAATGGCTGGAAAATGGCTGTGAGGTGAAGGGAATAGTTGGAGAGGGACAAGGTACAAAAAGAGTACCCATACACAACATACAAAGACATTGAAGGAAGAAATGGATGTACTTTAAGCAGTGAACCTGACAAGATTTCATGCATTAAAGCAAGAGAGTGGAAGACAGGAGGAAGGAGACATGGATATGTATAGAGAAGCAATACAAACTGGTGACCACACTCTAATGAGTGAGGAGTTGGAGTTCTAATGGGAGAATATGAGGGAGAGTCAACAAGGGATGGTGTGAAGGCAGACGAGGAGATGGATGAAGTATGAGTGATAAGACAGTGAGGTCACAGATAAAGATGAATTTGGATAATGATGTAAGAATTCAAACATGGATAAGGAGGGAAAAAAAAGATCATGAAGCACACGTAATGTCATCAAGGAGGACGAGAAAATTGAAATGAAATGGAGAAATGAGAAGAAAAACAAATGGTAGAAGATGGGGGTGTGAGGAATGTGCTAAAAAATAACAGATTGGGGAATTGAAAAAGAATGTGAGAGAAGGTTAACAAGCATGAAGGGGAAGGGGATGATTAGAAATATGGTAGGTCATGGAAGAATTGAAAATAGGTCTAAAAGAGACCAAGGAGAAAACAATTTGGTGATGAAAATGAAAAACAAGGAGACACATGGAAGAAAGGGAAACATGAAGAAACATGAGTGGAATAAGGACACAAAAATGATTACAGGGGAGTGAAGAAGCAGGTGGTATCGTGACCAAGTAAGCATGGATAGGAGAAATGATGACAGGCAAGGAGAGGACCAACGAAGCAAATCAGATGGTGGTGTTGGAGATAAGAATGGGATGGAAGATGTAAAAGGGGTTAAGAAAAAGGGGGGGAAGCAAATGATGGGTGGACAAGAAGGTGAAGAAATAGAATAGGTGTCAATTAACTTGTTAGAAGAGATTGACAAGTTGAATGAGTGATTAGAAGAAATTGACAAGCTGAAAAATGGTGAGGTGGTAAAGAAATAGGGGAGAGAAAATGGAAAATGGATGATAGGAAAGGGAATATGCGAAGTAATAGAGAAACACAATGAAAGGGAATGTGACTAAAATAAGAGATGAAGATAAGGGATGATAAGAAGAAAAAAGGAAGGACGAAGTGAGGGGGTTGGCAAGGATACAAAGCACGGACACTCACACAGATGCAAAAGACAAGTGTGTATAGAGATGGAAAGAGGAAAAGGGGAATGCAAAGCGCAAAAGGCTGGAATAGATAAGAAGAAAAGGGCAATTTGGAAGGCTTCTCAAAGGATAAATACCCAGTTGGAAGCTAGTTGTGGAGGGGGAAAAAAGACCGAAATGATGAAAATAAACCAAACAAGAATGGAAAATGGGAAAGGTGGGAAGAATGACAAATCGAAAAAAAATGGTGGCACACGTAACGAGAAAGAGGGATGTAGAAAAAATAGGGAAACACAAGAGAAGAAGAATAAGATGTGCAAAAATGGGGGCTAGAAGAAATAGAAAGCATGCAAGATGCAAAAGATGGGAAAGCTGAAAACAAAAACCGAGAATTGGAATGAAAATGGCTTAGAAGCAGTGGAAGAGAAGGATGAAGGTGGTAGCAAAGAAGAGAAAGATGTAAAAATGCCCATCGATGTGCAAGGGAACAACATGATGTGGAATTGGTGAAGAAAAGAAAGTGATGAAGAGGTTACGAAAAATTGCTAAGGGCAAGGGGAAATGATGAGGACGGTGAAAGAAGACAAAGGAGATAGAGGGCAAGGTTGGTAAGAAGTGGAGAGGGGCAAAAATATGAAAAAGTGGGTGGGGGAGTGAGCAACGAAGCATGCACAAGAAATGCGATGAAAGGTGATGGGGAGACCAATGAAGCGAAGTAGATGGTGGCTTTATAGGAGATAAGAGAGGCGGATGAGGATGGTTGTCTATTCTTGTTTTAAAAGAGATTGACAAGCTGGAAAAATGGTTAAAAGAGATTGACAAGTTGGAGGGAGGGAGATGGTGAAGAGATAGGTAAAGAAGTGGAGGAAGAGATTTTAGGTGAGAGAGAAAAATAAAATAAGGGATGTGGCCGAGCTGACCTCAATAACTGAGCGCTGCCTACATAGTCCAAAAAGACCTCGGGCCAATGTAGTTTTCTCAAAAATAGGAGGAAAAACAAAGAAGTATTAGATGATGTTAAAATATAAAGATGCTAAGAAAAATTCAAAGCTTCTCTGATGTAGGATGCCCTAAACAAGAGGGTGTTGTTAGCAATAGAAATTAGTGAGAAGAAAATATGAAGAAAGGAGACGGTAATTAGTTGTTAGTGGCCGAGCTGCCCTGAAATTTAAGCAGCGCCTACATAGTCTGTGGACATTAGGTCAATATAGTTCAACACATACGAGAAGTGATGAAAAAATGGATTGATGGATGAAGGGTAAGATGAATCCATGGATGTTATTAACCCACTTAAGCTAATGATTACACATTTTGATTGGTCAAGATGATGGATTAATTTACCCCCAAGCAACAGTAAATCTCGTGGACGAACGATTTTTTTTTTGTGTTTCTTTTCTCTTTTTTTTGTTTGTTTTTGTTGTATGATTTTTTTTGGTTTCTAAAGTTTTATGATTTTTTTTGTATTTTATGTTTGACTCACATGCCCTCTAAAGAGATGGATATTACAAGAGACTTATTATACAAACTCGACAGTAGAGGACTAGACATTGAGGATATGCCATGTATCTCTATGCTTTTATGAGAATGCTATGGAAAATGATTATATATGTGAGAACAAAAATACAGGCAAGAGGAGGATGGATGTAACATGATGGATATGCATGAAACTTTGTGAATGTGCTAACAGTTGTTTTGCAAGTGATGACCTAGTTATTTTGTTCATACAACATATGACTTTCAATTTGCAGTAAAGGAATGAAAGGGGGAATAGGATAGGTATGAAATGGTGAAGATGAAAATCAAAAATCAAAATTTTGCATGAAAAAGGAAGGTGACCAAATCCTTACGAGCAAAGGGGAAAAATGTACTTTTTGCTAAACTCACAAAATACTAACTTTCTAGAGAGAACTAGCCTTGACAGAATTGGTAAATAGGATAAAGTTACCCTTTTCAGCATAAACATATAGACAAGCTCTTTTTTTTTGGCACATTTTGATTTAATATGCAACACATTTTTTTTTATGACCCCCTAAATGTAGTCTCATGTGACTAGGAAGACACATGGGCTCATCACCAAAGACTATACGTAGGCGAGTAAGGACATCTCTCCTCAATGCTAATCCCACACAACTGGTAAGATGCAAGGGCTCAATACGAAAGATCAGTGAAGGGTGAGAGATGTGGAATTTGAATTTGATGTTGCATAAAATTTAGATAAGGGTCTCATTTTATTTGGAAGGAATTTAGCCCCAATTCTTGGCCCCATGCAACTAGTAAGATGCAAAGACTCATCACCTAAGACCAAGATGGGCGAGTAAAGTTACCATTTTTTTTGGTAGCATGCTAATGTTTTCTTCGTAGAGGGAACTATAAGAGGAGACTCTGTCATAAACAAGCTTCTAGACTAAGCTATAGGCTAGTATTGTCTAAGTCTTGCAAGAAGATGTAGGAAAAATAGATGTACTCTGCTTGTAAAAACGAAGGCAAGAACCAATTTAATGCTAATTTTAAAAATGTTTTCCATGGGATAATAGGGTGATGAAAAAGTGAAATGATATGATAAGCTGCATTTTGAAAGTTTGTGTTATGTGAACTAACAACTAAATAATCACCAAACATGACATCTGATATGCAAGACAAAATGTAAACAATGGAAATGCAATGCAATGAGGGCAATGTGAAATGTAGCCGTAAACAGGGTATTCCCAAGAGTCAAGATACTTGTAGACAACAAGTTATTGTATTTTTTATTTTTGATTTAAATTTTTTTTTGGCTTTATTGGCATCTAAACCCAATGGAGGGTTACGAGATGCTTAATACTTTTTATTTTTTGATTTTTATCCTATGCCAATTCTAGATAATCTCTTTCGTTCTGATTGGATTTTCTCTTCAATCTCAGTTTCAGTTCTGTCATTTACTTTGAATAGTACTTGACCAAGATGAGGTTGCTGTGCCCACCAAATGTTACTAGCGAACCGTCCTAATACCATTCTCTATCAGGAAATCCTTGTTGAATAAATAAATCTAGATATAAATATCTTTGGCAGAGTTCTGTGGTAATTTTTGTTTTTCTTGGGAAAACACAGTTATTAAATAGACCCACATTAATATGCCTAATAGTAAAGCTAGACTCTAGAAACCTTTAAAGAGCTTTGTATCATTGCGGAATTTGGGCGCCTTTCTCTATATGGACTGCAAGCGATATTGTTAAAGAATATCAAGCACCAGGGACTAATGAGCTCTCCATATGTATAAGAACCAATATCTCTTACCCAACTGCTATTGACTAACTACCAAATACTACAAAAGTCAAAATAGGATAAATCCGTAATGACAATCCTTAATTCTTGGCAAATCTAGAATATTCAAACTTACTATGATGTGCCTTGAAATTTATCTCAAAAACACGATCCAACTCGTTATAATGCCATTCTACCAGCTTTGCATAATAAGTATGCAACATGGGAGTTAAGATTATTTCTTAGATTGTAATTTGAAGATCATTCCATGTCGTGTCTCTCCTAATTGACTTGATGTTTTTATTGTTTGTGATGTCATTGTCATCAAGCAATAAGGAGCCAATTTGTTCATTGATTGGTGTATTGTGATTGCTTTTTGGAGCTTTAAGTAATGGTTGGTGAAGTAGCATTTCTTCAAATGGGATGCTTTCATGGATTTTTATAGATGTTATAATTGATATGTTTCCATTGGATAAGGCTAATGAGGTCCATTTCTGTGGATTCCAGTTGACATGTGCAGGAAGTGTAATGTTAAAAGGAAAAGAAAGAAGAGTATTTATGGAGATGGAACAAATTGCTTTGATGTTACTAAGAGGATTTGTATTGATGTTGTATGGGGCTTCTTCCTTGTCTATAATATTATCACTATCATTTGCAAACTTGTCTACTGATAAAACTATTGTTGGGATCAATGTGGATTTTGATTTTTTTTTTTTTTTAAATTCCCAAAGAAAATGTACATTTGATTTTGATAATAAATTTGATCTTGGCTTGGATGTGGCCATAAAGATGGCTTGGTGAAGTGATTTTTTACCAATTTTTTTTTTACAGATCTCTTAGAAATATTGGATTTGGGATGAAGAGATTTCTGGAAATGCGTAGTCTTAGGCAGTGGATTGAAGGCATATGATAATTCAACGATAGGTGGATTAGATGATGTTTGAGTCAAGATTTGATGTTTGTCAAAAATGGGTATTTGATAAAAAATGGTTGTTTGGTGGATAATGGATGAAAGATTATGACTTTGATTTGAAAATGAGATGGCTTGATTTGGTTCAGGAGAGACATCTTGACATACCCATGAAGTATGATTTTCGAATATAAATAGATGGGGGTTCATTCTGATATATTCTGCATCAGCTAACTCTTGGCCAGTGTATTGAGGAATGTTGGAATTGTAACTAGTGGATGGAAATTTGATTGATCTTGAAAAAGATTACTAGTGATAGGATGATGTTGAAAGTTTTGGGATCCACTAGTAACAAATTGTGTTGAGGAAGTAACTTGATATTGGAAGGATGGGTTTGTTGGATTTGTGTTGAAATTGGAAGTATAATTCAAAGAATTTTGATTATTATAACCTGCAAATTGATTTGGTGTTATCCCTGAATTAAAATTTTGGCATTGTTCTATGGGTGAACATGAATAAGCATTGAAGCATGAAATGGATTGGTTATGATTTGGATTGAATTGGTTGATTTGGAAACCTAAATAATTAGCCATGCTTTGATTTGACTGGTTGATGTTTGGATATGATTGATTGATGGGTAAACTTGAATAAGCATTCAAATTTGGATTCGATTGGTAGATGAGTAAGCTTGAGTACGTATTCAAATTTGGATTTGATTGATTGATGGGTGAGGTTGAATGCACATTCAAACTTGGATTTGGATTTATTGGATGATTGATTGGTAAACTTAAATAACTATTCAAGTTTGGATTCAACTGGTAGATGTTTGGATATGGTTGATTGATGGGTGAGGTTGAATGCAAATTAAAACTTGCATTTGAATTTATTGGATGATTGATTTGATGTTGATTCAAATATGCATTTGAATCAAAATTGATTGGATTAAATACTAGGTTAAGACTTTGATTGTTTGGATTTGGATATGTGACTGGATTGATCAAACGATAGCTCCACAAAGCCATTTCTCTAGTGATAGGTGATATTGCTTACAATAAAGGCTTTGACTAAAAAAATGATAAAAAAGAATGATTTAACACTATACTATAACAAAAAAGACCAAAGTGTCTTAAAAAAAATTGATTGACAACTAAATGCTTTTGAGTTTGAGTGTAAGGTGATTGGTAGATTTTTTTTTTAATGACTCGAAAGAACTTTGTTTTCACTTAAGATTTATTTAGCACATGGTAGAGCACAAGGAAACAAACAAACAAATTCCTACTTTAAATAATCAAGCAATTACACATAAAAGGTGAAAAACTAGGATAAGGGTCGTAAACAACATTTGGGCCTTCCGATGTCACTTACTCGTTCGTGCTCTCAGCTGTGGCCTAATATTTTAAGGCATTAACCATGGAAGATCTTACTATTCTCATGACTCACTGAGTCCAATTTCGAGGGTGTGTGGAAGGTAACTTCTCGACGCTAACCGCTAATCGATGCACCAAAGTCGAACAACAAAAGAGGCTTCCTTAGGCTTAAAGTTTAAACAAGATTATCTAAGGGGAGTCCTCCGAGATGCCTTGCGGTACATTGAGGTTCAAGATCGTGGAAGAAATAGTTTAAGTGGATGCACACTATTGGGTCTTGTCTCAAAGTGCCTAACGTAGCCATAAGGGTTTCAGTGTATTGGCAGTCGACAATATCATATTTTGAAGCAATTGTTGAAATCTTGAGTATTGGAGCATAACAACCTCTCACATCATGGTGTGCTTAAAATACACAACCGCTTAGGTGATTAAAACAGTTGGATCTTGATTTATATAGCCCATCGGTACACGGGGTTTGGCCTATTGCGTGGTGGTGAAATCCACGGTCAATAGAGCCCCTAGAAAAAATAATTAAAAAGTAAGTGTTTCTGATTTTCAAGTATTATCACCAATGTGACACTAAAGAAAGAGCATACACAAACGCCACCTGGATAATACAAAAATTATGAAATTGTTTTTAATTCCCAAGTATCATCACCAATGTGATGCCAAGGGAAAAGCATACACAGTTCCACAATTACAAATAAAAATGCTTAAATAGAAATAATTAGCTCCAAACCAAATGCGATCTAATTATTAAAACTTGAAAAACTGAATTAAAAGTGTTAGTAGAAAAGGAAAAGAAAGATTTTTTTTTTTGTTTAGCCCTTTTGTGGAGTTTTTTTGACGAGCATTTTGCGAACAATTTGTTAGAGTTTTTTTTAATAAAAGAAACCTGCAACAAAGTAAAAACAAACCACAAAAACAAGAGAAAACAACACTTAGATAATCAAAAGTAAGTGTTTGTTTTTGATTTTTAAGTATCGTCACCAATGTGACACCAAGGAAAGAGCATACATAAACATCACTTGGATAACACAAAAAATTATGAAATTGTTTTTGATTTCCAAGTATCATCACCAATATGATGCCAAGAGAAGAGCATACACAATTCCACAAGTTCAAATAAAATACTTAAAAAGAAATAATTAACTCTAAACTAAAAAGAGAAAACCATAGAAATTAATTGAAAACTTATTCTAAATGTAACTATGACAAATATAAGATGAAAGAAAGATGAGGGAAAGTCCCACCAGATGTGCCAAAATATATAAAGGAAATCTAGAAAAGCAAATAAGCTAAGAAATCAAATGAAATCTTATTTTAAACTAATTTAACCTATGAAAGAGCTACAAATGAAAGAATAAAACTAAATTATACCTTAGCATAAAATGAAACTTCCTCCATTGCGATTTGGATTCGATTTGCTCTTCAAATTGTGGTTGCTCTCTTCCAACACAAAGGCAAAATGGGCAGTGTCGTGGTATGCAATCTCTTACAATATTAGCATAATAAACTTGTGATGAAGAAGCTTGGAGATATAATGGCAAAATAACTTTGGGATGAAGAAGCTTGACTAAATTAGAGAAAGAACCTATAATTTATAGAGTTTGGAAATGGATGTGAACCGTCCATCTTGAGATGAAGACCAAGGGATGGGAATAAAAGGCAATTTTTAATTCATAATGGGAATCTTGAATTAAAAATTGGAGTAGAGAACATGTTGGAATCACAAATGAATATAAAATTCATTTGGGAGAAAAATATGATATAAAATTAGTAAGTAAATGTGAGGTGGATTATTAAATTGGAAAAAACTAGATCATGGAAGATAAAGAGAATAAAGGTGGATTATTAAATTGGATCATGGAAGATAATGAGAATAAAGGTGGATTATTAAATTGGATCATGGAAGATAATGGAAATAAAGGTGGATTATTAAATTGGATCATTGAGGACAATGAGAATAAATGTGGATTATTAAATTAGAATGGTGAGGGACAGGTGGAGCCTTTGGGGTATGTCAGGATAATTTTATTTTTTAGATTTATGAAAATTATGAATTTTCAAAATCTATGGAATTTTTAATTAGAGAAAAATTAGTTAATTAACTTTGAATTAATTTAGGGATAATAAAGTAGTGAATAGTGATGATGAATAGTGATCAGGAAAAATTTAGGATGATTAGAGATGATTAGGTATTTAGTGCAATGAAAGTTAAAATCAACACAAAGTGTCCGATATTAAGTGTCTACAATGGTCAGCAGTGTTTGGAGGGTTATCTTCATTGTTATGCTTTGGATAGAAAGGAGAGATAAGTTCAATGGTTGACACTAATAGAATAGTGGTATAACACTTCTTTCCATACCTCATTTCAAAGGTCTCAATTTTTTGGCACTGTATGTGTACCATCCACTATCCATCACCTTCTCTTTGAGGGTCTAGTCAAAGGTTCGAGCAGTCGAAGAACATATTTAACACTTACAAGAGGTACACTCTAGTCTCAGAGAGAACTTGGCAATGGCGCAAAACCACATGAAGTAGCACGCTGACCAACACCGCAGTGAAAGACATTTTGATGTCGGAGATTGGGTTTTTGTGTGTTTATAGCCATATAAACAAATATCATTGAAACAACAAAACAAAGATAACAAGCTTTCACCTGAGTATTACAGCGTTTATCAAGTCTTGTAGGAGATTGGCAATGTAGCATACAAACTGTAGTTACCTTACTCATCAAAAATACATATAACGATACCAACCTCATTTTAATCCTTGAGAACGATACCTCTCAAGCGATTTGCATAACTGAGGGTGTGAAAGATCATCCGAAGGGTTGCACTTAGAAGTGGTATTCAGCTACTTCAAGTTGGGCTCATTTGGTACTCAGACATTTGTCTGAGGGTTTGTGTTTTCAGTGATTGCATTGATCCGTACAGGTACGGCTTAACCGTACGGACGACGTACGGACAACATCCTGGTCAGGGTCTTGGTCTTCAGCAATTTCCTTGTTATTGGTAGCTGGGCGCTTATTTGGGGAGCTGGGCAGAATCGGCGTAGACTTTGCTAAGTGCGCAAAACATATGCCGCAATAACTTGTCAACTCAACGTCCAAATCGGGTTTGAAGCACGACAGAGATTAGAAGGCGTCACGTCAAAATCAGGGCAAACAATATGATCCGGGCATGCCTGCTGTAGCCATTGTGGGGTCGGCCAACTTACTTGAGTGTCACGCATAGATCTCCGCCTGTTAGAAATTCCGCAGACCCTTTTAAAAGCAATCGGGAGAATGCCCTAGATGCAGAAACCCTGATGGCACTGTGAATTGTAATTATTCTTCTGCAATCGGGGAAATAGTAAGGGGAGCGCGGGAATGGAACTGCAGTCCTCATCTTCGCCGGATAAAGAACAAATGGACGTCCTTTCCGTTGTGACGCGATATGGAAGCAAGGCAAGTGCATCCAAATAAGAATCCTAATGTTTCGCAAGCAGCACATAAATTCAGATGCTTGGAGAGGCGTATCAAGTTCTAAGTGATCCGCAAAAACGCGAGGCCTATGACAGTTATGGAAAGACAAGTGTATCAACAGAATCAATGTTGGATCTAGGTGCTGTCTTTGGCATGTTTAATAATTTTTGGTAGCGAGTATTTTTGAAGATTATGTCGGAGAATTTGCATTGTCTTATTAAAATTTAAAAGTTGCAATCTATTGTAAAAAGGATCTATATTTTCTTGAATAAATATATTGGCTGAGTGAATTAATTTCATATCTAGTTACAATTACAACAGTTTAGATTGTTTGACAACTGTTTGACAAAAATCCACAAGGCAATATTAGTCTTCTGATGATCCTAACAAGTGTTTGACAAAATTCCTTAGTATAAAACCAGTGTTTTTAGTGAGCCCATTAGTAAGGGTCATTACAGAAAGGAGAGATAAGTTCAATGGTTGACACTAATAGAATAGTGGTATAACACTTCTTTCCATACCTCATTTCAAAGGTCTCAATTTTTTGGCACTGTATGTGTACCATCCACTATCCATCACCTTCTCTTTGAGGGTCTAGTCAAAGGTTCGAGCAGTCGAAGAACATATTTAACACTTACAAGAGGTACACTCTAGTCTCAGAGAGAACTTGGCAATGGCGCATAACCACATGAAGTAGCAAGCTGACCAACACCGCAGTGAAAGACATTTTGATGTCGGAGATTGGGTTTTTGTGTGTTTATAGCCATATAAACAAATATCATTGAAACAACAAAACAAAGATAACAAGCTTTCACCTGAGTATTACAGCGTTTATCAAGTCTTGTAGGAGATTGGCAATGTAGCATACAAACTGTAGTTACCTTACTCATCAAAAATACATCCGGTCTTTCATGTTTCCTTGTTGAAGAAGGTTATTGGACAAAAAGTTATATCCCAAATAGAGTTACCAAAGCTTGATGAGGAGGGAAGAATCATTTTGGAATCTTAGGGAGTACTTCATTCATGCACTAAGAGGTTGTAGATGAGGGTAGTTATATAGTATCTAATCAAGTGGAGAAATTTGGCAAGTGAAGATGCGACATGGGAGGATGAAGGATTCCTACAAAAGCATCCAATGAATGTCAACATTGAGGACAACATTGGTTTGAATGAGAGGGACATGCTACCCCTGTAGCCGACAGTGTGTGTAAGGAGACTTATGGCCAGCTTGTGGCTGTCATAACCTTTAATTAAGTCATGATCATTTCTTTAGCTTCATATTAGTAGTTTGGTCGTACTAAGGTGTTTCTATAACATAATTCAGAGTATATATAGGAGGCAGTGGTTAGTATTTTATCATCATAATGTGAATTCTATTTTTATTGAAAAGTTGTGGAGGTTGCCCCTTCGAAGTGGCTTATCATTTGTTTATATATTCAGCTCTATTTCAGTCATATTTATGATATATTGTTGTGATTATACTTTATTGTTGTGATTCTACTTCATTACAAAGTTTGTTTGTTAATGAGGATAGGAAAGTGCTTTGATACCACTGTTATGACACCTAAATCTGAAATATGCTAAAAGATTGAAAACCCAATAGCTGAAATCTTGAAAATTTTGAAATTTGAGTTATGTTATTGACAGAAAATTCGCTGTTAAAGCTGGAAAATGGCAGAGTAGGGTTGGGAAAAAAGTAGGTAAGAGCTAATAAATGTAGCTTAAAGGTGTGATAATAGTCTATAGCAAGAGGAAATATGTGAGGATAGACTTTTAGCAAATCTAAAGCTAAACATGAATCTGATTGTTGTTTTAATTTTTATTTTCAAATCTAAAATATCAAATTTATTGAAGAATACACCAAATTTGTTGACCTCATATAGAGATTTATTGTATTGCAAATATCATTTCCAAATCACACTAAATAAAGAAAATTGTAGTTTCAAGTTGCAATTACAAATGTGAGGTCCCTATTGGGGAGATTGGATGTAGAATTGTAATGTCTCCAAATGGGATGATTTCATGTAAAAGGGGTTTTCCTCTAAATCCCAAAATTCTGAAAATGAAATCAGCAAACTTTGGTTTGCAAAACAAGCTCAAAAACTATTGTCAAGCCCTAGAAACTCTAGACGCCACAATAGGAGGGTTTGAGATTATTTTCAGCGAATAACATGTCTCAAAATTAACTGAATACTTGCAGAAACAATCAGAAAATTAAATGCATGAAACAAGTACCTTTTTGCCAAATTATTGAAGCTCAAATGCCGCTTTATAATGACTGAAAAATCTGATTTAATTCCAAAAATACAGTCGCTGTTTTGAATATTTTTTCACTTCAAACTTTTGCCAAAAATCTGTGCTCAACAAATATCATTTCCTACGAATAGTTGAAAACTTCAAAAATTCATAACTCCCTCAATATTTGGAATTATGATGCAAACAAGAGCTCAAACTGATTATAAAAATAATGACTATCAAATAAAAATAATTTCGGACTTTTCCTTCCATGGGAAGGTCACCAAAAGTTGCTCCAAAATTTTGAAAACCTTAGTTTACTGTCAATTAATTAAATAATAATCTGAAAATTATTATTTAATTTCTTATCAATTTAGGGCTTGAATGATCAGGTCAGGCTTACAACATATCTTGCCCCACATTTGAATAAGTGGCAGTGATCCGAGGATCCTAATGTTCGCTAGCAAAGGCGTTGCCGAGCTATTTGGACTGCAAGGACATGTTTCAAGCACAAAGTCTAGTAGTGGCTTGTTATTCTGCAAGGACTAGCTTTTAAGGCAAGGATGGACATCATACAGTTTTCTTGCTTCTTATGTGGGAGAGAAGAAACAATTGATAGATGCACTACAACTAAGTGGGAGTTGGATAAAGGCTGAATTTCAAGTCATTTTATTGTTCCTTTTTCTTGGTGAGGAGCTCTATTAGGAGACTATTGGATGATCAGATGTAGCACCAAAAATGTTTGGCATGTAATCCATTTGACATCTGTCAGCATCGTGTAGAAAACAAAATGGAAATCTACATTTTGTAACATCCCATGTTTTGAACCCTCTTTCATTTTAATTACAATGATAGTAGAGACAAATGATATATATATATATATATATCAGTAAGGCCATATAATTGAAGAGTTGAGTGATTGTTAAGGCTTGCGATATTTCGGTAAAGCCATATAATTGAAGAGTTGAGTGACTGTTAAGGCTTGCGATATATATATATCGCAAGCCTTAACAGTCATTAGATTCTTCAATTATATGGCATTTTTACCTTGGTTGATAATACAGACAATTACATTTATGACAATAGATATTAAATATATATCGCAAGCCTTAACAGTCATTAGATTCTTCAATTATATGGCATTTTTACCTTGGTTGATAATACAGACAATTACATTTATGACAATAGATATTAAATACCTCATCTCAGGTCACTTCGCTGTCCAAGTTGATGGAATTTGTAAACCAATTATGATCGTAGCTATCCGGCACCATGAGGATAATAACATTATATATATATAGCTATCACTTAAATGCATGGCAATGGTAAAATTTGCTTATAGTCACATAGGTAACATAATGTTACCATAATTTTGTGGGCCACATCTCTCTATGAAAAAAAGAGAGAGACATGTCGGGCCGGTACACCCTTTGGGCTGGCCATGCCAATAAATTGAAAGTACATATTTTTTTAAGAAAGGAAAATAATAAATAAAGAAATTTAACTATTACAATACCATCCGGTATGGGCTTACCATGCTTAATAAACAGAGAGATCATAATAATCTAGAGAAAAGAGTCAAAAATATTAATGAGGTCAAGTGAAATAGGGAGGCAGGTGTTTGATAAAGAAAAAGAAGCCAAGGAGGGGGAAGTTGGGGAGGGCGAAGAAGGAAGAGGGGAAGAAAAGTAGATGATGGGTGCATAGTGAGGGGCAAGGCAAGAGAAGAGAAGGTAAAGATGTTTAGTGATCTCTTGCTCAAGGAATTTCAGATATTATACTTTGGATTCTTGCTCAGATTATGAAGCTATTAATATCCTTAAATATATATACATATATATTATATTTCCTTAGCTCTTGTAATTTATTCATGCTATGTGCCTGTCTAAAATTATATTCATGATGAAGTGATATCAATAAGCATGAGTATAATTCTTGGAAATGTGTAGAATATTGTGGCCAGGAGCAAGCAACTACACACCTCTGTAGGTAGTTACTATGGTTGGGAAATCTCATTTCTTTTTATAACGTTGCATGGAGGATCATAGAGCAACGCTGAGCACTGTTAGGTAACTAGGGAAACACAAAATACTCTTATTTCCATTTCTCTTATGATGGTAAGAAAAATTATGTGCAGTTTTCAATTATTAGCGAGTAGAATCTTAAGGCAAAAGTTGTCTTTGCCCAAATGAATTTTTGCTTTACACCGTTGTTATGGGGAGGCTAGTTCTTTTTCCTTGATCCGAAGCTTTCAACCTATACCCTATGCTGTCCTTTGCCCAAGTGGTGTATTAATGGAGAGGTCAAGCATTTTAGGAAGACACTTTTAAAAAAGAAATGGCCGCAAAAATATAGAACATATTTGACAATGCCATTTGTTTCGGAATGACATTGATGTCTCACTATAACTGCCACTCAATGTTGTAACTTGTAACTATAAAATTTGTTTTCCATGTACGGTTGCGAAATGGAGCGCCAAACACTGAGGGTTGAAGAGTGGAAGTTACACACAAAATGAAATGCCAAGCATTGTAGGTGCATCCTCAACAAGTGGAAATGTAGGGTGGCCTTCCTTGACTAGTAAAATGTTTGGGACAATGATCATGTCAATGTGCCTATCCATAAAAAAGGGGGTATAACAGTCATCCCATTCCTTTGGGCCAACATAAAATTGGATTTAATTTTTTTTTTTTCTCAAATTGCTTTTCCCAAGGCTAGGATAGTTCGCCTTAAGGTAGGAAACATAAATGAAAAAAATAGTGTTACAGGGAGACATGTCTCCCTCCCCCTGAGATGCGTTTCGGGTATGGAGATGTCTCCCGTGCCTGGAGACGTCTCCCTGCCTGTCCCCGCGTCTCCCACATGTTCTGGATGGCTTGTTGTAGCGCAAATAATATTGCCAAGGGGATTACAAGATGTCACACCATTACAATTGTTGGAGGTTTGGATATTCACTTCACCTCCTAACACATTGCACATTTGTTCCCTCTTGTTCACTGTTAGACTTCAAAATACAGCTATGAATGTCATATGGAAGTTTTTATTTAACTTATTTTGTTTCCTCTATGCATATTATGTGGTTAATTTTGCTTATATGGCAATATTTTTATATTTTATATTTTTTATATATATATTTTTCATAGTAGATATTATATATATAAATTATAAATAATAAATATATGTTGTCGTCTCCTTGTATTGTACCCCCGTCTCTTATTTTTCAAAAAAAAGGCGTACCCGTACCCGTCTCTTAGCAACTATGAAAAAATATATTTACTATAATCCTTCAGAAAATGTGATGGTATGAAATGCCCTGAATGTTGGGAAGCATAACGAAATGGACTTTTGTTGATAAAGTTTTGGAGATTTTTTAGAAAATTCAATTCGTTGGTGTTTAGCCAAACTCAACAACCATTGCTAATATCGTCCCAACCCCTGCAAACTCAACAGCCTTTAGAACAAGGTATGTAGATCTATCAAAATATAATTGAAACCTGAGTTTTTGTGGAATATTGTATGCCTTTTGTGTAGACATGGACATTAGTTTTCATACATTTGAAACCTGGCCATATAAACTTTGTCTGTGTTTTATTTGTATTCAGTCATACAAGTGTAACAGATAATGGCTGTAGATACCTTAATTGCCTGAGCGAGTCCTATTGCATCATGCCTACAGTAAATCATATTTATATTGTTTGACCTTATTGGTCATTCTGGCTATGGTGAGGAAGACCTTTATTTTATCATTAAATGCCAATAAAACTTGATGTTGTTGTGGTGATATGTTTGCTTGGTGCTTGTATCATGTATGAATACAGCACTAAGAGAAATTGTGGCAATAGCTTTCTCCTAAAAATGCCTAAAAATGCTGCACCTTATGTTTTTTTTTGGGGAACATTAACACAGAAATGGGCAGATTGGGAGACGTCAAAAGCTATGGAAACTGATTTTTTTAATTTTTTTTTGGAATTAGGGTGATTTTAAGGGATAAAAATTATTTTACTAGTGTTTCCTCCATCTCAGTCCAATCATAGCGCATCCATCCCTCAATAAATCTAGACAAACTATCGCCAAACATATATGTGCTGTACAATCAATTTGACATATTGTTCCCTTTTCAAGCTGCTTTTATAAGCATATTATTTGTGGCTATCAATTCAGTTTTAGAATTAAAGCAGTAGAAGAATCATTGATCAAGTAATGGAACACTCATATTGCATCATGACTGGATATGCTGTGATATGTAGAGTGAAATTGGCAGTGGATGGCTTTGGATTTGGCATCACATTGAATTGTATTTAATTGTGGGAAATGTGCTTTGTTTACTTCTACCACAATGAAAATTTAATTCCATCCCCATCTTTTTCCTCAAAAGCGGTTATTTGCTGCCTCCTTTAACCATAAACTGTTTTAGCTTTTGTAGGGTTGCATGAAGTGCTTGATCTACTTTGGTATAGGTAAAAACATAGATTGCATAACCGGTGAGTACTCTCCGATTACTCGGGTACTCGCTAGAAAAACCTTGAAACAAATAACCGTTGCTTGAACTTGTCATATTTTTTGATCGCCGGTTTTTGCCTGCAGGGGATTACTTGGCGAGTACTCGTCGTGTGCTCGCGAGTAATCATGAGTACTCGCCTACAAACCTATACATGTGTTGGACGTGTCTAGACGCTTCAAGCACGTGTCCAGACTGGCAAAACGCTGAAGAAACACTGCTAAAATGCTGAAAAAACAAGGAAATTTGTCTTCTAAATTGAAACACACCCCCTCATTGCATTCCCACAAGATCTGGAACTTTCAAGAGTCAATTGGAAGGAGAATTCAAAATTCAACGAATTGGAGATTTTTGTTGTATTCGCATGATTATGCAATTTTGTACTTTATTTGTATTCAAATTTAATAGAATGTAATGTCTCCAAATTGGGACAATAATGAAAAAAAAGGTTGTCTAACAAACCCTTGACAAACCCAAACAAAACTGAATTCTCAAAATTTAAAACCAGCCAACTCTAGAGTTGTATATGCATCACCAAACTGAAAATCTCACACTTCCAAATTCCACTCAAAAACATTGTCTACAACTGAAGATAAATTGTGGACACATTCCAACATGCATATTATGTCAATATTGGCTAATATTAGGGCCTAAAACATGATCAATTTTTCCCACAACCAAGTCGTGTAATGTTCCCTTTATATAATTTTAGTAATTAATAAAATTTCTCGAATAATGATTTTAATTATTCGAAAATATAAGGCAATTTAATTAATTATTAAAATAGAACTATCTTGGATAATTATTCGAATTACTGGAAATGTGGTTTTAACCATTTGAAAAATTAAGGTAATTTTAATGATTATTCTAAGGGGTTTTATAATTAATAAATTGCTTGAAAAGTGATTTTATCTTACTTCAATTATTAGATCAATTTAATTAATTATTGAAGCAAGTACCCAATATAAAATAATTATTTAATTTGCCAAATAGTAATTTTAATTACTAATTTATTGAAGCAAGTTATTTAATTAATTCAAAAATGCCTAAAGTGAAATTAAAAGGAATGTCGGCTTGGGAGCTAAGCAAAGAAAAGAAAAAGATATCCTAAAAGTTGATAAGAGAGGGTTACGAGGTATTTTACCTCCCCAAGATGGTTCGCCTCTCTTTGGAAGTACAAATACAAGGTGAAAATCTCAATTGAAGACATGTTGAAAATTCATATTGTTTCTTCATGCTTGAAGAAGATATTGGAATGTATGCCCAATAAGTGTTCATAGATTTGAAGCTGATTATTCTATAAAATGTATCTTTTGACGCCACCTATTGCTAAGATGGATTTGTTACTTGCCTTAGAGTGGGGCAATTTGCTGTGTGCTTGTTTAGAGGGTTTGATGGACAATTTGATGTCCAATTGGAGCATAATAATTCTAATTATTATTTGTATTAATTTTCTAAAGTGTGGTGACTTGATTGAGATTGAAGGTTTGATGTTTGAAGAGGTAAATTCTGAAAACTAGGGTTTTCAGAATTTTAGAGCAAGTTTTGGTGACCTTTCCATCGAAATAAAATTTTGAAATTATTTTTATTTGATAGTCATTAATTTTGTGATTAGTTTGAGCTCTTATTTGCATCATAATTTCAAATATGGAGGGAGTTATGAATTTTTGAAGATTCAGTTGTTCATAGGGAATAATATCTGTTGAGGGCAGATTTGCAAGGGTTTCGGTTTGGCATATTATTTTCAGTGTTTGACGTCATTTCGAGGGTGAATTCAAAGCACAAATTCTGATTTAATTATTGCAATAATTTTTTGAATATTGACGTTTGAATTGGACTAAGGTTTTATCACTTTAGAACCTTAATCGTTGATGATTCATGGATGATATAACTGTTGTGATTTTTGTATGATTTTGTCTACAATTTGTGAAAGCTTGAGCAAGGTTTAGAGTGGAAAAGGACATCAATTCAGCTAGTGTGGCGCTAGAGTTTGGAGGATTAAAATATTCATTTCAGGTTTTTTTTCATTGCGGTAAGAGCCATTGGTGGCCAAATTCACAAGGTATTTATTTCAAGTTGAATTGGAGTTAATTTTCAGTTTGGAGGTGCAATTACGGCAGCTAGGGTTTGCTGATTTTTCTAATTTTAGAGTTCAAAAATTTGTGGATTTTAGGGAAAACCCCTTTTTGGTTAAATCGTTTCGTTTGGCAACATTACAAGTCACCACATATAAGAATAAATATCATGTATTAACTTCAAAAATCAGACTTGTATTCATGTCAAAACCCGTTGGAAAAATATTATAAAATTCACAAATATCATTAACAATTAATGGCTTTTTGTTTAGGGCCAAACAAGGCACCTTAAACTCTTCCACACCCTTTACAAGTGAATCACCCCACTCATAAAGGGCAAATTTTTTAGAATGAAACCCTTGTCTTTGCTCTCCAAAATCATAAATAATATAACAATTTGTACCTTGTCAAGCGGAGTCTAAAAACCCTCCGAAGATGCTCAATTTCTCCCCCAACTGATTCGGCCTACCGTATAAAAATATAGGAAATAAATCAGATTGTTTTACTCGCTAAAATCCTTAAAAATGGCTCCAAAAGACTCCTACGGCAAGTCGCCCAAGCTAAAAAATTAGTATAAAATATTTACAATATTTTATACTCTATGAACACTCCAAATCAGCCTCAAGATCCTCAAGATCAGCCTTCTAATCAAGTCGTCATAGCTGGAAAATTAAATAGAATGTTATGCAATCCTCCTTGGCTTCAACGACCCCTCCAAATGGTTCGCCCTCCTCTCTAGGCAAGTCACCACACCTTGGAATGATCTATACTTTGAACCAGCTCCCAAGTTAGTTCATCATTCTCCAAAACTTGTAAAATTACCAAAACCAGCTTCCAAAAGGATTTGCAATATTTCCTCAATAATGGTGGTGTCCAAAAACACCTTTGTAGATCCACTTGCATGTACACACGCAAATTTGAAGCTTGCTTACAGTCTTTGAATAGAGCTGCTCAAGTAGAAGGAATGAAGGTTTTCGTCTCCAAACCCTTGACACTTTTTGAAGGTTTTTGTCCTCAAGATGTGGTAATCAAGCTTATCGTACTGGATCAAAATTTTCAATTCAATATTCAACATAACATTCACAAGATTCCTTCTTTGCTTTTATAACCAACCTCCAAGGGTGGCGCCCAAGTTGGAGGGTTGAATCTTTTCAAAACATAAGCATTTCATATTTTTAATTTTTTATTTAGGGTTTAGGCTCTCATGACCCCAACTTAAGTGAATATAAGATTAAAAAGTACTTTTTTGCAAACTCAACTGAAAATTAGAACACTTAAGTACTTTCTAACATTTTGTTCATAAATTAGCCCCCTGCCATTTTCTCTTTTTTCTTTCCCTTAGCTTTATGGGAACAACCAAGCTAAGGACTCCAAAAGCAAACTATGTCAAAAAGGGGGACATTACATAGAAAACATTTTCCTAACATTTTACAGACTCATCTGATACATTATGGCATTATGCAACTGTAATTTCTATAAAATTTATGTTTTTTTGATAAATTTAAGTATTTTTTGTTTTTGTCAGTTATTCCCAGTTATTCGACCACACTTGTCGAATACTCTCTGATTATTCAAAAGTTCCCCTTGGCATGTACTCGCCGGTTATGGGTATGTATAGTATATACTATGGGTAAAAATACATGCACTTGCCTTATGTAAAAGACTGCTAGATGTTACATTTCTGATTGCTAATTCCTATGTAAGCTGTCAACCTATTGTAATCAGACTTATGACGTAATACAAAGCTACGAAGTTGAAGACTTAGGTTACTTTGATTTTTTAAAATTCAATTTGAGTTGAAATCTTGTTCAAGAGTAAAGTTGTAAAATAGTCACTTCATATATTTAATCATATAATGAATACATATGAGTTATGCAATGACAAACAAATTTTGGATAGGGGTTCAAGGTTATGGTACTGGGCATAGGGGTTCAATTTTAGTAGAGGCATATGTCCCACATGCACAAAGTGGGAACTTGAATATGAGTTCATATGCTTTCTTACTTCATTATAATTGCCTATTGTAAAGGCATGATTTCCAGGCAAAAGAACTAAGGTCACATGGCCCACCAAAGATGTTAATTTGGACCATGGGGCAATTACAATGACATATAATGCAAACCGTTGATGTCAAGCGAATAGATCTAGGCTATTTATTGGTGGTTCAATAGTCTGAGTCTCGATGAAAAGGCATGGTCACGATTCAATGACTACCATTGATTTAGAGAAGTTTGATCCTGATTGTTGATATCTGTGTCGGAGGTGAGAAACCAAGTGGAAGGATGCAACCATGAATGAATGAATGAGTTTTAATAACGTCCACGAGACCAAACAGTCTATGGGACCAAGTGTCAAGACCATTAGGAGTTCTTTAGATTCCTTTTGATGTCATCCCGCCTCCTATGAATCTTTACCAACAGCCGGGCTGTGTTGTGTAGCCTCTCTTCCTCAAATAACTCACTAAAACTGCCCACATTCACGCTGTTATCCTGCTGCATATGGATATCCTTGTACGCATCGCACTCCCTAATGAAGTGTCGTTCAGTTTCAACCGCTCTATCACTGCAGAAAATGCAAGTCCTATCTTCCCATATTTCCTTGGGAATCGTTCATCTACCAGTTTCACACCTAAGATGGTGTGAACCGGTCTTCAATTGTGCCACGAGGAGCCTAGCTTTACCTTTAAGATCGGCACTTAGGTATGCTTTATCCCCGTGTTCCCAAGTGGAATTGAACTCTTTAATATAATGCATTTTTTTATGCCCAATCTGATTTGTCCACATGGTAGTCCTGAATTTTTCTAACACAAACTTTTTTATTTCCTCTTTGGTGTTAGGACACTCATGTAACTTAATGTCCCATTTTCCCAACCACTTGATGTTTTGCTTCATCCACGTCTTCTTCCTCCGATCTAACACCTCGTTCACCACCATTTTGGGCCATCGGTGATTCCCCATGTTTTCAACCTTTTTTAGGTAGCTTAGTAACTGTGAAATCACCGCAGCTTCCATTGAGAAAGTACCGGCCTCTGCCAAGAGGATCTCATATGGAACAGTTGCTTTAACTTGAAGACTACTGGTGATAAGATGTTTTTGAATTCTTTTCAACTGGCTCCATTTGTGATTTGACATGCTGCTTCTTCAAACCTCACAACCGTAGAGGACAACCGGTGTGACCAACAAACCAAAAAGGGTTTTCTTGGTTTTCCAGTCCCAAAGTTCCGCTTTCCTACACCTGTTTTGGAGAAGGTAAGAAGCTCTCCAACCTCCTTGAATCTTTTTCGCCCTGCAAGTTTCCCAACTGAGCCTGTTATGAAAAGCAATGCCAAGATACTTGTATTCTTCGACGATTTCCAATGGGCTACCTTCAAACATAAAATTAATTTGCTGCTGTTTCCTTTTTAGAGAGATCATGACTTTAGTCTTGCTAATGTTCACTTGCATCCCAACATCTTGGCAAAATAGCTTTAAAACCTTCAAATGATCTCTCAAACCATGGGCAGTTTTTGCTATAAGAATAAGATCATCTGCATATAAAAGTAGCTTTACTACAAACCTGGCCAACTGGATGCCACCCCCTCCGGTTTTATTTATCCATTCCTCAAGTTTGTCAATGTAAAGACCAAACAAAGTGGGGGAGAGTGGGCACACCTGCTTGACCCCGATGTTGCTGCCGAAGCATTCAGATATGCCTTCTCTAGTTCTGATTTTTGCTCTAACACGCTCATAAAATTTGTGAACAGCTGCTCTAAACTCATCATGGACCCCCAATTCTTCCATCATTTTCTAGAGTTGGTCTTTGGGAACTGTGTGAAAAGCTTTTTTAAAATCCACAAAACAACAGTAAGCTTCCCCACCTTGGGTGTTCCAAGCTTTTTCAATCAAATGCCTAAGAGTAATGCAGTGATCAATGGTAGAGTGCCTTGGTCTAAAACCAGCCTGTCCCTTTGCTCTTTTCCCTTATTTTTCTGCCCAATTGCTGATTCTACGTTTGATCAAGCTCCCAAACAACTTTCCAAGAAGAGGGTTGACCATGATAGTACGATAGTTAGGGGGATTATTGATATCCCCACTCTTGAAGAGAGGGATAACGACACTAGTCGTCCACTCCACTGGAAATCCCCATTGCGTGACCTCATTAAAAATTCTTTTGATGTGCGGAGCAAGGTGTTCAGCTCCCCACTTTAAGAATTTAGCTTGCAGCCCGTCAATGTCTTGTGCTTTACCATTTGCTAATTTATTTATAGCTTGTTTGATTTCCTCATCCGAGAAGAGCTCCGTTAATGTGCTAACATTGGGAGGGAGGGCTTCCTCATGGTCACGCTCATAAAGCAGTTTTGCATACTCTAACCATTGAGATTTTATGATATTTTTTTTTGTATGTTTCTTTTCTTGCTGTAGCTACCTCCAAAAATCTTTGGGATTGTGCTTACCTAACACTATTAGCTCCTTCCTTCTTAGTACAACAAATTTTTCTTTCTTGGCTTTTAACAACTTCACATAGTTTTTCTTGTTTTCTTTGTTTGGCTCGCTCTCTTTGTAGGATCTTTTTGCTGCTTTGCACTCTTCATCATACCAAGGGTTAGCCGGGAAAGTGTTAGAGACTCCTTTCTGAGGCCTGGATTTCTTGCAAACATTTAGAGCCTTGTGAATCAAAGGGACCAACAAACTGCTGTCAATGTGTTTCCTCGTAATATTGTTTTCCTTAAGCCCAACATTGTTTTTGGTCATCTCAATGTGCTGCCCAAGGGCAGCAGTAAAGAGTTCCTGGTTTTTTTAATTCAAAATGATTTTACCATGCGGATTTGTTGTCCTAACCTTGTGTTGAGCTTGCCTTTCACTTTGCTTGTTTGTGAGAAAGCCAAACTTAACCAAAAGGGGCATATGGTCAGACTTCATCTCCATAGGGCATTCCCCTTTAACAAATTCTAGCAACCTAGCAGTCGAATTTTTAGAGCAGATGACATAATCAACCACATTTTGACCATTGTAGGTTTTGCATATAATACCCCCAGATCTTGGCCAAGCTCTTGTACCGTTACATATAACCATGTCATACAAACTACAAAGTCCCAAAAGTTCGGCACCGAAATATCACACTGCCTTTTCCATCTTGTGACATTCTTGCCCAAAGTTGGTCTCCACTCTCTTCTAGCCATAAGGGATTACTATCCCCTCTATCTTCTCCTCCCATTTGAAGAGATTGATTGTTGGCGGTTCTAGCATTGAATCAAAAATCATTGTTGATATGGTACAGGTTAATCCAAACCACCTATCTCCACATCAGAGCTCTATGTGATTCAAGCAGTATTAAGTGATAAATCAATGCCAGTCGTTAATCTTAGAAACATAATCTTAGCCGTCTATCACTGCAATGGGGGTAACATGCATAGATACTATGATGAGTTACAAATTAGTGATAGTCGTTGATCTTTGACAAGTTGTTTGTAACCGTTCATCATTGGTTCAAAAATGCCGTTGTCTATAAGTGAGTTCTGCCATGATTCAACACTAGTTTTTGATCTGGAATGGATTAATCCAAGCCATCTATTGACTCATTGGAAGTCTCTATGCACTGATATGAGTTTAGCCCCACATCATTGATAGTCATTGATCCAACAAAGTTCGATCTTGACCGTTGATTGCTATGTTGGAGGTAAGAGACCAAATGAAGAGGTGCAACTACAAATCAATGATCACATTGATCTGATATGATTAAATCTTAGCTATTCATGGCCACATCGGAGGCCATTATGTTTCAAGAAGTGTTGGGCTAAGAATCAATGCTATCCGTTGATCTTGTACGAGTCAATTGTAACCATTTATCAAGAGCCCTAGACATTGAGAGACCTAATACAATAGCAAGTTAAGATTCAACAACTCTTGTTGATCTTATGAGTTTAATCTTAGCTATCCATCATTAGTTTGGGAATCTACAGGCATGAAAAGTCACCAAGCTGTGATTAAATGAGTGTCATTGATTTCATAAGTTTTAATCTCACTTGTCCGTCAACAATTTGGGGATCAAAGCATAGAATGAAGAGGGATACTCCAAAATGATGCTTATCATCTATCTAAAAACAAAATTGAATATCAACCATTGATTTTTAGAAGTATAGGTATAACCTCTAGCATAGGAATATAAGCATGATATGTATACATTGACGAAGATAAAGATAAGATAAAGATAAATATATTAATGTCCAACTAATGACCACAGATGTAGGGCAACAACGCTGTAGATTACATAAATGTGTCAGGAAAAAGCGGGAAACCAAAAAGGTCTCCAAAAACAATAAAAACAATGCTGAAAGAATTAGTATAAAAACATGGCAAAGAGTGACCACGCTCAGAGCCAAACCACCAAAGGACCTAACAATGCTTAGGTCCAAAGAAGGGAGCAAAAGAATTGAGCAATCTCCAAGAATCTGTAAACATTGGGAGCACGAGGATGATCCCTAAAAAAGAAGAACCAGGAGGGAACCCATCTAGAGTTCGATCCAACTCTCCTACCATCCAAGGCCGATGAGAAGAAGGTCCAAATAGAAGTCCAACCCGAAGAAGGGGAGGTATAATGCCTGGTCTGTCCTCCAATCCTCTGCCTAGAAGGAAAAGTCCTTTGTGAAGGTCTAGTGGATCTAGTTTGCCTCCTGATGCTGGGTCTAAGGTGCATATGCTGATGAAAACTCGGGGAACTGTTAATAGTGTCTCTCAAGCTCACTGATTTGGAATGTGGGGCTGTACTGATTTCAATCTGTCGCATAGTGCCTCTCCTTGAAGGTAGCACTGTGAAAAAGGAAGTAATCCGTTGAGTGGAGATTGGTTTAGTGGGTCTCTGAATAAAATGGTCACAAAGCTTAAGAGCTCCCTGTATATATGAAGCCAAGCATCTCCGGTCCTCATTTGAAGAAGTCAGAAAGAGTCTGTGTCCTAAATAGGCAGTAAAACCTCCCTCTGATCTCATAGTAAATGGGACAACGAAAGATGAAGTGCTCCTCAGACTCCGTCCGTCTCCTGGATGCTGCATAACTGACAAATCTTGTTTGCTCGATCTACCTGGTGATCTCTCTCAATCCTAAGCCTGTGAGACCCCACTCGAAATTGTCCTAATGGGATGCGAAGAGAGTGCATCCAGTGGCGGAATGTATACTGTGGACGAATGATAAGCCCGTCACTTAGCTCCAAGAAGTGCTCTGCATAAAATGCCATCTTAGGGCGTAACCCCCTAGGAGGGTTTACCCAAGTAGCATGGATAAACTATCTATAGATATCATCCCTAATAATCCGGTTCAACTCCTGTTTAGTGGGTAGAAGATGAGTTGGTGCGTCCAAGGAGTACATAAATGGAGGAAGTCGGTCCATCCTGATTCCCACAGACTCCAGTAGATAAATTTTTTTCTGTATACCAACAATGTCCACAGGTCGAAGGAGCTGAGAGCAAGATTCTTTGAAGAACAGTATGCTAAGTATGGGTATCTATCACTTCCACTCGCAGATCAACAAACCTCCGTACACGATGCATGAAAGTGATCATATCAAATATAGTCTCTAGTCGGAAGGGTCGGGTTCCAAACTCTACAAGAATAATGTGTTGGGGAATTGTCTGCTTACATCTGATCATGTGATGAAGGAGAAGTGTCTGGACCCTCTCAACAACAACTCAATCACCCTCATGTAGAGAGGGCCCCCAAACTACAGATCCATAGAGAACTGTGGGTTTGATAAGTGTATCCATGAGTGACATCTTGGAAGAGATCCTGAAAGTGATATCGAAAACATTGTCGTTCAAGGAGAGCTAAAGAACCATAACCTTTGTTTATTCTATGCTGGAGTGCTTGCCTCAAGTTGAAACATGGACCAGAAATTTGTACTCCCAAATAAGTATAGGAAGTGGTAATCTCAACCTTCTTTCCTCTGAAAAAGAAATGGAGGTGGGAGGTCTTCAAACCATTAAATACTATGACCTTGGTTTTCCCCAAATTAACGGTCAGTTGTCGGAGATCACAAAAGAGAGCCAAAGCATCCAATTGCCGTTGTAAGCCCTCAGGTGAAGAAGCTAGGAGAACCACATCGTCCGCAAACAAGAGGATATAAATCAAAACTTGGTGAAGAAGACACCCATCACTACCCTGAATATGTTCATGAAGAAAGGTCTCTAACTCATCAGTGTATATCCCAAATAAGGTTGGGGACAAAGGGCATCCCTGCTTGACCCCAATGGTACTCCTAGTAAAGTTTGAAATCCCATGAACTGTGCGGAGATGATCAAGAACATTCTCGTATAATCTCATAATGGCTGCCAAGAGGGTCTCAGAAATGCCAATATTCCTAAGTCTCTAGAAAAGTGCCTCTCTCGGAACAGAATCAAACGCTTTCCTAAAGTCTACAAAAGAAGAATAGACTTTGGATGAGCAATGACGTACCTCCTCAATAATGGGCGAGAGTGTGAAAATATGATCAATGATTTGTTGGGCTGGTCTAAACCCTGCCTGTTCCCTAGCTCTAAGGTGTCTCTGGTCTAGCTCTCTCGAAAGCTGCATGTGTAATACAATAGCATACAATTTTGAAAATATGTGTCCAACCATGATCGTCTTGCAATTATTAGGATCTGAATAGGAGCTTGCTTTGTGTATTGGGTGAATAATGTGATGTGACCAAGAGGGTGGGAAACCCGAACAAACCTTGTGGTTGAAATGATCAACCAAATAGCTTCCAAAATCTCTAAAACCATGTTTGAAGAACTCGGCTTGGAAACCTTCTTCATCCGCTGCCTTGCTACTATTCATCACCTTCACCGCCTCTCTAACATTCTTGTATGTGAAAAAGTGAGAAGATGGTGGAGAAGCAACATGGTTTTGTGTTTGGCCAAGAATATCATAAAGGGTGGAGGTATGGGAAATCATGGATGTGGGATTAAGCTCAGTGGGGAGGGGAGAATGTCGTGGAAAGATGGTATGCCAAAAGAGATTGGGGGAGTGAATGTAGGACGCTCGTAAGATTCATCTCTTTTGATAAAATAAAAGGCGTTTCTTACATCAGAGAAGGCAACGATAGGATGATTTTAAGGTTGGGTAAGAGGGGTGAGAATGGAGGAAGGCGTACTGAAGCTGATAGTGGAGAGTCCTGCAGTCATCATCATACCACATATTCATAGGGCAAGATCTTTTAGATTGATGGGAAGGAGACGTAGATCTGGTGTAGTTAGGAAAAGTTTTGAGGGCAGCTTCCCAAATAATGGAGGAGAGACATGTGTACTTGGAATTAACACAACCAAGTGAGAAGAACTAGGGTTCTGGAGGTAGAAGCTGAGGGATGTGAGAAAGGAAAATGTCAGAGTCTCCATCCTCAAACTGGGAAATGGTACGTGGTATACTGAAAGAGGGGGTTGTAAAAGGAAAATAAATTGATTTTTATGTTTTCCAATTTTTTTAATTTTTTGCATTTTTGTAATTTTCTAGAAGAGTTAAATCGCACAAAGAGGAAGGCCAAAGGGTGTGCAAGAAGAAGCAAGGGTAGACTAATCAAGCAACAAAAGAAGCCAAGGGGCGAAACCAAGAGAAGCCAAGGAAGGCAATCAATCAAGCCAACGGTGAAACCAAGAGAAGCCAAGAAAGGCAATCAACCAAGCCAAGGGGTTAAACCAAGAGATGCCAAGGAAGGAAATCAATCAAGCCAAGGGGAAAAAATATGGAAGGAGAGGAGATTCCTAACAACATACAACTTCCTTTAAGAACTCAATGCATGTTAGGACAGTAGGTCGCAATATATGTGTTGTCATCATTGAGAAATCTATGCAAGTGTTTGGAATGGGATCAGCAATTAAGGGGCAAGGACTAGTGCAACATAGCAAGCAACATAAACCAATGAGCTAGAAGAATGTCAATATTAAAAAAAGGCAAGGGCCAACATGTCAAATCTATAATAAAGATGAGGCATGGCACAAACTCAAGGGAGGAAGGTGCACATAAAGGGCACAACATATAGAAGAAATAAGAAAAAGGGAAACTGTGGTGCAATAATGATATATTGATGGACAAGAAATAGGCTAGCATGGCTAACCAATGATCTCAAATTTAATGTCAAATTTTGGACTCGGGGAGTTAGATGTGTTGCTAGAAGTATTGGAGAAACGGTTGCAAGCTATGCATTAACTTAAATTGTCATTTCAAATGGAGGTATAGTGATAGTGGACTTGAGGAGCTGCCAAAAGCTCTTGAAAAGCATGCGTATTAGTTCGGATGTGTCGTGGTATAATTGAAATATTTGTAGATGCTTTAGTATGAACTGATGCAAGAGGTTGCAAATCAATCTTGGGATGTGGGCAATTAGGCTATGTACGTCTCGGTGGTGTAACTGTAGGAGTCTTAATTTTAGGAGTTTTGAATCAGGATGTTGAAACTATAGATGAAAATGTAGTGGGAACCATAATCAAAGGTGGTGAAATATTAACATATGCCACATGAGGTTGAATAATTTGCTTTTTAAGAAGCATTTTTGGTAATATCTCATGATGTTTCTGAGGTGGGACAAGTAACTCAAAAGATGTACTGTAGATAGTATGTACTTTGTCATTATGTACAAATTTAAGGCAATGATGTAATGTGGATGGTATTTCTCTCATTTGATTTAGCCATGGGTGTCCAAGTAATAAATTGTATGCATCAATATCTGACATCAGCTAGAACCACACTAATAAGGTCTTAGGACCTATTTTAACTGGTAATATTGTCATGTCCCCCTTTTTGAACAAGTCTTGGGAGGAGACCCTTAGCCTTTTCGTTCCCAAGGGCCAAGGAATTTAGAGGCAAAAAAGGGAACATTTGTGAGCTTCAAGAGCTTTTTTATGAAAAAGCAGTATATGATTTAATTTTGGAACCTTTTTGAGGGTCATAGGCACTTAAGGCCTAAAGTGAATTTTATAAGGACGCTTTTATATATTTCTTTTTTAAAAAGAAAAAGGTAAACTCTCCCTTCTAATTTTGGGCGCTACACTCGGAGGTTGGGTATCAAAAGAAAGGAGAGGTTCATTTGGAAGGGTTATGCATTTTGAGTATTGAATTGTTGACTAAGTATGTCAAGCTTGTGCACCATAACTCGAGGATGAAAATCTTCAAGTGTGCCAAGGGTTTGGGGACGGAAACTTTCATTCGTTCATTAAGGGCAACTCTATTCAAGGGCTATAATTTTGCTTAAGATTTGCATGATTGCATGCAATTGGTCTTACAAAAGTGTTTTGAAACACCACCTTGTACGGAAGATTGACGAGCACCTTTGGAAGTTGGTGATTGTATTTGTGCAGGTAAAAGAGGTGAGCAAATTGCTTGGAGAGTTGTGGTTGTCCTTGGAAGCTATCCCTAGGTTTGTGAATTGGTTGGATGATTGGCCACCCCTTTTTAGAGGATTGTTTTGCTTCGAAACCCTCTTCTAAGGTTTATAGGTATTTTTAGCAATTTATTCCAGCTTGGCAAATTGTTTGTGGATTAATTTGCAGGGGTTGAGGGCCCCTTTGTGCCCTAGAAATATTCAAGAAATTATTATATGATTTTTCTAATCTGGGCGACTTGCATTAAAAGACTTGGAAGGCTTGTGGAAGGGCAAATTTGAGGGTTGATATTCAAATTTAATTTTATAATTTCCCCTAAGTGTGGCGACTTCCTTGGAGGGGTTTCAAGGCAGATTTGAAGGGGAAAACAGAATTGTACCGGCATTTAAAAATCATAATAATTGCAAGGGTAATTTTCAGCGTTATCGCCAATTCCTCCTTGCCAAAAAAAGTATTTTATTTCAGTTTCATATTCTATAATTTTTGGGCTATATTGGAGTGTGTTTTGCTTGGAATTTAGTCATTCATTCCAGCTAGGGTTTGTTAGTTTTTGGGTTCAGAGTTTAGATTGTTTTCAGTTTTACATAAGGGTTTGTTGGAAAATCCCTACTTTGCTTATTTGTCCCATTTGGGGACATTACAGTGGTATCAGGACCATATCTTGGCCATCTGTGTGATTCAAGGCTTATGTGAAATAGTGACATGGACAAGGTTAGGGTTGAAGATCTTACTCAGGGCCAGAATTGTGGGAATCAACCCTTCGAAGTGGAGGACCAACGATTGGTTCGTTGGGATTTAATGGAAGATTATGATGAGTATTTGACACATGCACCTTAGTTCAGAAGGGGAACGAGCTTTAGAGAATGGTTAGCATTGAGACAAGGCAAAGGGTCCCATGGGGACATAGCTACGCATGATGACTTGGGGAAGATAGTTCTCCCAACTTTTGATGGCGATCCAGGTATTTCGATGAAAGCTTGGATGGACAAGGTAAGTGAATACCTTGACTTGAGACCTAGGGGTAGAAGGAAAGCTCTAATTTTTGTCATTTAACATTTGGATGGGGCTGCCCATGAATGGTGGCATCGTGGATGGGAAACACAAGGACATAACATCATGGGAACATATGAGGAGCTTTTTGAGAGGATCATACAGGAATTTGGTAAGAAGGTAGAGCCACGAAAATCAAAATTACTAATGGCACCAAGCAGGGACTTCCAATTGTATAAAAGACAGCCTTTAAAACAACTAACTGAGCCTAGTTTCCAACTATACAAGGGACAGCTACTCCACGAGTTTGCTGGTCGTAAAAAAACAGTGGTTACCGAGCAACCAAAAACAAATTTTCAGATTGGCATGGATAGTTCTTTGCATGGGAAGTTTGAACATCAAAATTCAGTAAATTGTGGGCCTCTTATGATAGGCAATCAACTAGATTCAAAATCAGAAAATTCAGAAAATTTTGAGGCATGGAAAATTGAAATTGAGGGGCAGCTACCAAGGGAAGGACAATTAGAAAATTCTGACAAAAAAAAAGAGAATATGAAGGTAGGCCAAACTGAATTTGAAGAGCATTTGCACGAAAATAAATAAAAAATAGGACAGCTAGTAGGTGCCAAGGAAAGGAATAATTGCTACACTATCTGGTGCTACTAGATGCCATGCTTTCCATGTGAAAGGGACCCTTAGAGGCAAAAGGGTGGCCATGCTAATGGATAATGGAGCCACTCATAACTTCATAGATGCTAGAGTGGTTGCAAGACATAGGCTGCCCACCAAGGAAAATGGTGGATTTAAGGTAACTGTGGGGGATGGCTCCTCCATTCCGTGTACTTCTAGCACCTTGGGATTGAAACTCGCCATGGGTGAATATGCTTTTGAAGGTGAGTTCCATGTGATAGACCTTGGGGAGTTAGATGTTGTGCTTGGAGCCCAATGGTGTCAATCCATTGGTGAGTAGACTCATAATTTACAGGAATCAAAACTGAAATTTATGGCAGCCAAAAAGGAAATTGTTCTTCATGGCTTAAGCAATGGGACACCCATGTTGGTGACCTCCAAAAGGATGGAGCGAGCTTTCAACAAAGGGCAGATTGCATGGGCAGCTGAGTTATTTATGCATGATACAAGGTCTGATTCAAATCAGCAATTGCATCACAAGGATGGCCAAGTCATCCTAGATAGACACAAGGGAGTGTTTGGTGACATACCGCATGGGCTGCCCCCAGATAGAGGGTTTGAGCATATAATTGAGTTGGAGGAAGGCACAAGAGCAGTGATCACTACCCTATATCGCCACCCATAGATCTACGAGGAGATTGAGGTCATCCAAGATTTACTTGAGATGGGGCACATAAGACCTAGTTCTAGCCCCTTTGTTTCTTTGGTGGTGCTTGTGAAGAAAAATGATGGGGCCATGAGGATGTGTATTGATTATAAATTGTTGAACAAAAAGACCATCAAGAATAGGTATCCAATACTTAGGATTGATGAACTCATTGATGAGCTTCATGGAGCAGTTTACTTCTCCAAAATGGACTTGAAGATTGGTTACCACCAAATTCATGTGAGGGAGGAAGATGTGCAAAAAACAGCGTTTTGTTGCCACTATGGGCATCATGAGTTTTTGGTCATGCCCTTTGGACTCACCAATGCTCCTGCTACATTTCAATGTTGTAGGAATCACATTTTCAAACAACATTTGAGGAAGTTTGTGCTAGTATTCTTTGATGACATTGGTATATAGAAAAACTTGGGAGGAGCATTTGCATCATTTGGACATTGTGTTGGGAATGTTAGAACAACAAACCCTCTTTGCAAAAAAATCCAAATGTGAGTTTGCTGCTTTTGAAATTTTGTATTTGGGACATCTAATTAATGCTCAAGGGGTCAAAGTGGACCAACAAAGGATTCAAGCCATACTTGACTGGCCACCTCCCACTACTATGACCCAATTGAATGGGTTTCTTGGATTATGTAGCTATTGTCGGAGGTTTGTGAAGGGTTTTTCTCAACTTGCTGCCCCCCTTACAAACTTGACAAGGAAAGGTGCCTTTGTGTGGTCCCAAACTACTTTGAAAACTTTTGCGAGACTAAAGGAGGTGATGAGTTCTTGCCCCGTGCTTGCTGTTCCAGATTTTTCAAATCCTTTTACATTGGAATGTGATGTTTCAGGAGAGGAGATAGGGGCTGTCCTACTGCAAAAAGGACATCCCATTGCTTTTGAGAGTAGAAAACTCAAGGGGAAAGGAAATTTTCAATTTATGACAAGGAAATGTTAGCTATTATGCATGCTTTGGCCAAATTTCGCCAATACTTGATTTGTGGAAGATTCATAGTCAAAATGGATCACAATAGCCTCAAATACTTCCTCACACAATCTGATTTGAATGATAGACAACAAAAATGGGTGAGCAAATTACAAATCTATGATTTCGATATGTGAAAGGTAAAAATAATGTGGGTGATGCCTTGTCAAGAAGGCCGTATTTGTGCTCCTTGAGTGTATTAACAGCAGATTGGAGGGCTATAATTATAGCCAAATACGCAAGGGACAAGTGGGCTACAGAGATTTTGGAAGGAAAAATGATGGACAAAAAATATAAAGTACATGAGGATCTGATTTTTTATAAGAGCAACTTTTTTTTGACCCCTCTTTCCAAGTTGAAACATAAAATTATAAGGGCTGCTCATGATGATACTATGGCTTGTCATTAAGGATACTTCAAGACATACAAGCGGGTGAGAGAAAGATTTGTTTGGAAGGGCTTAAAGAGAGATATTCTATCACTTGTTCATGAGTGTGTGGTGTGTCAAAAGAATAAAGGGATGACTACATTTCCAGTAGGACTCTTGCACCCTCTTCCTATTTCCCACCAAAAATGGGAGAGCATATCTATGAATTTCATCACGGGATTATCCATGTCACAAGGTAAATGTGAAATTTTTGTAGTGGTGGATAGATTGACAAAATATGCTCATTTTTTTGCACTCCTAGCCAAGTACAAAGCTCCTTATAGATCAGAAATCTTTTTCAAAGAGGTATTCAAGTTGTATGGATTACCCAAAACTATCATAAGTGATAGGGACATGTAATGCTCCCATTTTTCCCTCTTAAATAAACAGGTATGAAGACCTTTAGTCTATCTCCTCATAGACTAAAAGAGCCCTTTTTGAGAAAAACTATTTTATTAGTTATTTATTAATTGTTGAAATAGTGATTTTTATCACAAGGTAATTATTAATTAATTAATAATTTATTTTAAAAGTGGTTTTTACCACTATAATGCTTAAGTGAAATAAATATTAATATATTATTCAAAAATGAGATTTTGGCATGGGAGATAAAATGAAGATAAGGAAAGGTATTTTATCTTCCCAAATGGGTTCAATCCTTTGGAAAGTTATAAATCTATGGCAAAGGCTACAATGAAGGATATGCTGAAATTGATATTCTTGTTTTTCCTATGTGAAAAAGATTATTGGGATGCATGCCCAATAGAGGTTCTCTACTTTGATGATTGATCAATCTTAAAAAGTGTCTTTTGACACCGCCTTTCGAAAGGAAAGCTTGATTATGCCTTAAGAAGTGAGACGAACTACTTTGGAAGGTTTGGATGCTTGTTCTTAAGGGTTTGGTGATATTCTACTTGCATTTTGGCTTTGCTAAATTATTATACTAATTTTTTTAGTGGAGCGAACCACTTGGGAAGGTTGGCGCTAGGGTTTGAAGGCTCTATTTGGTCAAAATATTCACAATTTTTTTTGAAATTATTTATTATTTTTTTGATTATTGTTGTGGAATTTTTGACGATTTATGAAGGATTTTGAAGACGAAAAATTAATAAATAATTTGGAGAATTATTATTAATTTTTCTAACAGGTTTTCGAATATTTTCTTGCTTGTGAAAGGCAAGAATAATCCTATTTTTGTGCTATTTTTTCAGGGTTCTTGAAAGTGGAGCGATTGACCTAGGAGGCTCAAATTGGCAATTTTCATGCCAAAATAAGGTGCTAGTATTTTTCCTATAATTTTCGGAGGTTGGTAGCGGTTTTCAGCAAGGGTTTGAAGATCTTTTTATATCCGGACAGCAGCAGAAAATTAGATATTAAATTTTATTTTTCATTCATCTATCTTTGGTGTGGAAGGTACAAAATAAAGGAGAAAAAATGTATTTAATTATTTGGATTTAAATCTTGAATTTTACTACATATTTTCAAATTATTTCAAGACATTTTATTGGTAGAAATTCATCATAAAACTCTCTTTTTGGCGCCTAGGTTTTTTGGAATTAAATAAGGGTTTAGAGAATTAAATTCTCAAATTAGGGCTTGTTGATTTTCATTTCAGATTTAGGGATCTTGGGGAAAACCCCTTTTGCCCTAATTTGTCCCATTTGGGGACATTACAGGACGATTGGTTTATGAGCCATTTTTGGTAAGAGTTTTTTATACTGATAGGTACAAAATTGCTTCCAATTACTAGTTACCACCCCCAAACAGATGGACAAACTGAGATCGTCAATAAGTGGGTGGAAGGGTACTTAAGGAACTATGTTTCGAGGCAACAAACAAGTTGGAATAGATGGTTGTATATTGCTGAATTTTGCTACAATACTTCCTATGACATGTCTAGTGGTATGTCACCCTTCAAAGCTTTGTATGGAAATTAAGCTCTTTCATTTTTTGATCTTATTTTGGAGGATAGTAGGGTGGTCGAGGCTGCTGATTTAGTATAGCAAAGTTTTGAAATTTTGGACAAACTCAAGAAGAATTTACAACAAGCACAAAATCAGCAAAAGGTTTATGCGGATCACCATAGGGTGGAGAGGCAATTTGAGGTAGGAGACATGGTCTATTTGAGGTTGCAACCTTATAAACAATCCTCCCTCAAACAAAGTGGAATGGAAAAGTTGAGGCCACATTTCTATGAGCCATATAAGATTCAAAGAAGGGTGGGTAAGGTGGCATATGAGCTGGAATTACCGGAAGGAAGCAATATCTATAATGTTTTCCATGTTTTTTTCCTAAAAAGGGCTCTTGGAAAACATATAATACCCTCCATTGGCTTGCCACCTCTTGATGACGAAGGTAAATTGGTCTTGATTCCCGAAACTATCCTTAAAGTTCGTGAGAGGAGGCTCCAAAATTGAACTGTCACAGAATACTTGGTTCAATGGAAAGATATGCCTATGGAAGATGCAACTTGGGAAGGGGCAGCCATCCTTAAACACCCAAGCTTACAATTGCTTGTGGGTAAGGTGGCATATGAGCTGGAATTACCGGAAGGAAGCAAGATCTATAATGTTTTCCATGTTTTTTTCTTAAAAAGGGCTCTTGGAAAACATATAATACTCTCCATTGGCTTGTCACCTCTTGATGACGAAGGTAAATTGGTCTTGATTCTTGAAACTATCCTTGAAGTTCGTGAGAGGCGGCTCCGAAATTGAACTATCACAGAATACTTGGTTCAATCGAAAGATATGCCTATGGAAGATGCAACTTGGGAAGGGGCAACCATCCTTAAACACCCAAGCTTACAATTGCTTGTGGGCAAACAATTTTGGGGAGGATTGTAATGCCTCCCTTTTTGAACTAGTCTTGGGAGGAGACCCTTAGCCTTTTCATTCCCAAGGGCTAAAGAATTTAGAGGCAAAAAGGGGAACATTTGTGAGCTTAAAGAGCATTTTTATGAAAAAACACTTAATGATATAATTTCGGGACCCTTTTGAGGGTCATGGGCACTTAAGGCCTAAAGTGAATTTTATAAGGAAGCTTTTATATATATATATTTTTTAAAAGAAAAAAGGTAAACTCTCCCTCCTAAGTTTGGGAACTACACTTGGAGGTTGGGTATAAAAGGCAATGAGACGTTCATTTGGGAGGGTTATGCATTTTGAGTATTCAATTGTTGACTAAGTATGTCACGCTTGTTCACTATAACTTGAGGATAAAAACTTTCAAGTGTGCCAAGGGTTTGGGGACGAAACCTTCATTCCTTCATTAAGGGCAACTCTATTCAAGGGTTGTAATTGTGCTTCAGATTTGCATGGTTACATGCAATTGGTTTTACAAAGGTGTTTTGAAACACCACCTTGTACGGAAAATTGGTGAGCACCTTTGGAAGCTTGGTGATTGTATTTGTGCAGGTAAAAGAGGTGAGCGAATTGCTTGGAGAGTTGTGGTTGGTCTTGGAAGCCATCCCTAGGGTGGCGAATTGGTTGGATGATTGACAACCCCTCTCTAGAGGACTATTTGGCTTCGAAACCCTCTTCTATGGTTTAGAGGTATTCTTAACAATTTATTCCAGCTTGGCAAATTGTTTGTGGATTAATTTGCAGGGTTCGAGGGTCACTTTGTGCTCTAGAAATATTCAGGAAATTATTATATTTTTTTTCCAATCTGGACAACTTGCATTGGAAGACTTGGAAGGCTTGTGGAAGGGCAAAACTGAGGGTTGATATTCAGATTTAATTTTATAATTTTCTCCAAGTGTGGCAACTTCCTTGGAGGGGTTTCAAGGCAGATTTGAAGTGAAAAATGCAATTGTACCAGCATCTAAAAATTAGAATAATTGTAGGGGTAATTTTTAGTCTTATCACCAATTCCTCCTTGCCAAAAAATCTATTTTATTTCAGCTTTATATTCAACAATTTTTGGGCTATATTGTAGTGTGTTTTGCTTGAAATTTGGTCATTCTTTTCAGCTAGAGTTTGCTGGTTTTTGGGTTAAGAGTTCAGATTGTTTTTAGTTTTACATAAGGGTTTGTTGGAAAACCCCTACTTTGCTTATTTGTCCCATTTGGGGACATTACCAATATAATACCACAAAGGGGTGTGCGTGCAATACCATCATAACGTAGTCATACCAAGTAAATCTTCTTGTGTGTAGCCTTAACTAGCTAGAAATGACATTGTAATCAGATTTTGAGTTTCATTGTGTGGAATCTCGTGGTCATAAAATGTGATATATGGTGCTTGCTTCAGTGAACTAGTAACCATACCGATAATACTATCAATGATGTGATCTTCGAAAACCGTTGATTGGTGTATAGATGTATTCATGTTTACATTGTCTTGCTTCCTAGTATTATGATTTGGCAATGTTTTATTGAAGATTTGCAAGTGTTGATTGGGTGCTATGATAGATTTGTTCAATGTAGTATTATGGCCATCAACTTGAATAGTGTTACTATCGATTAGATCTTGTATCTTATGTCGTAGTTTATAGCATCTGTTGGTAGAATGTTTGTAAGCACTATGGTAATCACATTATTGATTAGCATCATACCCTTTAGGCATAGGTTGAGAAGTATCAAATTGATATGGTTCAGGTAAAGTAATCAAGTTGCATTCAAGTAAACGTTTAAGCATCTTGTGAGGAGGTTTAGATAACCATGTGAATTGTTGAAGATTACTAGAAGGCGGAAGGACAACCCTGTCAGGAGGTTGTGATATTGCATTTACAGTTTTGGCCTCATTCATAGATGGAAGAATTGGTGCATCATTAGTAACTTTGAATATTGTTTTTCCATGATATTTGGAGGTTGTAGAGGTAGAAGCGTTAGATATATACTTAAGCATATTGGCCTATAAAAGTTTAATCTCATAGTTGCAAAGTAGATGGCAAAGTTTATCGAAAGATTGATAAGTCTTGAACATAACTTTATCTTAGTTGCGAAGCATATGGCAAAGTTTATTGAAAGATTGATAAGTGTTGAACATATCTTTGTCTTTGTGTGGTTGTAGCAAACTATTGGAGAAAATAATGTGTAGCTCACTATCAGGGATTTGATGAGGCATCTTCATAATCATGGTCTTTAATCTAAGTACACAGTGAGAAACATTCTCGCTACATCCTTGTTTAAGTTGTTCAATTTGAGAAAATGTGATCTTTTGACTCTTGTTGATATAGAAATGAGCGAAGAATATGTCATCCAAATCATTAAATTGACGCACAGAGCCTCGAGGTAATGCATAAAACCAATCCAAGGCACAATGTTTGAGACTTATAAGAAAAAGCTTGGTCATCTATAAGTCGTCATGGGCAAAACCAAAGCATGAAGCAAAATAGGATCTAATGTGATGGGAAGGATCACTCTTACCATTGTACAAGTCAAATATAGGCACTGAAAAAGCAAGAGGCAAAGGATGTTCAATAACCTCATGATCCAATGGGTTGTCTAACATATCATTAGAGGTAACCACATGACTAAACTTGTGAGATCCTTGAGATGGTTTTGTGAGTTGCAATTGCATAGCTTGTAGTAGTTGTTGAATCAATGTATCTTGAGATGTTGGAACATGTGTGGGAGCCATCGGAGGATTAGCATTGGTAGAAATAGAGGCATGATTAGTAGCTTGAATATGACCAAGATCAAGAGATAAATCATGAGAAATAGGTTGTGATGGTACATTATGGAATTAAAGTAGGAGGTACTACAAAAACATTAGGTTGTTTAGTAGTAGGAATAACTTGAGTAGGAATGACACTAGGTGTAGGCATAGAAGGATTATGAGCACTAGCCTCACTACCAAATGTAGATGTAGAGCCTCCAATAGATGGATTATAAACAATCAAGGGACCATGCGTAGCATTCTCAGGATGTATATGTCTAGGTTTCCTAGTTGGCATAAGATGTAAGCATGAACAACATGAAGGAAGCGAGGGCTAATGATTAAGCAATGAAATAAGCAAAACAAGATGCATATCTGAAATATAAACTCAAAAATCAAACCCTCAGGCAAAAGGGCTCAGAATGGAGAAAGAGTACTCATAGAATGGATAATTAGGATCCTAAAGTTGACAATAGACAAATTTGACATGAATACGAGGATGTCTAGTTGAATCAAGGCTGAAGAGATGCTAATGTGGGAGCAAAGATGTCCAAAGATAGCTAAATATACACAAGTATGCTAAAACATGGAAAAAGCCTAGTGGAAAAGGGTCTTGAGCCAAAATTAGGTGTCTACAATCTACAATATTGGTATTAGAGCCATGTTCTTGCCTTCATGTGAGCTAAAACAAAATGGCTTTCCTAGTTACACCAGATGGGGAAAACTGGAGATATGAAGTAACATTATCTATGGAGGAAGCCATTACTGGTTCAATGGGTGAGTTAAGAGGAGACTATGAACTAGATTAATAGTGGTGTAATAGCCATGAAAAGGGGTCTAGATGCTCGTCCTATCAATGGAAAATAGAGAACAAAGAGAGACATAACAATGATGAAGTGGATAAAGGTTCACCTCACAACCGAAGGAAAGAAGTTGGATGCCATGATGACTAGGAAAACCTTTATGTAAGAATATGATAAATAAAGAAACAAAGAAATTATATTAATTACCACAAATAATTAAAATTAGGTTAATAGGACTTGAGAATACATCCAATTACAATAAAAAGCACTACGTTAAAAGGACCCTAGGATAAAAAACTAAGTAAAAAAAGATTTGAAGCATTAGAAATATACAAGAGGGATAAACGCAATGCGGGAAAGCCCTAATCTATGTGATTAAGGTACCAATTTTAATAGCCATGTGGTGGGCGCAAGAACCCTCAAAGAGCATGGTTTGATGAAAGTTAGAAAAATTGGAAGCTAGCCCCATCATACATCTTTGTCAAAGCCCAGGCCAAAGGAATCATTCGTGTGCTCATCTATCACCAAGAAAGGGCCAATATAGGACCTCTCCTAACATCCAAGGTTCGAATAAACTCTAGTAGAAGTGAAGAAACTTGTAATGCATGCTTGCCCCTGTGGTAGCGGTCAAGGAGAAGATCCACGACGCCAAGAGAGAATCTTCTGGGGAACCCTAGTAGTAGTCGCGTGCAAAAAAGAGCGTCATCTCACTGATTAGACCCCTTTGTGCGAGGCATCGATATCTAAAGGGCACCTAACATTTCTATCCTCCATGATGGGTTGAAAGAAAGAGGTGATCAACTTGGTAGCTCTAAGGCAACATGTGTCGAAGGGTGACAACCTCTTGAAGAAAAGGGGCCAAGCATTGTTGGTTTGAGTACTAGAAGAAAGTGGATAGAGAGTTGCCCGTGTCTTTGTAAAGACTATGGTATCTCTCGTAGATATCGTTATAAATGAGACATTTGGGAATGAAATTCAACCTCCTGGAGGGAACAAAGACCAAAGATCCAATCTTCACATGGAATATGATGATCAGTTTCAACCCATAGTTGGTGGGAGCACACCCTTAAATGGTTGAGGGGAAACCTTAAGTCATGTGAATAATGTTGATGGAGATAGACCGATGAATGACGCCATCCACTACTTGTAATAAATACTTAGTGTAAAAAGCAAGCTTGGCATTGAGCTGCTGAGGAGAGATCCAAGTGACTTGAATTTATTTCATGCAGATATCTTCTCTGACAACTCTAATGATGACCTCCTTTGGAGGAAGAAGCCAATGAAGGGCATTGAAGGAGTATCTGAACGGATGTAGTCTATCAATAGAAATAGAGGCTCAAACTAGCTTTAGAGTAACGACAACTTTGGCGTGTAGTGGGACCCAAGGATGCAATCCTCTTTGAATAATACAGGGCTAAGTATGGATAGCTTTCTTGCCTTGAAGCTAAATCCTCCATGGTTTAGAGTTTGTGAAAGTAGAAAGTAATCTTGAAGATAGTCTCAAGGTGAAGACGTTGGGTGGAAAACTTAGCTTGGTCGATGCATTGAGGAACAATCTGTTTGGAATGGATCATACGTTGAATCATGGGAGTTTGACCCTCTCAATACGAGCCCAATCATTGGACTCCAGACCAGGTCATCAAACCTCGAACTCACATAGAACCATAGGCTTGATGACCGTATCGAAGAGCCACATCTTCAAAGGGATATCTTGAAAGTGGATTTGAAAGCATTGGTTCTCCAAGACATAAAGGGAGGCATATCCCTTGCCAAGGTGCAATTGAGAGGCAAGATTTTTTCTAAAATAAGGTCTAAAGAACTGGATTCCCAAGTGTAGGTTGATGTGATGTCTTAAGGTTCCCCTTTGTTTAGGAATTGGAACCATGAAAGAGAACCTTTGGAGTTGTTGCATATCCTGACCTTAGTTTTTGTAATGTTGACAATCAACTGACAAAGCTCATAGAAATGAGCAAGGGCATTGAGTTGTCTCTGTACACCATCGACAAAGTTAGAGAGAACATCATCGACAAAAAAAAGTATGGCTAGCTTTGCATCATGCAAAATGCAACCATCATCAACATGGGTCTGCTGTCAAAGAAAATCCTCTTGCTGATCAATGTAAATGCTGAAGATGGTCAATGAAAGAGGGCATGACCCAAATGCTTCTCTTCACACAACTAGAAAGATTGAGAAATATCAAACGGTACAACAACTGTCTCACAAAGCCTCCAAGTGGCAGTAATGAGAGAATGTGGAATGAGTGACATCATGCAACTTCTGAAAGAAGATATCTTGGAAATGAGTCAAAGGCTTTCCTAAAGTCTACAAAACAACAAAAGACTTTGGAATATTGATGACAAGCCTTCTCAGTAATAGCCCCAAGTGTAAAGATGTGATCAACTGTCTGGTATTCTCTCTTGAAGCTGGACTGCCCTTTGCTCTAAGATTCTCTCTCCAAGTGCTCAAAAATTTGCATGTCTAACACCGTGGCATAAGGTTTGGCAAGCATATGCCTGGTCATAATGGTTCTATAGTTTCTAGGATTGTAGCTATATCTATAATTAAGAATGGGATGGATTATGTGTTGGGACCAAGAACGAGAAAAACCCAAGCAAACAACCTCATTACAGAGCTTTGCCAATGGGGAGGCAAGGGAAGCCACACCATATTTGAGGAACTTAGCGTGGTGGTCCTCACAATCTACGGCTTTGTTGGTACACAACTTCCAAATAGCCCTTCTGATTGTACTTGCAGAGAGAAAAATAGAACTTGGTGGTGGAGTGGAGACAATAAGAACACACTAGTTTGGGATGTTGTAAAGAGAAGTGGCATAGGAGCCCTAGGCATGGGGGTTGATGTTTGAAGTGAGGTTTTTCTTGGGAGGAGAGTGCACCAAAAGGTCTTAGGGGAAAGATGGAGGGAAGCAAGGAGAGAAAGTCATCTAGATGTGAGAATTTGTTGAAGGAGACAATGATAATCTTTTCATGAGGAGGGTATGGATGGAAGGTCATGGTTTAGGACAAAACAAAGTTTCCGATGCAGGCATTTACACCCATTATCATACAAATGCTTCATAGGGCAGGACTTGTGGAGATGAGGTGAGTCAAAGTAGTGCATAGTGTGGGGACATAAGTCAAGGGCTATGATCTAGGAAGATATGAACCTTTGATTGACTTGTGGTATAACGACATTGCATTGCGACATATGTTGTCTTCACCAACAACTTCAACATCATCCCATGCATGTGGTCATAACATGAAGTCCTAACTCCTCTTCTTTGATGCCACACAACTCTAACAATGTCAGTATTGTTTTGCGTAGCTCTGCAATGACATCATCAGAAGCCAACAAAACAATGATTAGTTACAAAGCGGTTGTTATTAACTAATGTAATGGTTCAACCGACTCTTCTTCTTTTACACTTGTATATATCTACTCTTCCATTCTTTGTAATAAGTTAGTTGATAGAATCACTAGGAAATAGTGATTAGACATCACAATAACATCTGACCTCTTAGATCATTATACAAAACCATTGCATAATACAACTTTGTAGTTGCAGTTCTAATCTAGTGTTCATTATCTTTTTGTTTCTTTCCTTCATCTCATTGTACTCTGATATATACTTTGGCCTTTGTCATTTAACATATGCTTCTGCAATAATCCATTTGATCTATCAAGTGCGGTTGTCCACTAGATTCCCCCTGGGCCCCGAATCAATGGTATCAAAGCATACATCCTTCATATCATCTCACAGTGGTGTGAAAGTTGTATTTGAAATCCTTCTTTGTTTGTATGGACACTCATACGAGGTCTGACTATAGGAAGTTAGGGCTCGAGACTTGTGATCCTTCATCAAACCTTCCTTCAGGTCCTCAGACGACAAACATAATACCTTAAGTGTTGCCGACTTCAGAAATTTTCTAAAAAATGATAAGAGGATGCTTTGTGAAGGCAACAAAAAGAATTGAAAACGGAAAAGTCAAGGTTTGAATTCCAAAACCCTACAAAGGAGGAAAGGAATGAGGAAGCCAAGGAAGAAATCCCGATTGCCCTAAGAATTCAATAGATAAGAAGGGCATAAATTACAAATGTGAGGCATAATTTAATGATCCACCATCAACAACAAAAGTGGATCTTAAGGTTGAAAGGGAACCAACTACCTTGCAAGCAAGCACGAAAGATGTGATAAGGACCCAAAGGAGGGGAGATGATTGCCTAAGAAGAGCGAAAGAGGCAAAATGATATCCATTCAAGCAAGACTACACCTAAAGGAATTTAAAGAGTAGGGTAAGCAATTTGATTATCTTCATAGCAAGGATTTATTGTATCATCATCATGCTATGTCTTTAGAATATTTTAATCATCATGAGAGTTATTCTAACAATGAGGATAAGATGAAGGGTACCGAATGGAAAGAAGGCTCAAGGATTGGGAATTGCAACTTCCCAATATTAATGTGGGATCCAGGTGGAAATTTCAGAATTAGTGCTGCTGTCATTATACAAATCAACCACTAGATGATTTTATTTGCATCCATACAAGTGGGTTGACAATTATTTTCAGTCATGGGATGGAGCATTTTTCAATTGGTGACTGTTGGGAAAGAATTTTCAGCTTTTAAAGAAGTGTTTTCAGTCATTACAATGCTCACATTTCCTATTCTTGCAAGGAGGTTTCAATTTTGCAGTTGTTGTTCCATTTTCAAGTTGCTAACTTTGGTAAAATCAGATTATAAGTTGTTATTTTAAGACTTGAACAGCTGCAATATTGATTTTTTCGAGGCCACTAAATCATTGGAAAATGTTGATGAATGGGTTCAACTGAAGAGAATGAATACTTCAACCAACACATTTCCAATTTGGGTGGAAAACCAGATAATTCATGAATGTCATAATTTGTTTTCAGCTTGCATACAAGCTGATTTATGTCTTTTGGGAAGGAACAACTTAAAATATCATTAATATCAAACCTTGGGAAGAGGACATCATTGGATTTCAAGTCAAGAAGGAATATCTGAAATGTTTGCTCATATTTTCGGTTCCAAGATGGGAAGCTTGTTCTTGTGGTAGGGTGAGATATGCACATATTTTTGCTTTCAGCCCATATAAGAACAAATTGTTTTTCAGAAAGGTGAACAAAGGTCAAGGGCAATTAGATGGATTTCACTGTCATTATAGCTTCATAAGCGCTAGAATTTTGGAAGTCCATCACAAGAATGGAAATTATGAAGAAGATGCAAGCATTGGAGGAGAGTTAAACAACATTCCTATGAGGCACGGTGAAGTGATTGAAGGAGTGGTATGGGGAGCTCTTGATTTTATTGATATGTTTGTTCTATGTGCAGGTTTAAAAATAGGAACAACCCATATGAGTGTTGATAAAGAAACTCTTATGAGTCAAAGAGTGCATAGTTTGCACATGTCCAAGGAGAGTACAATGATCATGGCACGTGACAAGCATGAGTGGGAGCAATTGAGTTTTTTTGCAGCCCAAGCAAAGGATGAAGAGTATGTTATTGCAGCAAAGGTAGAAGAGGTTGTCGAAGTTTTTCCACACTCAGAAGAATCCTTGAGGTTGATTTGGAATCCTGGTATTTGCGGAAGGGTACAAGGAGTGAAGAATGGAGCTTGCATGTGCTTGAGGGCAAGCAAATTTGGGAAAGACAGACTATAACGTCCCCTTTTTCGAGATTATGATTTATTTATTTAAAATAAAAAGTATTTTTCAATACTTAAAGTAAAATAATAATATGATTAAGTTAGCCAAAGAGTAACTTATTGTCGACAACTTATGTTAATCTTAAAATAAAGGAGAATTTGGAGATTGAGTTGAGGAAATGATATAAAGGGGAAAAAGGAGGTTCATTTGAGGGGCATGTCATTTTTATAAAATTAAATCATAAGTTTGAGTAGCTTGCTTGACTTGCTTCCACAGGTGATGAAAACCTTTTTTGGTAAACTGAAGTTGAGGACGAAAACTTTCAATCTTCAGTCGAGTGGCTCCATTTCAGGGGTCATATTGGGTAGATTTGATCAGTTGGGGTGTTTAAACATCATTGTCAGGTACAACACAATGGTAGAAGGCATCAAGGAGGAGTGGCACAACAGTATAGAGGGTAGTGACTAGGTTTGAAAGCCCTAGAAGGGTAGAGATCTGAATTGTTTGGGCAGTGAACCCCCTTGGGGTTTGAAAGTGCCATTTGTAATGCAAATCAAAGCCAAATTTGTTGTTTAAGGGCATGACCATTGAGCTGGTATTTTTGTTAATTTTTCCAGCCATTCATTTGATTAAAAAATTCAGTTTTGAAGATACTTTATTGGGCTGTAATATTTCCGAATTTTGGTGAATAAAATATGGAATTTGTGCCCTAGATTTGAATTTTCAGAATTCAAAATTTGTTATATGTTGAGGGTTCGAAAGGAAAAATAAAAAAAATTGTAATGTTCAGTTAGGGTTTGTTGGAAAACCCAAATTGTTATAATTATGCCCTAAAAGGGACATTACAATATCAGAGTTTAAAACTTGCTCTTGACCTTAAGTCAACTAAAATCCAAGTCGACTCAAGCAAAACACTGTATATGCAATGCCTACTTTAATGCGATGAAAATTTGCAACAATGACCAAGATTTGTATCATGACCTTGCAACCAGGGCCTTATCGAAAAAACATGATGTCAAACACATGTTGCACTTGAATCAAGAGTAGAAAATGGCGGATGTTACAGCGAAGGTCAAACAGATATGTCAACAAGAGATCACTCTCTTTTAGATTGTCAAAGCAGGTCAAGTAACTTCCCATGGAAAATGGTTTATAGAAATACAAGTTGGCAACCTCTTTCGAGATCTTGTTCCACAACTGCACATAATGGGGACCATTGCTCTACAAGGAGGGGCGATTGATCTAGAAGGATTTGAACCTTTGATCGACTTTCAACATAACATCCTTGCTATGTGGTATATACTGTCTTCAACAATAGCTTCAGCGTCTTCCCAAGCACATGTGGTCATATTGCGAAGTCCTAACTCCCCTTCTTTGATGCCACACAATTTCGTCAATGTCAGTACTAATTTGGTCTCCATTAATTTCTTGCCTCTTTTTTGTGTCTCATTGCTCTCTGATATATCCTCCGGTCTCTATCATTCCACATATGCTTCCACAATAACCCATTTAGTCTGTAAGTGTGGGTGTCCGCTGTTATCCTTCTGGGCCTCGGATCAGGTTGCCTCTCAGAGGGAACGGTGTAAAAACTCATATATGGATTTTGTAGTGGGAAGAGAAATGGAATTATAATCGGACATAAGCTTGGAATGTTAGGCATCATAGTCAATGGTGTACTCATCATTGAAGTGGACATAAGCTGGGAATGTTAGGCTTATTATTCTCTGTCCTCATCAAATTTGGCTAGGACAGCCATTTCAAAATCTGAAGGGGCCTTCTTACCTTTAATTGGACCAACGATTTCTGGTCGTCATTTTGATTTTAGATAGGTTGTTGATGTGCTGCAATTACCTGCTTCAGGTGCTCTTGATGGTTAACTATGTCAGATTGTTTTTAATCTCGCAAATTACTTCCCGAAGCTGCTGAAAGTGCAGAGTGTCTACAGGGGGCCTTGAGACTACCCAACTACAGTAACCCATGCCATCTAGTCAGCAATGATATGGTCTTTCTCTTGCAATAACTGTTTGGAAAGTGACACGGTCTGGCCTTTCTCTTGCAGCTGTTGTTTGAAATGTGAAAGGAGTTCCTGAAGCTTGGAACCCATTTTCTCAATAGCAGAAATCTGGCTGTATAGTATGTAATATTCCAAATCAGAGTATTTTACATTAATTTGGATTTTCCGGAATTCCTTTAAATAATATTTTATAAAATAATAATTTAAATAATAATAAAGTCAAATTGGAATTAATTGTTTATTTCCGAATATAGATTTCGAATATTACAAAGTTACACTGCAAGGGGTTTTGTCTTTGGATTCGATTACAAGGGTTTCCGTCCTTTTATTTGGATTACGCAGTTTAAGGGGTTTCATCCTTAAATGCACTTGTAAGCAATTGCTTATACATGATTAAATATTTGAATTCATAATTGGATTCCTTCTTCCATTCCTATGATGGATTATTTATATATTCACGTTTCCATTGAAAGAGGTGACTCTTCCAAAGGTGGCGCCCCTTCATTTAAATGAATGCTTGTTAACAAAGTAATTAATTAATAAATAAAGATCAATTAATGCTGCTGTGTTCTGGGCGCGTATCCCCACTGATGTGATTTCCTAGTAAGTGTTGGACGCTCCTTTTGCAAGACTGTGATTTAGAATGCTGCTGTTTATTGGCAATGGGCAGGTGCTTGGTTGCTGGCCTTTGATGATTAAATCCAAAGGAATTACAGACTGTATTTGGCGATCCGCCCTTGGTGGTTTCTCTTTGGTGATTTCAATTTGAATTGCAGCGCTCCTTTCAGGAGTTACGATTTTAATTGTTTTTAGTGCTGGCTTTATTGCTGGCTGTACCTTATAACCTGCAATTTTAATAATAGTCTTATGAGTTGGTGTTGGGGATATTACATAGTATGTTGGATTGGATCTTGGATGTTATGACAGCTTGTGTTCTGGGTCCGTGAAGCTTAAGATGGAAGCGGGGAGGAGGAGATCTAAAATCCTGTGCCAAAAGAGCTTCCAAAATTAGAGGGGAGGTGTCAATCTTCTGAATACTGATTCTGAATATATTTAATTAGCAGCAGATTTGCAGCCTATGTATGCAGTAAGCTCGATACTTCCATCAAACACTTGACAGACGTTCAAAAGTGTGCTCAAAGATTTGAGCGAACCCTTGGGAGCCAACCAAAATTGCCCTGTCTATTGTATCAAACAGTTGACAGTCAGCTCAAAATGCCCAAAAATTTCTCAAAACCTTCTAGAAATGGCTATGAAAACTTTTGGATATGATGTGAGACATAGATGGAAGCCCAAAACTTTGGCAAAAACCTGATGGATACCTGCACGAAATCTGTACGGAATCTGCTAATTGCAGTTTGGGCAGATTTGCAAACCTAAAAAACTGAACTATGTCTACAAGGTTTTGAAACTTGCACAAAGAAATCTGAAGAGGATATGTAAATCGCAGTTTTGAATGGCCAAATTGCAAACCATGAAATATGTCTGCGGCAAATCGTAAGCTTCCAATTCTGCACGAAATTGTTATAACCTGTTCAAAACCTGCACAAAATCTTATAAAATGTGCTCGAAATGTGAAAATAACTGTTCAGGGACTTTGAAACTGCACAAAACCAGTATCCCTGTGAACAGAAGTAGCAAACAGTAGGAAGATCTTTGAAAAGATCTAGGCGAAGCATGGTGAATAACTAGTGCTGGATTTGTTTAATGCTGTCGCTAAGATGAAACACTTCAGCAGTGTCATCATTCATAGGTATTCTAGCACTCTATCCTATCTACAAGTCGTCTAAAATAGTGTATGTCATGTATCTTACCTACAAGAAGATCAAGGGGAGAATCACATAAGTTAAAGGTTGCTTGAGAAGATTCCTATTCCCAAGTTTGATGGGATGAGTGACAATATTAAGCCTAGGGCTTGATGTAGAATCCCCAAAAATTAGGAACTCAATTTTTTTTGTTTCCACCCAAAACATATCATTAAAACATAATAATGCAAGTTCAACACTTTCTGCAACATACTTAATTGACTAGATTTGTATTATCCGCTAAGTTCAGCGAAGTGATGCGCTTTAAAGATCACATCAGCTTGGTTATATATTCATAAGTACAGTTACCTTCGCGCTCTCTTGTATTTGGCTTGATGCCTATTTCGTTAACAAATTCATATGAGGTTACAATTCATTTGCAACACTTGTCGCTGTTCACATTTAACAGATCTGTGATCTTTCCAAAGATTCTAGATTAAACTATCTTGACTAAGCCCACAGTCATTGAATAGTCATATTATGGCAGAGTGGATCATGTCCTTAATACTTAGACCTTAACAACTAATTATGCTTCACGCTTAGCCTGAACCCATCTAGTTGCTTTCATAACTCGTTAATATTTTTAACACATAGTAGTCTTTCATTTCTTATCAATGAGTTAGACTTGATTGCAAGCATCATGCTTTTCCATTTATCATTATAGGTTTATTCGTACTCATTACGGTTTGATGCAATGTGCACCTTTGCATATGTATTCATTAAGTCGTTCCAATCCACTTGGAATGACTTAATGCTTACCTATGCAGTAGTCCTCTTATTTGACTTGCCCATTTTTCCTTGGCAAGTTACATATTTAAATGCATCATATTCTTCTTATTAAATACAAGTCTTCAACAAGTTGTTCTATCAACTCGCACTGTGTCACAAGGTTCTGTTTTCATTATATCCTGTTTGCTTTAGACTACCACGTAGTCAATGATGTTTATCATTTACCAACAGCATTACCAAGTAACCCCTTACTTTCTTTTTCATGTAGTCCTTATAGATCTGGAAACCATCATGGATCTCAATGAAAAATGGTAGAAGTCATGCAAAATGGAAACCAACATTGGTTCACAAGATAACATAATTGAAACACAAAATAAACTCCCTATACAGCATTTTTAGAACTCAAGTTTACACTCACAAAACAAACATGCAGCTAATAGAATCTCCCCAAAAAAATCAAAAACAAATGGGAAAGACCATGTCTTGTTACCTGGATTGAATCAAACCAGATTTGACGCCTTAATCCATGCGTTCTCCTAAACTTCCTGAACATACTTATTGTTGTTCTTGCATGCAAAGAATCAAATGAATTTTTGCTAGGGCTTCGCTTAAGCAGTTGGCTATTACTTCTCATGATGCCCAAGAGAAATTCAAATAAAAAAATTGTGCCAAACCCTAACCATGGTTCTAACTTGTGGTTTCCAGCTCAAACCATGGTTTTCCGCAAGCTTCTTGAATGTTTCGAGCTTTTCAAACAAATGCACTTCCAAACGGATTCCAAACTACCACAAATTCCCTCATATATTTTGTCCGGTCTGTGACCCCTTTTGATATACAATACAAGTTAGTTGATATATATGCTCAATTTGAATTATATGCCTTTGAAGTATAGAGTGCATAGAGGTCTGATTAAGGTATCGACCCCCAACGGTCCCTTAATCTAGTAATTTGAATAGAGTCTTAGGGTAGGTCTCAATGTTTAGGTTAGAGTATAATAGAACTGTTAGGTCTTTAGGAAGTACCAAGGTCACAAATTGACCTTTAAAATCCAATGCATAGCTCAAAGTTGATGTCAACTGTGACATCCCAAAATGATATTCCCAAGTTCAAAAGAGCCAAAATTGTGATAAGTAGACTCTAATGAAGTCGCAGGTCAAAAATAAATATAAGGCCAACACCGGATAAGTTTATAGCATTTGACTAAGTCACTTAGCATATCTTAATGGTGATAAGGGTGTGGGTGTGATAGCCTTTGGCTATCCGCACCAACATTTGTATCGTCAACGTGACATGTTGACATCCATAACTTGCACAACACTTAAATATTGACACAACTATAAGTTATAATCAGTGCATCTAATAAAAAGTACACATTGCACTGATATTATTACCATCTGTATCGCTGTGGCCAAGTGTGCATTAATGGTGGGTCAACTAAAGCATTGATGATCCTGAGTCAATACCATATCCCATATGTATTTGCACAAATGCAGCCAAGTACATGAGTAATACCTGTACCAGATATATGTATCCATAACATACTAAATGCTGGAATGTTCTGCTGTAAAAATAACGTTGAACTGAACATAGTCAACACAGTCATAACATTAACCAAATGAAAGAGCTGTAGTACTCAAGTATCGTAGTAGCAATTGTAAGATCTAAGTATGTTGCAATAAAGGAAAGCAAATCAAATAACAATGTCTATTTTTCCACCAACGGCAAACATAAATACAGTCTGAGTCAAATACATAACAATAGTAATAATGTCTCAAGAGGGGATATGACAGTTGAATTGGGAAGCTGAATCATTTTTGTAAGACTAAACACTATGGGTGAGTTTCAAAAAATTAATTTACCACATTGCACCCTAAGGGACCAATATTTGATTGGTGGAAAATGGTTGAGTTTGAGATGGAGATAGATGAAGATGAGGGCAACCTCCAAGAGATCACCACTTGGGATGAGTTTGTTGCTACATTCTTTCATTATTTTGTTTCCTATACTCGAAGATTATATCTTTGCCCTGAATTATATGAAGCAACGTGGCACAATGGCATACTACTACAAATAATTCCATCAAACTAGTTTGTTAGTTGAAAGAATCCTCCCTCAGTGGTTGGTTGCCATGTACATTGATGGATTGAAGGAGTCCATTAGGGGCTATGTCAAGCCTTTGAAGTCTAGCACTCTAGAGGAGGCCATTTAACAAGCAAAGGCCTGTTCAGAAGCTGGTAGGAGTTGATTTGCAACCTGTCTAACTTCCAAGTTAGCCATGACAATAAAGATCGACCCTAAGGGTATTGAAAACTTTAAACCCTTTTTAATATCTAGTTCTGGTCCATGAAAATCTAGAGTGTTGGACCCTGCTGCCCTTGCTGAACTGCGTTCAATGGGTCCACAAGGGACACAAACACAAGTCTTCTGGAAATATTTATAAGATTGAGAAATTGGAAGGAGAACACCCTGAAGTAGTTGGCAAGGATCAAGAAGAAACAGTAGTTGGCAAGGATCAAGAAGAAACAGTAGTTGGCAAGGATCAAGAAGATTTGTCATGAAAAATTCTAAATTTCATCATATACTTGTTTTTCCTTCAATTTTTGAATATTTGTTGCAATTCTAGGAAGCCTTCTAGTGTAAGTTGCCGGTACAAGTTTGGGTTTGATGATTCTGTTTTTTTTTTGCCTTGGGTATGGCTTGGGTACAGCCATACTATATATATATATATATAATAATATTTTTTTAGGATAGAATATTTGGCTAAAAAAATACTATATATATATATCTAGTATTTTTTTAGCCAAATATTCTATCCTAGTTTTGTTTTATGTTATCTTTTTGAGTTTTAAGCAATTTTGAGGGTTTGAAAATATGTTTTCTTTCTTTACATTAAGTATAACTGTGAAAAAAAAAGCAGGGAAAAACCTGCAGGTTTGTTCAGGTTCGTTTTCTGAAGAACCCGGGCAAACCTCTGCAGTCTCGGACTAACCCAGTGCAAACCCACAGTCGAATCTGAACCGTACCTGAACCCGGTAAGGATGGGACCTATATTAGGGAAGGTGGGTTTAATTGATAACCTAGCTTCTAGTTTTCCTCTTAACTAGGATCATCCTTACAAGTTGGCAAGAAATCCAAATTGGTCATAAATTTTTCTATCCAAGTTATCAACATGTGGCTGCAATTATTATTCAATAGGAAGATAATGAAATGTTGACTTCCTAGATTGAGCATGCCAAGAAAATCTCTTAAAATCTGGGTGCTTATTCCAACTCAAAAAATTCCATCTTCTACCAATACAACTGCAATATTTTGCAAATGTATTGACACTTTGGAAAGAAATAATTACAAACATTGCTTCATAATTCTGGCTAAAAGGACAACAAATTTCTTTACTTATTTGTCCTTGACTTTTATATCATTGGTCCCACAATGACACCTTTCATAGAACCTGGGAGAGTGCTCATTTTAATGGGAAATCTGTTCTATAAATTATCATTCAATATCTGCAATTGGAAACTAGTGCTTTCTAGGAGCACCTAAGAGCTCTTGTAAGTACTGTTGTCAACCTGGAGCTGCGCCCTGAATCGAAGACGTGCATGAAATGGCCAGTCCTCTATCTGGCTGAAACAATGGGATCTTCTCACGAGGGTGGGTGCCTCAATGGTGAGAAGAACCTCCAGAGAAGGCTGGTTCCTGTATGATGTATCAACGAGGATCTCTACTCTATGCTGCGGACTACCATGGAAAAGGGAGAAGAAAACTTTAAGGGGAAATCCTACCTAAAAATGGTGATACACCAGAAGATTGATCCACTCAACTTGGAACCTTGAACACTACAAACAAGGGAAAAGGAAGACCTTGGATTTCAATCAATCACTTATGCATAAATATTTCATGAAGAGGTTCGATCCAATGACCAAAACATGAGGGAAAACGATGGAGAGAGGTCTGATACAAGACACTTTGCAGCGACCTAACATCCACTTACAGCTTCAGCAAAAGACATAAAGAACACTTGACATGGCCTGCATAAGGATAATCTAGCAATAAGTATGAATCAGAATTTGGGAAGGGAGAGAAATCTACCACTTATGCAAATTGCTGAAGAAATATACACTATGCCAGCACTTGAAATCTGAAAGTACAATCCTTCTATTGATTGAAAAGGTTACACAACTCACCAATGGCAGAGTCTGGTCTAGCCAAGAGAGGGATTGATTTCTTTTTAATCAAGGCTGAAAGCCATTTTATAGAGAATTACAAAAGGCCAAAGATTGGCGCTGAAAATTTGAAGAGAAGGATTAACTTAGATTAACTTAAGGCTAACTTGGCCTTTCAATAAAATATGTTTTCTTTCATCTTTGCATGAAGCTTCTTGCGGTTGAGGAAGTGAACTTGTCTTTGTTTTGAACCGCCCACCTCTCTTTGCATGGAAATCCATGCCAATGTCAATTTTAGAACTCTACGTGTGCTGCTTGATGCCGAATTGGAACGTTGAAACGCTGAGTTGGCCATTTGGCAAGCTGTGTTGGACGAAGAGATCCGCTGAGTTGACTGTTTGGCAAGTTGAGTTGGACGAAGAGATCATTCTCCCTCGCGTGGAAAGCTCCTAGTGGATGCGGCGTTTAACAATTAGTCAACTCTAAATCCGGAACAGTCAACTCGACATTTGAATTTGGAACTTCGATTGACGCTGAGTTGGACCCTAGATGCGTGAGTTGATCCGGAGATGAATAGGACTTCAATAATCAGTCAACTGAAGCTTTGACCGACATTCAAAGATAGCCCCTGCTTGCATGTATTTCACCCTGTTCTGGTCTGCTTGTTCATGTCTATTTCTAGCGGGATTCTATATTTGGATGTATTAGTCTATATTTCCTCCGTTTGGCCTTTTCAACTTTTTTGAAGTTTTGGATTTCCTTCGGAATTTATGCTTTTCCAATTATCCCGAATTTGTACCTGCGGACTTTTCTGTGTTTGGACCTCTGGCTTCATATTTCCTTCGGAAATTTCTTGTTGACTTTACCTTTGATTTCCTTTGGCTTTATGCCTCTTCTCCACGGGCTTGTCTTTCTTGGCTTACTCCTGCTAAGCCATTTTCCCGCGGACAAAATGTATGCAAGAATTATCTTGCTCTCTTCCTTTGGCCTTCGGAATTCCTCTTCGGGTTTATTTTCTCGGGCTTTTCGTGCGGCCATTTCTCCAAATTTCTTCGGACTTTTTGTCTGAAGGAATTCCTTTAGACAAAAAACCCGAAGGAATTCATTCTCCATCTTTGCCTTTGTTTTCAACTTTTTTGAAGCTTTGGATTTTGCCGTCGGCTTTTTTGCATGGGCCTCTTGTAATTTATCCGAATTCCTTCGGACTTTTTGTCTGAAGGAATTCCTTCGGACAAAAAGTCCGAAGGAATTATCCCTTTGTCCTTTGCTCTAATTCCTGCGGAATGCCCTTCAAAAAAGTCACAGTGGTCCTGTCACCGACCAAGTGCCCTCCACAAGGGCTAGTAGCTCTCCCACTGTGCCCTTCGAAAAAATTATAGGGCACCCGGGTTTTTGCAAAAGTCCCTAATTTGTTCCCGTACCATTCCGGAAGGGTAGGTGCCCTTCGGGTTTCTTGAAAATGACCCTTCTGAAGGGTACCCTGCCCTTCGGGTTTCTTGACAAAGACTTTCCCGAAGGGAAAAAAACCCTTCGGGCTTTCTTATGTCCCTTCGGCAAATGGAGAACTCTTCGTACTTTACACTGGCCCCTCGGTAAAATTGGAAAAGGTCCTTCCTGCCCTTCGGGATTATGAAATGTGAATTTTCCAAAGGGCAGATACCCTTCGGGTTTTCTATAATGGACTCTTTCTTTTGGCCTCTAACCTCTTGTCATTTTCCCCTCTGATTTTTTGCAAATGGTCTCTTGGCCGATAAAATGACCCTTCGGCAAATGAATGAACCCTTCAACATCTTTGGTAGTTTTGACCCTTAAGATATATTTTTTTTGCTAAGGTCCTCCTCTCCTAGTGATCCTTCGGGCTTTAAACAAGTGCCATTTCCTTCGGACAAAATGTCCGAAGCAATTGAATCTTCAGTTAGTGACCCTTTGAACAAAAAAGTCCAAAGGATTCAAACCCTTTAGAACTTCGAAATGATCTTTGCCCCTTTGTAAAACCACAAAACATCTGTTCTCTGTAGAATTTGCTCCTTCAATTGGTTGAATAAATCTGTTCCTTCCTTTGGGGTAAAATTGTCAACAAGTACTACCTGGTCCATTACTCCATCGCCCAAAAATGACTAACACATTGCTAGAGCAAGTCGAAGGATCTTAGTTTCAATCAGCCAATACGGATTGACACATAGGTAAAAAGCGGATCCAAGAAAGTCTTTGAGAGTCTCTGGTTACACTCGTAAAAGCCATGCATTTATTAAAGAGTGATGAGAATCCATTTGGCGTGTGATAGCTTTAAATCTGGGGAGATACATGCATAACTCAATGTTGGAAGAAGGAATATGTAAGGAAATTGCTTCACCAATAAAATATAATAACATAACTAGATCACAATTTTACTGAAATAATGCAGAATATATGAGCAAATGATGGGCCATGTCAAGGGGGCAGCCTCCACAACTTTGCAATAAGAACAAAGTTTGTAATATGATGATGAAGTACTAATCCCTACCTCCTATTTATAGTCTTATTAGGCTGTGGTTACTGTTGACAATTTTGCCCCACAGGTGAAACTGTCATCCCTACTATTCGGAACTTTGCATATTGTGCCAGTTTGTCTTGTGAATCAGTTTTGGGTACTGAATAATGAAAACGAAAAGGTTTTGCAAAGTTCAATCAAGCCTAAATGCATACCTACAGCCACCCAAGGAGCCATCCACAACAAGGTATCAGCCAAGGAAAGAGCCTACAACTAGGTAAAGTTTTGATCATTCAAAGGATTCGAAGGGGCGTTCTCATTTTTATAGATTTGGCAATGTCCACCTACAACCATCCTTAAGGTTAACCTACAAGCCTGTAGGTTCGCTTATGAATGAAGGCGAGTGTTTTCTTTCGGACACCTATGGAATACAGGTTTGTTTTTCAGACTTGCAACGACTATTCGCAAGTGTTTTCTTTCCAAAGTGTTGTCTTCTCAAAATTTTGTCGGTCTAAGAGATGGACAATTTCCTCAGACTTTTTGTCCGAGGGAAAGGATTTTTCAAAGGACTTGGGAGAAGTCCGAGAGAATTTCAAAGGGACAATTTACAAAGTATTCAATTCTTTCGGACTTTTTGTCCGAAGGAATTAAGGAAACAAAAAACATGGGTGCCTACAAAAAGCCCGGGTGCCCTACAAAAAACCTGGGTGCCCTTCAATTCTTTCGAAAACCCAGTTTTGAAGGACACAAGCCCTTGTAGAGGGCACTTGGTCGGTGGCAGGACCTTTCCAATTTTCCCGAAGGGCACAGAGGAAGGACATAAGCCCTTGTGGAGGGCACTTGGTTGGTGGTAGGACCTTTCCAATTTTCCTGAAGGGCACAGAGGAAGGACAAGCCCTTGTGGAGGGCACTTGGTTGGTGGCAGGACCTTTCCAATTTTCTTGAAGGGCATTTGGCCGGTAGTAGAATAAAGACAAAGGAGACTAATTCCTTCGGACAAAAAGTCCGAAGAAATTTGGGACAAAGAAAAACCCGATGGAAAATAAACAAAGGCAAAGAGAAAAAAATGGAGGAAGGATATCCTTCGGACAAAAGGCCCAAAGGATTAATTCGGGAAAAATGCAAATAGATAAAAGTCCGAAGGAAATCAAAGGTAAAGCAAAACATAAAAGCTTGAAGGAATGGACAATAAACCTGAGAGAATATAGATCGAAGGAAAGGACAAGGAAAAGGTCCGCATAAAATTATAAACCAAAAGAGAAGTCAACGGTAAAATCCACAGGGGAAGGAAATAAAGTCTGCAGAAATCCGAAGGACACAAAAGCCCGCAGGAAAGTGAGAAAACATAAGTCCGAAGGAAATGCAGCCAGGATAAAGTTCAGGAAAATTGCATACACAAAAGTCCACAAGACAAAAGTCTACAGCGTCCACAATGTCCGCAAAAAATACAAAGGTGTGGAAAACATAAAGTCCGAGGGAAATAGAAACAATGGAAGAATTCCGAAAGAATTCAAGAAGGGCAAGAAACAAAGAATTCCGAAAGAATTCAAGGGAGATAACATAGAAAGCATATATCCGCAGAAATTAAAAGGAGATAACAGAAAATCCGAGACCAAAGAAAATCCGCAGATAACAAAAGAATATTCAAAAGAATTAGGCTAAGGGGTTGAAACAGGATAATAGACCAAATATAGATAAGATTATCAGAAAATAGAATCCCGCCAAAAATAAACAAGCCACGAACAAGCCAGACCAAAATAAGAGAAAATGCATGCAAGCAAAAGCTATTTTCGGTTGACTAGTCAAAGCTTCAGTTGATTGGTTGTTGAAGTCAAGCTCATCTCTGGGTCAAACTCGTGCTTTCAAACATTCCAACTCAGCGTCCAACGTTTCAATTCGAGTTCCAATTTTAGCATGGCGTGGGTTTCATGCATGATCTTGTTTATCTCGTGCTTTCAAACAATCAAATGGCTCAAGAGGAAGTCCATATTTGGAGGTGGGTGTAGCATTTTTGCATGATAAGAGTTTGACTTTCAACAAACACACCGTCTATTTCCTCTAACGCCAAGGAGCTTCATGCAAGACAAATAGACTTTTTGTAAACGCTGAGTTGGAGGATTTAGCCTCTCTCCTATTTTTCCAACGCCAACTCTTGGTTGTTGTAATTTTCTATATAAGTTGGCTTTTCAGCTTTAAATTGTATCTCTCTCTTGGTAAGACTAGACTCTGCCATTGGTGAGTTGTGTAACCTCTTCAATCAATAGGATTGTACTTTCAGATTTCAAGTGTTGGCATAGTGTACATTCATTCAGCTATTTGCATACGTGGTAGATTTCTCTCCATTCTCAAATTTTAATTCGTACCTAGTTGCTAGCTCATCATATTATGCGGGTCATATGCAATTTTCTATGTCTTTTGTTGAAGCTGTAAGTGGACGTTATGTGGCTGCAAAGTGTCTTGTATCAGAGCTCTCTCCATCGTTTTCCCTCATGTTTTGGTCATTGGATCGAACCTTCTCATGAAATATTTATGCATAGTGATAAATTGAAATCAAAAGTCTTCTTTTTCCCTTGTTTGATTCAGTGTTCAAGGTTCCAAGTAGAGTGGATCAATATTTTGGTGTATCACTGTCATTAGGTAGGATTTTCCTTTCAAGTTTCTTTCTCCTTTTTCCATGATAGATTCGCAGCACAGAGTAGAGATCCATTGATACATCTGACAGGAACCAGTTTTCTCTGGAGGTTCTTCTCACCATTGAGGCACCCACCCTTGTGAGAAGATCCCATTGGTTCAATCGGAGAGAGGATTGGCCATTTCAGCACGTTTTCGATTCAGGGTGCAACTCCAAGTTGACAACAGTTTTTGGCACTCCCGATGGGACCACGAAAAAATTCTTTGCATAGACTTTTCGCTGCAACGAAGGATATTCATTTACATCCAGTTGCAGAGTTCATAGCATCATTCAGGGAATCCATTCATGACAAAGGTTACCACAAGATCAACAAGTAAAGGTATTCCTTTTGAATTTGTAACTTATAAAAGAGCAAGGTTTAGGAGGGCAAATCCATATCCTCAAAGGGAATATTTACCTCCCCATCATCTTATCGTTCTAGACACTGCAATCCCCACCATCCAGATGGCCGTTAGAAATCAAGTGTTTGCTCTATTCAATAGGGGAAGTCCATTGAATCTAGCACAGTTAGACGACATTCCTGTATTTGCCCTTAAAAGTATTCCATTCTTCTTAGGAGAAAATCAAACAACCCCTATTGAGCATATCCAGGATGTGGTTAATGTTTGTTCAGTTCATAATGTTGTTGAGGATAATGTTGCTATCAGATTGCTTGCTGCTTCATTCAAAGGAAAAACAAAGCATTACAGTGGTATAGAACCCTCCCACTTAGATCCGTTTCCACCTGGGATGAATTTGGTGCAGCCTTAGTCAAGCAGTTTGAAGACAAATCTGATCACTTATCTTTAGTTGAGCAATTAACCTCCATACAGAGAGCTCCTCATGAGTTCATGTTCGATTTTAATCTCAGATTCTAGAAGACATGGACCAGGATACCGGTTTTGATTAGGCCATCCTCTGAATATGCATTTATGTATTTTTTGAAAGCTCTTAATTTTGACATTAGTGTGATGATACAGTCAATGGGTGGTACTACTTTGCCAGATGCTTATGAAGTTGCAATAAGGGCAAAAAATAGTTTGATACAAGCAGGGAAGCTTTCTTCAAGACCTTCAATGCCCATATTTTCAAAAATAAGTTCTGTATCAGCCCCTCAAGTTTTTCAAATTCCATCCTTTGCTCCAATTCCAGCACCTCAAGTTCCTATTGCAGCCCCTACTAGTCAATCTAGTGAGATAGGAGAGTTGAAAAGTTTGGTACAATCTTTTGGAAAGGAAATAGTACAGCTCAAAAGGCAGCAATTTCAGTCAAATAGGCTCTATCAACAGCAAACTTAGAACAACTATCAGCCCTTCAAAGATCAAAGGTCTCCTTATCAGGGTTTCAAAGAAAATAGACCACCCTATCAAGCACAAAGAGCCATAACTTCAGCTAAGCCATATGCTGCTCTTGATCCGAATGCTCCTTCCACTTCAAAAGCCATTGTTCCAACCCCACCTCAAAATAATTTGGTGCAGGATTCAGGTTGGCAACCCTCAAATCTCAATGATGCTCAAAACCAGAACTTGGTATCACCGAACATCACCATGCCACAGATGACACAAGAAGAGTTCTTTTTTCAAGGAGGTCAACATCAAGATACAGGGTTGACATCTCAAGGAATGACTCAAGGGCAGCTTGATGCTATTAATGTAAATTGGTAGGTAGATGATCATGTCGCTTTTACTCAGGATGTTAAAACTAACGTTTCAAATGGTCAAGTTGCAGCTATAACCTATTAGAGAACTAAAAGAAGAGATGTTGAGGAAGCCCAAGCAGTAACAAATACTTCAAGTGCTCCTAGTATTATTGCTCAAGGTACAAAAGAGCAGCTTGCTGCTCCCACAGCCCAAAAAAATCATAATACAGAGGTTAGTAAAGTGCAGTAAATACCTCTAATTTGTGAGCAACAAATACCACAGAAAACGCAATTAAAGGTTAGTGCATCTCAGTTCAGTATTGTAGACCAAATGAAGAAGTCTAACAAAAGGATAAACTCATTCAAGAACTTTCAACTCTTGAATTGTCTCCAAAACCGGTTGAGAAAGAAGGTGTTGTCTTGACAAATTCGGATCAGCGAACTAAGCAACAGGTGCAACAAGGAGATAAGATATCAAAGGTGGACAAAACTGAGGTAAAAATGAAAAAAACCCTCATTTTTTTTATCTTTTCTTGATAGTGGGTGATACTTTGGTTCATAATTGTATAGTGGATAGTGGAGCTAGCAGTACAGAGATGCCCAAATAGATTGCAGACAAGCTCGGCCTTGTTTATGAGCCAAATGCTAAAGGGGTATTGCAGTTGGATGGTTCACCAACAAAAACGGTAGGTATTATCAAAGATTTGAAATTGACATTACATACCTGTCCTAACGTTATTATTCAGCAGGATGTTGTAGTGGTAGACTTGCCTTTTTATTTTGCTATGTCCTTTTCAAGGGACTTCACTTCAAAGATTAGGGGATATTTATCAACTGATTAGACCTATTTGCTGTTCAAAACCAGATATGGTACAAAGATAACATTCATTCAAAGCCTATTGTATGTTTTCATATGGAGCCTTACACGCCAAATGCGGTCAATGCAAATTGTATCATCTCAGATGAAATACCACAAATTAGTGATGTAGAAAAGGACTTGCCTTTGGATGGAGTTTCAAATTTGTTTCTTGATGAGTGGGCTTCCACCTTGCATGAGCATGATCCCTACAAGTTGATTGAAGAAGGTCTTGGTGTGTATTGTCTTCATGAGAACGATGCACCAATTCCAGCCATGGTCAAAGAGGACGACATTAATGAAGGCTTGTGGCAATTATACTTTGATGGATCAAGAAATAAGCATGGGACCGGCACTGGAATGATGTTAATTTCTCTCACAGAACAAAGTTATTTCTCCTCTATTAAATTTTAGTTTGGCTGTTCAAACAACGTTGCTGAATATGAAACACTAGTTCATGGTTTGCAGTGGGCTAGGAAGATGAAAGTAAATTGTTTGCAAGTGTTTGGAGATAGTGAACTTGTAGTCCACCAAGTAAGAGGTTTGAATATATGCAAGAATCTCTTGCTTAAATCTTACAGACACAGAGTTTGGGATCTACTTGAAGATTTTCAGGCATTTAATATTCAGGAAATACCAAGAGATATGATTAAACACCCTGATAGGTTGGCTGCTGTTGGGGCACAATTTGATATCCTAGCTGATGTAAAAAGTGACATTTTTCAATCACATAAAGATAGTTGTAAGGCCTTCTATTCCGGATAACCAAGAAAATTGGCAGGGGTTTGAAAATGGCAATCAAATTGTGAGATTTTTACAGGAAGAGGCTGAGTTTTCTTTAAGAAATCAGTCAAAATGCTTACAACAATATGGTGATCAGATTGTACAACTGAAAACTAATAAGCTACCCAAGGGATTGGTCACTCTTAAAAATATTTTCAGTGAAGATGAGAGCTAAGGAAAGAGAAACCATCCTTGTCAACAAAGGAAGAGCACTATGCCAATGTAGAGATTGCAGCTGGTAAGTTTTTGAAATTGGGCAAGGTATGCACTCCTTCACAAAAGAAAGCTTTCATTGATTTATGCACAAGTTTTGCTGATATATTCGCATGGCAGCATAGTGATCTCAAAGGTTTTGATCCAAGTTTGGCTCAGCACACTATTGAGTTAGAAGACGAAACTAAACTAGTAAGACAAGACAAAGGGTAATCAATCCAAAGCTTGAGCCTTTTGATGAAAGTTGAGCTTCACAAGCTCATAGAATCAGCGATTATATTTCCAATCAAGCACTCAACATGGGTGGCGAACCTCGTTCTAGTATGGAAAAAGAATGGTGAGATTTGTTTGTGTATTGATTTCCGTGATTTAAACAGGGCTTCGCTTAAAGACCACTATCCATTGCCATCAATGGAACAAATTTTATAGCTTGTTGCAGGTTCAGAGAGGTTTTCCTTGTTGGATGGATATAGTGGTTACAATTAGATTTTGGTCAAAGAAGAGGACGAATTCAAGTCAACCTTCATGACTAAGTGGGGGACATTTGCATACAGAAAGATGCCATTCGGTTTGTCCAATGCTGGAGCAACCTTTCAGAGAGCCATGGATATGGCCTTCCAAGGCATTCTTAACAGGTTTTTGCTTGTTTACTTGGATGATATAACAATATTTTCAAAAGATGCAGAAGATCACATGGTTCACCTCAAGCAAGTTTTTGAAAGGTGTAGGCAATTTGGGATATCTCTAAATCCCAAAAAGTGTGTATTTTCAGTTCATGAAGGTAAGCTTCTTGGACATGTTTCAAAGCACGGTTTAAACATAGATTTTGAAAGGATTCAATCCATTCTTGCACTCTCCTTGCCTAAGAGCAAAAAGGCTTTGCAAAGTTTCTTTGGAAAAATCAATTTTATAAGGAGATACATTTCAGATTTCGCTACTGTAGCTAAACCACTTACAACCATGTTAAAGAAAAATCAGAACTTCAGCTGGTCCAAGGAGGGAATAACAGGGTTTGAAGATGTAAAAAAAGCCATAGCAAGTGCTCCTACGCTTTTAAATCCAGATTTTATGAAAGATTTCATTCTGTATACGTATGCTAATGTGGACACCATTTTAGGGATTCTTATGCAGCAGAATCATGAAGATTTGGAGCAGCTAATAGCTTTCTATAGCCAAGGCTTGCAGAAGTATGAGACAAGGTATTCTTTTGTTGAAAAACATGTCCTTTTAGTTATAAGATCTCTAAAGCACTTGTTGTCTAATAATAAAATACATCTAATGGTTGCTCATCCAAGCATCAAAGAATTTTTTTTGAACAAAGACATAAATGAGAAGAGGGTTGGTTGGATAACCAAAGTAATGGAATATGACGTAGAAATTAAAGTTACAAAGCTGGTTATAGGCAAAGGACTTTGTGAGCATCTAGCTCAGGACTTGCAAGAAACTAATGAAGCTGTTTTAGTGTCAAATGATGAAGATATTGCTGCTATTCACACCTCACCTTCCAACGCGTTTTGTGATTTGGTAAACTATCTGCAAGATGGTTGTTACCCTTCTCACCTAAGTGCTTCAAAAAGAAGGTATTTCAGATTGCAATCAATTCCATTCTTGCTTGTTGAGGGCGTTTTGTTCAAAAAGGATATTAATGGAATGTTACTAAGGTGTGTAGAACCAAGCCAAACTCAAAGATTACTTGAAGAATTCCATGATGGACTTGGTGGACACTTTTCTGCAAGAACTACATCACTTAAAATCATGAGAGGTGGGTACTATTGGCCTACTATATTTGGCGATTGCCATACATTGGTTAGGAGGTGCAAACAATGTGCTATGTTTGTAGGAAAAGTTAAAATTGCAGCCCTGCCCCTTTAGACAATAGTAGTGGATTAGCTTTTTGTCCAATGGGGTTTGGACTTTATTGGTCTCATTAATCCTCCTTCGAGTTCAGGGCATAAGTGGATTCTAACTTCTATGGATTTCTTCACAAGTTGGACGGAAGCAATTGCATTGAAAGAAGCAAACGAAACTAACGTTCTTGATTTCTATGAAGGTTTGCTCACTGGTTTGGAGTTTCTTCGACCATTATTTCTGACAATGCAATGGCTTTTGTGGGATCTAGGATCAGCCAATGGGCTGTCCAACATGGAGTTTATCTTAGCCCTTCATCGAACTATTATCCACAAGGAAATGGCCTTGTTGAATCTACAAACAAGAACCTCTTAAGGATCATACGAAGGACTATTGAAGACAATCAGAGGTCATGGCATCTCAAATTGAAGTCAACTCTATGGGTTGATAGGATCACCTACAAAAGATCAATAGCCAACTCTCCCTACAAGCTAGTCTATGATAAGGAAGCAAGGTTACCTATTTCTCTCGAGTTTCCAGCTTTGGAACTAATGCATCAACTTGAGTAGTTAGAGAATGTGCCTATGAAGATTAGGTATGCAGAGCTTATAGAGTTAGAAAAGACAAGAAATCAAGCCATGCTAGCCATGGAAAGTCATCAGGCACAGGTGAAAAGAACATTTGACAAAGGAGCTTCCTCACGAAGCTTCAATAAAGGAGATTTGGTCCTCAAGTGGGATGAGGATCGGGCCAAACCAAGAAGGCACGCAAAGTTTGATTCCCTCTGGAGTGGCCTATACATGATCTCCAACTGCAAATCCCATAACGTCTTCCAAGTTGCCAAGATGGACGGCCAAGACTTCCAATCCCAGTCAATGGGATACATTTGAAACATTGCTATTGAAGAGCAAAACTCTAAGTACATAGTTAATTGTTTTTGCTTTCCTCCAAGTATTGTTCAAGCACAATAGTTTGCTTCAGTTTTGTCCAATCAGTGCTTGTTTGCACATTTGCTTCTTAGTTAGTTTCCCTGCTTTCGTATGTTTCCCTTCTTATTTTGAAGGAGGAAGGTTACTTTAGCCATGGTCAAGAGGAGATTTTCAGTCAGAAATCAGGGTTACCATTGTTTTTTGGGAGTTCTATATTATGTATATGGTCGGGTTCTCAAGCATAGCATGCGTGTTTCCTAGTTGAGTCGCCAAAAAAATGTTGACAATTTTGCCCCACAGGTTAAATTGTCATCCCTACTATTCAGAACTCTGCATATTGTGCTAGTTTGTCTTGTGAATCAATTTTGGGTACTGAATAATGAAAAGGAAAAGGTTTTGCAAAGTTCAATCAAGCCTAAATGCATACTTACAGCCACCCAAGGAGCCATCCACAGCTAGGTATCAACCAAGGAAAGAGCCTACAACCAGGTAAAGTTTTGGTCATTCAAAGGATTCGAAGGGGCGTTCTCGTTTTTTATATTTGGCAATGTCCACCTACAGCCATCCTTAAGGTTAACCTACAAGCCTATAGGTTCGCTTATGAGTGAAGCCGAGTTGTTTCTTTCTGACACCTACGGAATACAGGTTTGTTTTTCAGACTTACGACTATTCCAAAGTGTTTTCTTTCCAAAGTGTTGTCTTCTCAAAATTTTGTCGGGCTAAGAGATGGACAATTTCCTCGGACTTTTTGTCCGAGGGAAAGGATTTTTCAAAGGACTTGGGAGAAGTCCGAGAGAATTTCAAAGGGACAATTTACAAAGTATTCAATTCCTTCAGACCTTTTGTCCAAAGGAATAAAGGAAACAAAAAACTCGGGGGCCTCCCAAAAAGCCCTGGTTCCCTACAAAAACCCTGGGTGCCCTACAAAAAACTCGGGTGCCCTTCAATTCTTTCGAAAATCAGGTTCCGAAGGACACAAGCCCTTGCGGAGGGCACTTGGTCGGTCGCAAGACCTTTCCAATTTTCCTGAAGGGCACAAAGGAAGGACACAAGCCCTTGCAGAGGGCACTTGGTCGGTGGCAGGACCTTTCCAATTTTTTCGAAGGGCATTTGGTTGGTGGCAGAATAAAGACAAAGGAGACTAATTCCTTCAGACTTTTTGTCCAAAGGAATTTCTTCGGATAAAAAGTCCGAAGAAATTCGGGTCAAAGAAAGACCCGATGGAAAATAAACAAAGGCAAAGAGAAAAAATTGGAGGAAGGATATCCTTCGGACTTTTTCTCCGAAGGATTAACTCGGGAAAAATGCAAATAGATAAAATTCCGAAGGAAATCAAAGGTAAAGCAAAACATTAAATGCCGAAGGAATGGACAATAAACTTAAGAGAATATAGCCCGAAGGAAAGGACAAGCAAAAGGTCTGCATAAAATTATAAACCAAAAGAGAAGTCAACGGTAAAATCTGCAGGGGAAGGAAATAAAGTCCGCAGAAATCCGAAGGACACAAACGCCTGTGGGAAAGTGAGAAAACATAAGTTCGAAGGAAATGCAACCAAGATAAAGTTCGGGAAAATTGCATACACAAAAGTCCGCAAGACAAACATCTGCAGCCTCCAAAAAGTCTATAGAAAATACAAAGGTGTGGAAAACATAAAGTCCGAGGAAATAGAAACAATGGAAGAATTCTGAAAGAATTCAAGAAGGGCAAGAAACAAAGAATTCCGAAAGAAGTCAAGGGAGATAACATAGAAAGCCCGTGGGAATTTGAAAACCAGAAATCCCGAGGCATATATCCGTAGAAATTAAAAGGAGATAACAGAAAATCCAAGACCAAAGGAAATCCGTAGATAACAAAAGAATATTCGAAAGAATTAGGCTAAGGGGTTGAAACAGGATAATAGACCAAATATAGATAAGATTATCAGAAAATAGAATCCGGCCAAAAATAGACAAGCCACGAACAGACCAGACCAAAATAAGAAAAAATACATGCAAGCAAAAGCTATTCTTGGTTGACTGGTCAAAGCTTCAGTTGACAGGTTGTTGAAGTCAAGCTCATCTCCTGGTCAAACTCGTGCTTTCAAACATTCCAACTCAACTTCCAACGTTTCAATTCGAGTTTTAATTTTAGCATGGCGTGGATTTCATGCATGCTCTTGTTTATCTCGTGCTTTCAAACAATCAAACGGCTCAAGAGGAAGTCCATAGTTGGAGGTGGGCGTAGCATTTTTGCATGATAAGAGTTTGACTTTCAACAAACACACCGTCCATTTCCTCTAATGCCAAGGAGTTTCATGCAAGATAAATAGACTTTTTGTAAACGCTTTGTTGAACGGATTTAGCCTCTCCTATTTTTCCAACGCCAACTCTTGGCTATTGTAATTTTTTATATAAGTTGGCTTTTCAGCCTTGAATTGTATCCCTCTCTTGGTAAGACCAGACTCTGCCATTAGTGAGTTGTGTAACCTCGTCAATCTATAGAAAGACTGTACTTTTAGATTTCAAGTGCTGGCATAATGTACATTCATTTAGCTATTTGCATACATGGTAGATTTCTCTCCCTTCCAAAATTTTGATTCGTACCTAGTTGCTAGCTCATCATATTATGCAGGTCATGTTCAGTGTTCTATATGTCTTTTGCTGAAGCTGTAAGTGGACGTTAGGTGGCTGCAAAGTGTCTTGTATCAGACCTCTCTCCATCGTTTTCCCTCACGTTTTGGTCATTGGATCGAACCTTCTCATGAAATATTTATGCATAGTGATAAATTGAAATCAAAAGTCTTCTTTTTCCCTTGTTTGATTTAGTGTTCAAGGTTCCAAGTAGAGTGGATCAATATTTTGGTGTATCACCGTCATTAGGTAGGATTTCCCTTTCAAGTTTCTTTCTCCTTTTTCCATGATAGATTCGCAGCACAGAGTAGACATCCATTGATACATCTTACAGGAACCAGCCTTCTCTGGAAGTTCTTCTCACCATCGAGGCACCCACCCTCGTGAGAAGATCCCATTGTTTCAACCGGAGAGAGGATTGGCCATTTCAGCACGTCTTCGATTCAGGGTGCAACTTCAGGTTGACAACAGTTACACTATAGGCCAACCTATCTAACCAAATGAGATCCTAGAGAAATGAAATATGATAAGGGGTTATGAAAGCCACAAGTCAGCTACACATATCCCAACACACGCTATAGACTAAGGGTGTAGCAAAATATGAAATCTGAATAGTGTCATCGATATATTCATATGTGTGTTGCATTGAGATTCAGATTACAGCCTTAGAAGACAACCTCTAACAAGATTCATATGTTTCTTGCAGTAAGATTCAGATTACAGCTTTAGAAGACCGCTTCTAAAAGGATTCATATGTTTCTTGCATTCAGATTCAGATTTAGAAGACGCCCTCTAAGAAGATGTTTTTCGCAAAATTGAATGTCAAACTATTGATTCGAATCTATCTATAATAAAGAGCAAAACATTTGAAAATAATTTGTCACCAGTAAAAACTTGCTGCACACACTCTTTTCGATGCAAATTCAAACCGTATACAAATCCTTCGACAACCTATGACAACAACACCCAAGTGTCATTTATGCACAATGTGTTGAGTCTAATTTCTTGCGCATTGAAGGAGAGATTCATTAACTCGTAAGAAGGAATATATTGTTTCTCATACCTTCATCATTATCCTCTTATAGGTGGTCTCCATTGCTTCTTCAAATCTGATTTTGTGGCTTCACTAGAGTTTTTTTTCTGAGTTTTGGGCGTTGCAATAGACATGCTACCTTTCATGTAGAAATTCGAAATGTTTTAATCACTTTTTAATGTTACTTGTGTTGTTGATTACATCTTGATATATTGCATGTGGGGATTTTGAGCAAACTGGTAGCCTAGGGAGCTTCTGCAACACGTTACAATAATATGGAAATCTCAGTACATTTTCTACCTCTTTCCTTCCTAAAATTTAGGAAAATTTTACGGCACAATCTCTAGGAAATTATTCAATAAGATGCATGAAGTGGAAAGAGGTTTTTATATCTATGAAAATCTCAAAATTACAACATATTCCATCTTTTATTACCTCCAAGGTAGCTACATATTTCAAAAACATATAACCATTCTTATAACTATAACTGATTTTTTATTTTCTTTTTTTTTCTTCTGGGTAGATTAAAATTTTTTCCTTCCTTCCCATGCCTCCCTTTGGTCTGCAGAAAATGAAGGTAAGAATAGAGAATTGAAAATTCCTTCCTCTTGTCTCTAAATCCGTTCCCTTATGCACACATACCTTCCAACAATAATTTCTAATAAACATTTATCAATAGGGGATTTCTTGTTTCCAATTTTTTTGATACAACTGTAGGCAAGGATTATTTTCAAATTTTTTTCCATAAAAATGGAAATTATTAGCTTTCTTTGTATTTTCTAAATTGGTGAAGAGACTGCATATTTTCCTCATGTTATCCCTGCAATGTCTAGGAAGATAATATATTTTATTTGTAGCCCTCTTTTGCCAACCACAGACCCCCCCACGTGTTAACTCCATATCAGAGCCTCCATAGCCTTTGATAGGAAGATGTATTCCATGAATTAGGGCTACACACAAATCCTCTTTGCTTAGAGATGTTTACATGCTGTTCAAGGAAAGAATGTGCACCTCCTCTCCACTTCTCTGGCCACAAGTAGCAGCAGAAAACAAAATTCTTCTATACTCCTATTCTGAAATTCAGGAACAAAACTGAAATTGCTGAAACCAAATAGGCTTCTGTGAATCGACTATCATGTTGGAAAGAATTGGTACTCCGACGGCTCTTACATCCACTTCCATAGCCACCCAAAAACCAAGAACTGACTGTAAATGATGCCTGGTTCTCCAGTAATGACACCAAAATGACGAGCAAGAGCAATTCCTGTTCATTAGTAATTGATCTGGAACTCATTCAAGCTTTGGACCAGGTTGTGCAGTATACACCCATTCTCACAGGAAGCCTGTTGTATAGCATATTTAGAACGAGGAGGACTAACTGATAGGGTGGTTACATCCTTGCTTGGGTAGGAGAGAGGATCCCACCTCCTGGCATTCTCAAAATTACCAAGGCTTCCTAAAGAGAAGATACCAACCCCTTACATTTGAACACACATGTTAGGGAACCTCTGCCTTTGAATTAATTTATAGTATTATAGTTGCAATTGAGGGCAGCGATTGGTTGATTGCCTAATTCTTCATTTTTCTTGGATCCATTCTTCTTTTATGCACAACCACTTGTTGGTTATACTCTGTTTTGCAACTGATGTTTCAGTGGACACAATCTGAACTCGAGCTTCCACTTTAATTTCTTACTTTGGAGTCTATCATCGTTGAGATCTTGTTTATAGATCAGGTAACAATTTGCCCACACAAATTTATTGAGACAAGTCAAAACTTTTGATCATGATTTGTAGTTCAGCAAGCTCATAGTTATCAAAGTCAAGTATATAAGCTGGTATGCTTCCAATGAGTTCAGAATTGCCACTATGTTCTCTAAGAGATTTAACAGGATTTTTCTTGGGTTGGTAATTTCGGAAGGGGATGAAGGGAAATGTATCGTGTGTAGGTACTTTGCAAACACCCTCTTGTTCAGAAAGCTCAAAATTCCAGGGGTTGGTATCTCCATTAATGATGTAAACACTGCCCAAAAGTGAAAATATTGACACATTGGCATGCGGAGCTAGCTATGGATGACCAAGTAAAGTATTTTAAGATAGTGGAAAATTCAAGATCATGACCTTGACTCTTGTGGGTTCTGGATTAGTCATGATGGGAACTGAAATGCACCCCATAGGACCCCATTGTGGTGTATCATAGCCATGGCAATTTGATAGTTGGGTTTTAGTTTGTCAATAGAGTAGTCTAGTTTCTTCATAAATTCTAAGGATGCCGCACAAGGACCAGAACCTTCATCGACTAAAGCGTGTTTGACATGGATGTTGCCTCTAAGGACTTAAATAAACAATTAAGTATCATCAACTCAAAAAATACTTCCATTGGAAATCATGTGTTCGATAGGGAATTTCAATGAAAGCTTTGATCAATGGTATGGTCAGTCTCTACGGGAAGTGCATTTACTTGGTGCTCTTGGTTTTCATCAGATCCGGATAAGGTGGGCATCTTGCCTTCATCGCCTTCATCTCTTTAAGTTTCTTCATAAGGATATTGCAATGTGTAGGTGGTATCTGTAGGAGTTCGAGGAATGGGATTTTTCTATGTAAGTCAAAAAGTTCGGCAATAGTGTTCCCATTGTCATATTTGGATTGCATAGTAGACTCTATACATTGCTTCTGAGGTTTTTGAATATTATCTAATTTTGTTTAGGATGTTCGGTTTCGGTTTTAGGATTTTTTGGTTGTATGGGGGCAGTTTCGGTCATGTTTGAAATAGTCTGTGCTATTTTGACATTGTCAAAATGGTCACTAATTCCTGTTTTGGCTTATTTGTAGGTTCAAAGGGATAAAAAACTATTGCAAGAGGCAAATCTGTTTGTATGTGTATTCGGATATCCAACTTTAATGCAGGCAACAATGCATTTGGCCATGCCATCCCATGGATTAAACTTCTTGTTTTTCAAGGAATCTCTCAACATTGGATACCCGACCAAAAAAATTGTATCCTTTGTCTGGTGAGATTTTCTTCCCCAAGTCTTGAGTCTTTGGGTTGAAGTCCATACAATTTTCATCACTTCATGAGTATTTGAGAACACATTTTCTCTTAATTTTTTTTGGCATTTTGGTCTTTCGGCCAATTGGTCTTTAGTTTGGGACTGATGAACTGAAAAATTAATACGCCAATGGGATTATGTGAAAAATGTCCAATGTTGAGATTTCTGGTATTTCACATAAAGGGCTTTTGGTACGTTGGCAAGACTTTCCTTGCTAATAAACCAATGTACTGATACATCGATAATTTCATCCAAAATTTGGCTAAGGTGTTTCCTTTTTGATGCTCAAGTATTTTGACACTTAGGTATTTTGGCCTCCATTTCAGTACCGATATGTGAATTGTTTGGAAAAGGTTGGTAGGCCCATTTGATGGATTGGCATTCTCAAAAGGCGGTAGGTAATATGTGGCAGATTTTCAAAAAAATGAAGTTGTGCATTGAGTAAAGGTCACATCAAAATCATGGTTTTTCTACACGTGAGGGAAATTATGGCCGGCAATTAAAAATCACACTTAGGTGAGCTTGTGTGACATGATTTTTCTAAAAAGGTAGTCTTTTGATCAATTCCAAAATTACTGACCCTTGTCTACAAAAATTATATATTGGCGTCAAGGCTACAAAAATGAGTTTAAATATATTTAAGGTTTTCATGTGAACTCTAGCTGCTATAGATCGAGAAATCGCAAAAAAGATTGGAAAGAGCTCGAAAGAAGAAAAGCATTGCAAGAAGATTCAAAGCCATTGAACCGATTTTCTATAAGATGTTTACATAGTCTTGTCAAGATGGGAAATCACACAAAAAGAAAGAAGCTTGCATCTATTTCAACGTAGGTTGTTTTTGAATAAAAGAAAATGTTTCCATCCACTGGGAGAAATGCAAATAAACAACCTCGTCAACGCTATATTCATCTTTGAGTTTGAACTATAGAAATCAATGAAGGTATTATTGATGATTGGTCAGGGTTGAGTGACTGTAGAGTGACTCGTGAATGTGGAAGTGATTTATATTGTAAGGTCTTCTATTTGAAATATAAATAACAAAAGGCTTTGCACCTTTGGTGTAGTGGAATGGAAAGGGAAATGTTTTACCCTTATTTTTTCTTTATTTAAAATAAAACAAAATTTATATTAAAACAAATTCAAAGAGTACATATTTGAATATGCCAATCTTGAAAACTAATAGTCCAAACTCGGGCGTTGAACATAAAGGATAACCAATAGTCCCTCATTGATGCAAATCTAGATCCAAAATCTTTCTCAAATCTTCTTGCAATTTGCTTGACCACCAGATTGGAGGCACACCATAGCAAAGAATATTGTGCTTATCTAGCACCCAATTAGCGAAACTATCAGTCACTTTATAACTAGCTCTAGGAACGTGACAAAAATGAGTCTTGTGTTTTACCCTATTTTGGATTAATTGCTAACCCTTAATAAGATAGAAACTAATGTGTAATTAGTTTAGATTATTATGTATTACAATGAAGCATAAATATGAATTAAAGGACTGAAGGTGATTTGAAATTTACACTTGCTAAATATGGAAAGTACTAAAGAGGATAAGATAGCGTTATTTTGTTTTGTGCAGGATTGGGATTGTGTACAGGTGGCTAGGCAGACAAGAAAAATGGACTGTGAGTTGCTCAGATTAGGAGTTGGAGTTTTGGGCTTGCCTAGACTCTCATGTCAGTTTTGGTTGCTACCTTTACTCGTCTTTTGAGTTTGACAGGGTTTTTTGCGTAAATCTCGCATTTTTGTTCCAGTACAGGCCGCTACGAATGCTTCTTTTATGCATGTGTGCACGATCTTGAGGTTTGACTACACGTGTAGTGCATAGAAATTTGTCTCCTTCACTTGAAACCCTAGGTCCACTTTTGACACTAGTTTTAGGCTTGCAAAATGGGGAAAAAATTGGGTCGAGTTGACCCCAACCACTCCCTGTTGAATGGCTAAGCTCTGCCTACATTTCCAATACTCCAAAGAGGGAAGTCAAACTGCTTGTATTTACCCTCGTTAGGTGAATGTGTGCAATAGTGCTCCTTGAATGGATGCAACTTGTAATCCAACTTTTTGTAAGATCCGCCATTTTTAACCCCTAGGAAGTATGACAGATGTTTCATCAGATGTTACATTCTTTGAGCCCTGTGACTACGGGCAAGAAATAGAATAAATGTTATATACTTATGATATATTGAGAAGTCATTGTGGTAACAAGAAGATGCTACTTATTGTTAAGCTCTGTATTTAAGAATCAAGGTATTTGTATTCGGAATATGGCTTTGTTATACAGATCTGATCCCAGTGTAATTAAGGTTTGATGCATGTATTTTTTCTTAGTAGCAATGCCTAAACATTATTGAACCAACTTGATATGTGTGTTCTCAAATTCTGCCTTATATAAATGAAGGAGTTGAACTCTGTTAAGATGAATATCTCTATTGAAGGAATCCTTGTGATGTTTGTGAATCTGTGTATTTTGATCAATGCTATTGATGTTTTATAGTAAGAGGGAGGTGTGGAAAAGAATGTTGCTTTTCTTAAATGTTGAGATCAAATATGCTTTGTCCCCTTATAGGAAAATGACTTTTGTTTCTGTCATTACTTATAATAAGAAAACTAACCTTGACAAAAGTATATTGGTTTCCATTAATGTTAAACATAGTTTTGAAATCATGGTTGACTCGGTTATAAGAGATTATGGCAAATGTATGGAAAGTATCAGTAAGTAACAATGTCTTAAAGGGCCATAATGCCATGGCCATTTACTATTAATCCATTAATAAATATTATAAACAGGACTTGAGATTTTTATTGAATATTGAATGAACTACATTACAAGACCCATTAGGGTCTAGGTATTTAAAGTCTTAAATTGATAACACAGTTTATATAGGTCCTAGCCAAGATATTAAATGGTGAAATACATGTGTATAAATTGTTGTAAAAGCCAGTAGGTTCATGGACCTGATGACATATCAAATCCAGCATGCTTGACTTGTAGTTGAGAACCCCAGGTTGTGAACACAATGGAAGTTTATTGAATTGTTTTACCCCGCATAGATTACGACAAGGTCAAAAATTAGTCAGGGTTGCGAAACCATCATTCAAAGAGATGGCAAACATAGGATAGTCGACAGGATGAGAAAATAATGAAGAAGAGTTGTAGTTGACGATCTGTCAAAAGACCATGCTTGGGCTTGATCAAGGTCATTGATGATTTTTCTTAGATTTGCAAGATTATGGAGTTATTCTTGCAAGAAGTTGTTTGAGACAGTTAGAATCTTTGAGGATTGCATAGACCATATCCTTGCAGTGGAAGTTATGCATTTATGGGATATTCGTAATCTACGGCAAAATCCTTGCTTATAGAAAGAGAATAAAAGGAAAGCAAGGTGGAGGAATGAAAAAAAAGTCCAGGGCACACAACTTGGACCATGTGGGCTGGGGTACAAGCTAGGGTTGGAGATGTTTACTGAGTTATCACCATTTCTATTACAGGCATGCTCTCACTTTTCCGTCTATTTAGAAATGTATGAGCATTGTCCTTGTTTGTCTCTCTGAAAACCCTATTGTTAGTTTTGGTAATGGATTTTGTTGATGGTATATGTTTGTGAATATGCATATATACATTGCTATGCACATGTTGCATCATCTGCATAGAAATTTATAGATGCAAAATTTATTTTCCTCTGTGATGTGTTTGCTAGAATTGAAAGTCCTGGTATGGAATTGTAAACTATTTATGGTTGATTATCTTGAAATGATATGACCTCTGTCCTTGAAGGGTTATTGGTTGTTCTTCTATATTGAAACGTGATTCTTTCTCTTTGGGTTTACTGGCTATGATTACCATTTGCACAAGTCTTAGCATGGTATTTCATTAATAATAGAAATAATGATATGTTATATGATTGTATTGCATCCTCGATGAAGCTTTTAACTGCTGTTTTTGTTATGAGGGTTTATTTCAAAAGGATCTCTTGCTCTGAAATACTTTAATATAGGTAAAAGGGATGGCATGCCAGCGTTACACTGACTATATTTCTTGACAAACGCAGTTTCGCACGTGAATAGTTTTTTAATAGAGGGAAAAAGAATGTTAAGAAGTTTCTGAAGAATGACATTGCTTATTATAGCTCAGAAAGCTTGATAGAATTTCATTACCATAGTAATATGTACATAGAAGGGAAAATTTAATTGATTCAGCTGTTTCATGTATAAAAATGCTTATGAGGATTAAGCAGAATGAGTTTCAAATTGTTAGCATCAGCTGTAGCATTTAATGCTCTTGCATAATTCAAACTGTCAATGGATTCTTGTTGCATAAAGGAATAAGCGTGAAGTTGACACACTTTTAAATTGATTTTTGGTTCAGTCGAACCATATGAAAAAGGTTAGAATTCTAGGTGTTTCACTTGGTTCTCTGTTCTGCATGCATGCTTATACTTATATGTTAATTTAGAATAAGTGATTTGTCCTTGTACTCTGGTTTTAAAGTGAATAAGATCATTGTTGAACAAATTGAATTGTTATGCAAGTTAGTTTTAAATTAAAAGTTCAGTCTTGAATACAAGGAACCCCTTATAAATATGTTCCATGCCTGATGTGTTCTACTGGCTGGTATTTTTAAGATACAAACAAGCTGTATGTTGAATGTTGGAGACTCTAAAAGAGAATGTTATTACTATTTATTTGTATGACTGAGAACTTAATGGTTGATATGATACTAATACAAGATTTATTATAGAGTCATGGCTATGAACCCTCTACTCCACCATTCTAAGAACATTGTCAATTGCTTACAGTAACTTACTCAAATCCGCTTCCTGATATGGTTATAAGGTCTGTACAATTAATCATCTCTATGAACTCAGATTTACATTGGGTCTTAAAATGACCAATCAGGATTAGAGTTGTGATGTATATATTAATTCATAATGCAAAGGTATGTAGAATCAAGATGAAACTTCGTTAGCATGCCTCTTAAGAGATTTGACTTGGGTAGAAGTACGAATCTTTTTGTATTTAAAGGACAGTTTGTACATTGTATCAAAATATATAATTATGTCTATAAAAGATTACTATAATCTTTCAATTTGTTTCTAAGATCTAGATCTGTTGTATACTCAGCTGTGTGGCAAACATACCCATGTGGTGATAAACCCCAGGCTGAAGCCTAAAAAGGGCACTTGGATGTGTGGTTCTTTCGTCATCAGTTTACTCTACACATGACCATACTTATTTAAGTTACAAAATTGGGACAGGGTCTGAGTTCATAAACTTGTGTTTGGAAAATGGATTGGGTAAGATCTCTTTTGCAATCAATCGTTAGGTAGTACTAATTGTTCGTTGTTTTGAGCTTATGGTGTAAATACTGAACCATTCCTTAATGGCGGAAAATGTACTCAACCCTGTAATGTTCCCATGTTCTGTGTTGTAAGCATGAAACTAATTGTGTTATGTTGCATAAAGATCATGGTTTGAGATGCATTTTGTGTGGTATTTCACCCACTGGGGTTACCGGTTTGAATGAATTGGTTGAAGTAACTTGTATCTGACTCTGAGCCGGAATTTATTTGAATGACATTTCCAATTTGGACATTTATTTGCTAGCTGGTAATAAAGGATCGGAACCATAGTTGAAAAATTGTTGAAATTTTGTATAAGTGCTTTCTTTTATTTAGACCCTATCCGCTTGAAGATAAGTTTTCCTTGATAAGAAAAGTCGCTTGAGTAGACTGCCTTGTATTGCTCGAATCTGCAAGTATAATTACCTGAGTCTGTTTTGTATTCCTATGCTCTTACTTGAAAACAGGATTCTTGAATCTGAATTGAACTGCCCTGAAATCCCTGGCATTGAGGGTCATGGGCTGGGTGACCCTTTTTAGGACTATCCTAATAAAGGAAAATACTAACTTATCATAAAGATTAACTTGCTTAAGGCATTAAGGTTGAAGACCAGGTCTAAATAATTGCTATCCAATCCCATCTAGGAGGGACTTCTCATTATACCATTACAATTGAATAAAAATGTTAAAGGCCTGAACAATCTGTTAGAAGTCATTAACTTTAGGAATGTCAATAGTGGCTGTTGAAATACTCTTGTATAGGTGATACCTTGAAAGGGAGACTACCTACATGCAGTCCCTGAAATGGCTCTATGTGATAACACAAGGGGATGTCATTACTATCCTTTAGAAATGCATTATTTTACCTGCTCTATTCTAGATGTCTGCAAGTAGTATGGCAAAAAGCCTTGTAACATGATTACTTTTTGTCATAGTAAAATTATTATTGACCAACACTGTCAAGTGCTATCACTAAAAACCATTGGGTGCCTAGTTGTCTAAGGGTTTTACCTACAAAGGTAGTGAGCTCTGCTCCCATTGGACTGTACTTAGTAGATGGTAAAGTAATTCATATGATGGTGTGTGAAATGAGTAAAACAATTAGGATATAGAGCCCACATGGCTATATCTACATCTTGGATGAATAGATTAAACAAGTTTATGTTCATGATTTCATTATGCAAGAGGACTGTTAGTTGGACTTTTGTCTCAAGGATAAGGTATATCTCTAGTCTGAACCTATATAACACTGTGTTATTAAATGCAGGCAATTAAGGTTAGAGGATGAGTTTATTTTTTTGTCAGGACAAGGAATAAGACTTAGGGCCATGTAGATAAAATGCATAGGTCATTATGCATGTTCAAGATAATGGAGTGTATCCATAACCCATAGGTCTCAAGACTGGAACGTAAACCCTAAGAGAAAGGCTGACATAGTAAGTCTAACTCAAGAAGATTGTCAAGATTGAGTAGATTACAAATGTGATTGAATTTTTATCACTATGTGAACAAACACATGTTTAGGTGATAGTACCTCAAGCCACGGTATAAACAAAATTAAGGGTGTAAAAGAGCTGGTTTCTACACTTTTGATATTTGGCAAATGACAACTTTGGCTTGGGGTTGAGGTGCTTTAGACTTGGCTAAGACATGATCCTTGTGACTGATTGGTAAATTGGGAAGAATAGATTAGTGCCTTTGAATGTGCAAGTGTTAGAGTATGCTTGATAGATACCTGCTAGATGGGTAAAAGGAGTACATCTATTTTGTATTTATATGAGACTCTTTGGGTAATTTCTCATGCCACCAACACGCTAGACGGATGGGCCGACACATATGAATGATTTGAATTTGAAATATAACTCTTTGTTTGGTGCAGAACGAAACTGTTAGACTCAAGATGTACTATTAGACAATGTGTTTTGAGTCTAATGTTATTGTCTAGGAGATAGAAACACTGATCCGATGATCTGGAGATATATGAGTAAGATAAATAATTGGTTTGACACAAAGTGTGAGAATTCATGTAGGTTACTGATAGCAACTTGGGAAGGTTAAACACATAGAATGCATGTGGATGTGAGAGAATGACGAATAAGAGAGACATATATGTATGCACAAGTCATGCAGGGTAAAGGTATGTCAAAATTGGCATTGCCAAGTGTTTAATCCTGGATTTTAGTATTTAAAAATGCCTCTCTTTTATTTTAGTATTGAAATGCAATATTAATACTAGAGTAAAATGATGAAGATATGAATTTGAGTATGGACAACACACTTTGTCTTTGGGAGAAGCCTCCAAATGTGCAGCTTGCTCCAAACAGACCATCAATGAATATGTAGTAGGCAATGTCCATAAAATGAAATCTGAAATCTAAACTATAATTAAAATTTGAAACTTAAAAGCAAGGGAGGAGTACACCTATAAGTGAATATATCGTGTTGCCATGAAATTTGTTGGAGATGATGCTTCCTTGTTGAAGCATTGGGGCACTGTGCTTGCTTGTTGAATTAATTGGAGAATTGAGGTGATTACGCTCACAAATTTGTGTAACTAAGGCAAAGCCATGGGTTGGAAAGACAAATGCCCGAACTCTCATTAAATAGGGAGTAATGCCAAGGCCATTGAGCATCACTGAAACTCAACCACACTAGCTCATGTAACTAATCTTGCATTGATCTTGAAACTCCAAGATGAAAGGTGGAAGCCACATATTGGGCTTACTATAAGTAATGCCGAGGCTATTGAGATCACTGAACCTCAACCACATTATCTCAATAAACATGAAACAATTGTTGCAGACAAACTTATAGATTCAAGGGTGCTCACTTCTAGGTACCATCAAATGCTTTTGCAAAATAGAAAATTGTAGTAGCATGTATGTGCAAGAATCAACATCATCCCTTTAATCTGAATGGATTGGTGCCAACATGATATAGAATACCATGCATCTATAGGCTATCTATGCTAGATTGGAGAACCTGTGTCTCATGATGTTTAAAAATGACTGTATACTCCCTCAAATGTATTTGAATATATGAATATTTGAAAACCTGTAACTTCTGTTCTTGTAAAACTGTGTGCACTTGCATGGCATATGCACTAAAGTGTATCTGAATCTAAAAATATGTACTCATGTCCTTGTAAATGAGTGCATATTCATGGCAAATGCCTCCATAATCTGTCACATGTATAAATATCTATCCCATATCTAAATTAAATTTATATCTAAACCACTTTGCAATCTATTAATTCTGTATTTTGTTTCAAAAATTGATTTTTTTCTCATTGAGGATTAAATTTCTATGACAAGCCCACTAATATGCCCCCTTTTGAGGTGAGGGATGTTGCATGTGAGCTGCTCATCTCAAAAGAAAGAGTTAATTGTATCATGTTATGTATAAGATGTAATCATGTAGAATCATGTCATGTGGAGAATATGTCATCATGGTAGTGAATATGTCATCATAGCATGTATGAAACATATGCTATAAGGCATATAAATGTCATATCACGATGTATATAAAAATTAGGCACATAATAGTAACAATCATTGATAGAAGCACTGAATAAAACTATGTAGTAAAGGTGCATGTTATGTATCATGGCACCACCCACAAATGGGGAGGTGTGTGATATGGATCATGTTACCCATAAACTCAACAAGCTCAATAGACAATGTCATGGCCATGTCACACAAAAGAAACACACATAATAGCACCGAATGTCACACACAAGGGCAAGGGCCGCATATAAGGGAAAATAAATGTCGCACACACAAGGTCAAGGGCTGAAATGATTGAACAATAAATGTCGCACACACAAGGCCAAATGGCGCAAACAATATAAAATAAATGTCACATACACAAGGCCAAGGGACACAATCAATAGACAATAAATATCACACACATAAGACCAAGGGCCGCAACCAATGGACAATAAATGTCACAAAAAATAGACAAGCAATGAGTAGCTTAAATGAAAAGTCACAACATCAATGAAGCATATAACAAGTAATCTAGTCTACACCATCCAACTATGTCAATTTCACAACATAGTAAAGTAACATATCCATGAAATCTAGCACTGTATAGAGTATGAGTAATAGCAAGACACGTGTAAGAAACCAATATTGTTCAACATGTTTAATGGAAAGGTCATAAAAATAAAACCTGTATCAATGTAACTTGTAGAATAAGATGCCCTGAACATTGGCATGGCCCCTGGATAGAAGAATGTTCAACACTTGTGTATCCATGTATCATGTGTATCAATATGTACTGCATGCCACTCATGTATATTGTGAAATGCATTTGTGCATGAAAAAAGATATGTAATCTATCAAACATATGATAAATGATGTGTAAATAATGTAAACTAGCAATCATGTCATGTTTAGGTCCTAATTTTTGATTTTTTGAGTATAAGATTGTATTTGTATTTTTTTAATTTGTTTTGTATTTTGAACAAATGTGTATGCTAGTTCATGAGCTAATCAATGGGATGTGCCCTTGTAAGGTCTTGGGTCAATCAATATAAACTCCTTCTTTGGGAAACTATTTGTATCATGATTGGTTGGTGATTAGCTTACTACAATCATGCCTTGGTTTTGAATCTATTGTTATAATGCCCAATAATTATCTATATGATGTCCATGCATTCTATGAGAATTATAATAGTATTTGGATTTATTCATAAGACGTGCTGGAGGCAAAGCGATTAACTTGTTTCAAAGCATATCTCCTAGAGCTTCACTTGGATTTTTATTAACCTTGTGCAAACTGTTTGAACTATGGATTGTAGATGTTTTCTATTTTTTAACCCATACTTGAGAGAAAATATTTTGAGGCACAGAGCTCTTAAATGGAGAGGCAAAGGTGCAATTCACACTAGCATGCACATGATTGTGGACATGTGCAATATTAGTCTCAAGTATGCAACCCTTATGTCACAACCATATATTTTTTTTAATGTAATGAAACAACAATTGCGGAACAAAGTTTCAACCAGAGTTTAGCACGGAAACACATAATGAGATCCATAATTGTGTTATAGTTAACACATGGACTAGAGCAAGTACATAACTCATTAACGACCTCATTAGGAAGCATTTTAACCACTTAGTATTCGGATATAAGTGGGTCAGTGTAGTTATACCCACTCACCTCTATCCATGTACTTCACTGTGGCATTTTTAGTAGAGCCGTTACTGACGTATGCCCTTACCCGAGTACCTATACAATCTATGGTACAACTAGTACTTCATCAGGTAATTCAACAAAGTTCAACAAACAGTGACAAAGTGAGAACAGTTTCAACAAAAGAATCATCATGCTAAGTTTGCTTAAGCAAGATCTACCAATTCATAAGCAGTAGATAGAGATCAAGGGAAAAGGACTATTTTCAAAAGCAATGAAAAGCCTTGGAACACCTTTTGAATTCACAAGCAAACAGAGGCACAAGGTTTGGCATGAACTGCTCCAGGAAGTTTGCAAGCTTCATGGTATGTTTCAACTACCATGCCTATGTTTTATTTTGGAACATCTTACATTACTACAAGAAGGGTATAAGCACCGGACAAGGCATGCTTAAGGATCTTCAATTGGCTTAAGATTAGCCCTACATTTTTAATTAGTACCGATATGAGTGTTGCATGAGTTCAAAGGACTCAATACATATTGATAGTTCCATGGACTAAGTACACTCATACTAGGTTTTTGCTTTTAATCTCATTCTTAAAGATTTAAACCTTTTATCTTAAGTTCATGACCTTAGCCTATACATATCTTGTTTAACTTAAGATTAGAACTTGTTCTTATGTTCCAAAGGAGATTATTTATATCAACTTAATAATATAATTCCATTAACTTCTTTCACTATATAAGGATTAACTTGTTAAATATTTCAATGGCCAATATCAAACATAGAGCATTTGATCCTCTATCACAATATGCCCTAGTTAGTAATAACTATTCTCTTTTTAAAACCTTCCACAAAGTATCTTATTTGCCAAGTTACAACATATATGTAAGATTTACATAATCTCATTTTAATTCAATTCCAAGGAGTTATAAGGAGCTATCGACAACAATCCATAGAATTTAACAATGCTTATTAATTTCAAAGTGAAATGATTGTCTTCTAATAGACTTTAGAAGATCTATACAATTTTACTTAAGTACTTCTCCGATTTTAATCCCTAATAGAGATTCTATCAACAATTACAAACTCATGCATAAGTGTTATGATGAATATAATCTCTTTGAATTCACCAAATTATAAACACAAGGATTTCATTTCATTAATCCGTATAAGTTATTGTCTTAAGGTCTTACAATGAAGTCTCAATTAAACTCTCATTAATCGAATCACCTATTAATGAAGTTTTGGATAGATTAAGGTAATCTGAAAAGTCCTTATTAACATAACTCAAATCACATCATAATCATCTATTATAATGCTCAACACAATTTAGCTTGTTCAATGAATAAATCACTTAGCTTTTATAAGCATCATGTTAATTCCATAAGCATACAAAGTAACTTAACTTCCTATTTTACTCTTTGAGATGGAATCATAACATACTAACAATACTTCCAATTCTCATACACTCAAATGTATTAAAAAAATCAAGTAAAATTCATAAATAACTTTTACAACTAGATTACAAGACAACTATTTATATCCTCAACAGATAACTAGTTAGTTCAATACCACTATTTCAATAATGAACAAGTGTAAGCCAAGTAATGAACACATTTTCAGGTTACAAGTCAACTAATGACCAATAAAATATAGCTAGTAGAATGCCACAGCTTTAGAATCTTTATGTTAAAACTATTTATTCCAGAATAAGAGACTAACTAAAAGTACATTTTAAATTCACATAATTATGCTCGTCTATCAAATGTCTTAATGAACCGATGGATTGCAATATATAAATAACAATACAAGGAATACATGGATAGTCAAATGATCAATTATAATCATAAGCATAAAACAAAACTACAGCTTTTATCTGAATATAAAAGATAAACATAACATTGCTTGTATCAAATACAACTTATAACAAATTACAAATATAATGATTAAAATGGATTACATAAACAATTTAGTTCATCTACAACCAACTGTCACAACTCATGTTAAAGAAGTGTATCAAAATTTTTCGCACCCAAACCAATGAAGCTAAACTCGCCTTTCCAATCCCAATGAGCCCAACCATAAGTGGCTCTAGATCACCCCAACCATTGGTTGGATATGGATCAGGGTAGTATAGAAACGGTGGAAAAAGGACAATGAAATGAGCTGAATTGACAATACAAACAATCAAACAACAAATAGGAAATGAACCACACAAATCCATCTCACCAAGATCCATTAACTTGGTACCTGATTATGATTACAGCTCATCTTCTGAGCTTATCAATTTATGAGGCATATTCTATTTGAGAATATAATATGGCTCATAAATCTTATGCCATTCATTTATCATGGAGTTGTCCTCACATACTAATTTAATAGATATTAATGAGTTAAAAATAAAAACTCATAAAAATAAGACAACAGTTCCAACCAACTAAAAAATGTTAAAATTAAAACTCTACGTAAAGCTATGGGTCAAATTTTGACCGAAATAGATTTTACCCAAAATAGAAAAAGATTCAATGTCAAATATAATGATATAATGTAATCATAACAAACAAAATAATCAATTGATCATTATTTTCATCCGCAAGTCAATTAATAATAACTTGAAATAATTCAAACATCATTACCAGAATCATACCAATAATCTCAATATGATTTGACAATCCCGAGTCAATTAAATAATGACCAAATTATAACATAAAAGTCAATCTTAATCCATAATAATAAAATATTATTTTTTCACAAAACCCTAGTGTTCATTTTGAACCCTATGGAGGCTCAATAATGTCATTGCCCCCAAGGTTATGGTTGTGGCTTGAAACACACAATAGGCTAAAACAAATGAAACAACATTCCTTTATAAACTTGTATGCACCCATTTAGGGTTTTAAAACATCAAACAAGTTCAAAACACTACATAGTCAATATAATACGCAGCCGTGTAACCTAGTTATGTAACCCAACTAGGGTTTTAAAATATAGAACAAATCTAAAAACTTGACACAACTCTAGCCATTCTCGAAATGACGTAACAATGCTAAGCAAACCTTAACAATAACAATGTAAAAATATCAAATGTATATAAACATTATTTACAAAAAAACAAAATATATACATATAACAAACATATATGCACTATATATATTCAACACATAGCTGAGCCATACAATGGCCATTATGCAATATCATAGAAAATAAAGGCCATCGACCCTAGTTAGGGTTTTGAACTATAAACACTATTATGCCGGCAAAATAACAATGCCTATGTTTATGGTTGAAAACACTAACCAGTTCACCATTAAAACTATTAAATAATGCAAACTCAAATTCTAACAACACTACTTGGAATCTAATTAATCGACCACTGAAGAAGATTTCCTTAATTTTTAGACTCCCAAGTTGTGCAAAACAAACATCTAAAATCCACATGCCTCGAACAAAACTTGTTGAACAATATAAACCAAAATGAACCCCAGTTAACTCTACTAAACCCCTGTATGGTCGACAAGATTAATGACTTAAGTGTAGTTCAAGCTCCCCAAAAAACCTCATGCAAGAGCCGCATTTCATTCCCCTTGGCCGCCATGCCAAAATTTTCGGCAGAGTCTCCCCAAGGTGCAAAGCTCTTTAACAAACAAACCCAAATGAACACAATAGAACATAAAATCATTTGGGAGAGTCTCGACCCATTCGCATGGTAATTCGAGCCAATGCCACAACTCAAAAGTCATGTGGCTAATCAAACAAAACATGAAACTAATTGTCAATGCCACAAGGTGGGTCATGACTTAGCAACCTTAGTACATGCCCAAGCCAAACTTGGCTAAACAAAAAAACATTACAACGAAGTCCTTTAATGCATAGACCTTAATCACAGAAGAATAAAACATGTTTTAAAGTTACTTCAACCGAACACAGGTTAATTGTAAGCATTAATCCAAACAACATCAAAGCAAGTGAACAAGGTAATAAAGAGTTAACATTCAATCGAAACGACTGTGAACACAAGAGCCACAAGTGACCGAATTCCCTGTTGAAGTCAACAGTTATTAAGTCAAGGAAAACATACTGAACCAAAAAGCCTAAAACAATGACATCAACAAGCAAACAACAGTCGCAAGACTAATTACGAATCAACAAAGCTGACAAGTCCTGAAATCGACAACATCAAGTAATGATTGTAAATACGTCAAAACTAACTAAAATCAATCAATAAAGAAGTTGAACACAGAACGATAACACTTAGCACTTAAATCATGTAAACAAAATGACTTAATCAATAGTACAATCAAGCTCAATTTTTATAATCGATTTTATTGTCTCAGTTCATCCACGTTATTTCTGCATGTTTCTTCTTCGTTGTTCAGGTCTGAACACAACTTAGCTCAAGTACATGTCCCTACAGTCAATAAATAGACTATCAACAATATCTGGACATCTAAATACAATAAATGCAATAATAATATTAAAATAACACATATGAATTGAATAGTAAATCAGTTTTCATTAAGCATAAATATACAACGCTATAATGAAAGTGTATCAATAACTAACTCAACAATAATAATAAAATGTATCAACGTAGATCATAGAACTGTAACACCACAGTGTAACAAATAAAATGTCTCATATAGTTCACAACTAACTATATCAACAATATAAAATAAATGTAGGTTAAATGGGGTCATGAAATCATCCCCCACTTGGAAAAGAGTTGTCTTGACGATCAAAAAAGTATAGATAATGTTGCCTGAAAAGACTCTCGTCTTTCCAAGTAGCACTTCTTTTCGATAAAGGATTGCATTGAACCAACACTTGAGAAATCTCAAGATTTCTCAATTTAATGCTGCGATAGTCTAGGATCTTCATTGGATTCAACTGTATTGTTTCCTCTTACGAAACCTAAAGATGAGTCCAATCCAAAAGATGAGATGGATTAGGAATATACTTTCTCAATAAAACAACGTGAAATACACTGTGAATCCGAGACAAGGAAGGAGGAAGGGCTAGTTGGTAGGCAACATGACTAATTTTCTCCAAAATTTCAAAGGGTCCTACAAATCGAGGAGCTAATTTGGAAGACTTTCCAAATTTAACTGAACTTTTCTACGGTCTAACATGCAGAAAAACCTTATTTCCCACTTGGAATTCATGTGTTGTCTTTTTTTAAATGAACATATCTATTTTGCCTATCAGAGGCAACCTTTAATTTTTTGCTTTATAGTTTCCATTTGCCTATCATACTTTTTCAAAACATCAGGATCAATAACAGTCCTATTTTCTAAACTTTCTCAGTCAAATGGAGTTCTACACTTGCATCCATACAAAGCTTTGAAACGAGTCATTTTAATCACTGAATGGTACGCATTATATAAACAAATTCAACTAAGTATAAATAATCCTAACATTTATCTTGTTGATCCATTACATACATTCTTAACATGTCTTACACAACTTGATTTAATCTTTCTGTCTGATCGTTTGTTTTCAAGTGATAAGACGAACTAAAATTCAACCTTGTACCAAATATGGCAGTCAAAGTTTTCCAAAATCTCAAAGTAAAAAGTTTCTCTTTTTGAAATAATAACTTCAGGCATACCATGCAACCATACTATTTCTTTCACAAACCATAAAGCAAACATATGCATCATCAATCAAGTTTCCAGCAATGAAATGACCAACTTTGGTAAATCTATCTATTACAACTAGAATAGTATCATATTTGCTTTTAGATTTTGGCAAATCAGCTATGAAATCTCAAAAAATCACAACCCACTTACCTTGCTATGAGAGTACAACAATCCTCCTGGATGGCAACATTTAGCTTTCACATGTTGACATTTCAAACTTCTTGACACAGTCAACAACTTTATGTTTCATTCCATGCCAATAGTACAACCCTTTTAGTTCATGGGTCATCTTCGTGTCAGTTGGATAAGCAAAATGAGGCGCTATATGCATTTTTTTCAGCAAGATATTCCTTAAGTCACCAGACTCAGGTGCATACATTCTATTTTTATGTCTGATTAAACCATCAAAATTAACAAAAAAGTCAAAATTGCTTTTCAATAGGCTCGTCAGCCAAATTTGCACTTAACATCTTGGCAAAATTTATCAAAACACTGTTGTTCCAATATTTTAGTTATGAAATTATTAAGTAGAACAGATAAAGCAACGAGATACGTGTGTCGATTGAGTGTATTCACGACACTATTCTCCTTACCTTTCACATATGAAATATTCATATCAAAATTATTTAAAAATTTCAGCCATCTATGCTGTCGCGCATTTAGATCATCTTGAAAAAACAAATATTTTAGACTGCGATGATCAGATTTTACCTCAAAATGCTTAGTAAAAATTGTTTCCATTGCTTCAAAGTATGAACAATGGTAGCAAGCTCAAGGTCATGAGTGGTGTAATTCTTCTCAGTCCTTCAGTTTTCGTGACTCATAAGCCACAACTAAACCATTTTGAATTAACATGCCACCCAAACCTTCTTTAGATGCATCAATCCATATTTTTAAAATCTCATTCGGATCTGGTACAACAAGTACAGGGGTTGAGGTCAATAACTCTTTAAGTTTCAGAAAAACTTGTTCACATTAAAAAGTCCACACAAACTTCTTACGCTTGAGCTGCAAGGAAGTTATTGGGTTAACCAATTTAGAAAAAAAATTCAACAAATCTTCTATAAGAACTAGCTAGTCCCATAAAACTGTGTACTTTATGTACGTTTTTAGGAGCATACCACTCTTGAATAGCTTTAGTCTTTGTTGGATCAACAATAATACCATCCTTAGATATAATATGATCCAGATAGTGGATCTCAGATTGAAAGAAAACACATTTGGATAGTTTACCAAACATTTTATGTTGTCTTAACCTTTGCAGCAGTAAGTGCAAATGTTGTTTATGTTCAACTGCATTCTTAGAATAGATCAATATATCATCAAGGAATATTAGAACAAACTTGTTTAGAAAATCTTTGAATACACTATTCATTAAGTTTATACATACAGCAGGTGCATTAGTTAAACCAAAAGGCATTACCGTAAACTCGTAATGTCCATACTTAGTTCTGAAAGCAGTCTTATGGATGTCTTCTTCTTTGATCCTCAGTTGGTGATACCCTAATCTCAAGTATATCTTCAAAAAGACAGATGCATCCTTCATTTGATTAAATAGATAATTTATCCTTGGCAAAGGTTAATGATTTTTAATGGTAACCTTGTTAAGCATGCGATAGTCAACACACAATTGCAAGGTTCCATCTTTTTTTTTTTCACAAAGACTATTGGTGCACCCCAAGGCGACACACTTGACCTAATATTGTTATTTTTCAGTAGTTCTTGCAGTTGAGCTTTCAACTCCTGCAAATCTGCTACATCCATACGATAAGGTGTTTTAGATGTAGGGACTACCCCTAGAGTTATATCAACAGAAAAATCAAATTTACATTTAGGAGGTAAACCAGGTAATTTATCTGAAAAAACATCAGATTTTTTTTGTAAAAATAGATATTCTTTAAATGTTGATTCTGTTACAGGTGCAATTTCTTGCATTTGAACAACATGCAATCTATAACCTTTACGTACGGCTTTCTTTAGCTGTACAATTGATAATAAATTGTGTACTTTTGATTTTAGCAAACCTTGAATTTCTATAGGATTTTTCAAATTATTACAGCAATATATCACTGTGCTATAGTACTTCGAATTTGCTTTATGCCGGTGCAACCAATCCATGCTTAAAATAATATCAAAAGATCCAAGAGGAGGTAAAAATAAATTAATTCGGATCTGAAAATTGACTAAATTTAAGCTTACGTTTTCAAGACACTTAGTATTGAAAGTCAGTGGATTCAACTTACATGTTACTAATTTACGATCCATAAAATTATTAGTTGCTCATGAATCAAACAAAATTGAAACAAAAAAATCATTTATTTTACCTCTGATTTCAATACGAGTGTTTTGGAAATCCGCATTTCTATTATTTACAGTTGCATAACTCTGTGATTCGTTGATTGGACTGTTTTTAACTTAGGGCAATTTTTATGGTAGCGGTTATCTCCATATTCCTAGCGTATTACAGTCTTTGTGACATCACCGGAATGGCATTTGCTCCAGTAGCAAGCACATTTTGACTACTTTGGGTTGAATTTCTTTTAAAATTAGGAGAGTTAGAAGAATTCAGATTCTTGAAAATTTTATTTTATCCTTGGAATTTATTGAAACCCATTATACTTTTCTTAAATCTGTAGTTTGAGTCAGATTTTTCTTAAATCTTGTCTTGCCTTTTGATGAGCCTTCTCTTTCTCTTCTGTCCTATGAGTAGATTTGATAGCAGCAGTTAGAGTCTTAGGATTTGTCATATTAACATCGTGCAACAATCTCTTTAAAACCCAACTTAAACTTAGTGACTTTAGTCTCTTCTTCATGGATGTAGTTAACATTATGCAACAAATTTAAATACTTGTTTTTATACTTAGTCATTGTCATATTCTTTTATTTCAATAGCGGAAAATCAGTGATTTTTTGTTGTTTGAAGTTGGAATTGAGATACCTCGCCAGGTAAGAGTCATTCGCTGGTAACCCTCTAGAGCACATAGATGGTTCCACCAAAGAGTTGCAACTTTTACTAACTGATAAGCAACCACTCTAGCCTTTACATTAAAGGACATGTTATGTAGCTTAAAATATTTCTGCAGGTGTAGTAACCATGCATCAGCTGCATCACCTGATTCCTCACTTGAAAAGATTGGTGGAGGCAACTTCTTTAGCTACTTAATATGATCAACCGCATTATCAAGGTTATTCTGAAGTTCTTGTTCACCAAATTGCCTTTCTTCTCTAATTAGAAGTTCTTTAGCCGAAACACCTTCTAAATTGTTCAATCTTCATTTTTTGGTGTCCAATTTACTTTGAAGTGAATTCAATGCAGTCAAAACTTCATTCAAAACTACTTCCTAGTTAATGTTGGTACTGTTTTTCCTCATGGTTAGGGACTTCAACATTATTATCAACATTATTGAGAGGTGGTTTCTCTCTCTCAGGAATATTGGCACAACAACCTTGACTTCTTCCTCTACCCGGGTTGTCTGGTATTCTAGATCTTGTCCTCACCATCCTGTGGTGAAACAAACAAACAACTTAGCAGGAAATCAACAAGAAACATTTCCCAAAGTTTTCTAGAGTAGTAAACCGTGCTATGAGACTAAAATATCACAACCACAATGGTTTTTTTATATACCGAAACAACAACTGCGGAACAAAATTTCAACCATAATTTTGCATGGAAACACATAATGAGATTCATAGTTGTGTTATAGCCAACACAAGAACTAGACCAAGTACTTAACTCATCAATGACTTCATTAGGAAGCGTTTTAACCACTTAGTATTCAGATATAAATGGGTCAGTGTGGTTATACTCACTCACCTCTATTCGCATACTTCACTTTGGCCTTCCTAGTAGAGCCATTACTAACTTATGACCTTATTCGAGTACCTATACAGGCTATAGTACAACCAGTACCTCATTGGATAATTCAACAAAGTTCAACAAATAGTGACAAAGAGAGAATAGTTTCAATAAAAGAATCATCATACTAAGCTTACTTAAGCAAGATCTACCAGTTGACAAGCAACAGACAAAGATCAAGGGAAAATCACTATTTTCAAACTTAGTGTAAAGCCTTGTAACACCTTTTGAATTCACAAGCAAACAGAGGCATGGGGTTTGACATGAGTTGCTTCAGGAAGTGTGCAAGTTTCATGAGATGTTTCAACTACCATGTTTATGTTCTGTTTGGAACATTTTACATTGCTATAGCAGGGTATAAGCACTTGACAAGGCATGCATAAGGATCTTACATTGGCTTAAGATCAGCCTTACATTTTAAATTAGTATCGATATGAGTGTTGCATGAGTTCAAAGGACTCAATACATATTGATAGTTCCATGGACTAAGTACATTCATACTAGTTTTTGTTTTTTATCTCATTCTTAAAGATTTAAACCTTTTATCTTAAGTTCATGACCTTAGCCTATACATATCTTATTTATTTAACTTAAGATTAGAACTTACTTGTTCTTATGTTCCAAAGGAGATTATTTATATCAACTTAATAATATAATTCCATTAACTTCCTTCACGATATAAAGATTAGCTTGTTAAATATTTCAATGGCCAATTCCAAACATGGAGCATTTGATCCTCTATCACAATATATGATAGTTAGTAATAACCATTCCTGTTTTTAAAACCTTCCATGAAGTATCTTATTTGCCAAGTTACTTACAACATATACGTAAGATTTACATAATCTTATTTTAATTCAATTCCAAGGAGTTATAAGGAGTTGTCCACAACTGTCCATAGCATTTGGCAGTGCTTATTAATTTCAAAGTGAAATGATTGTCTTCTAATAGACTTTAGAAGATCTATACAATTTTACTTAAGTAATTCTCCCATTTTAATCCCTAACAGAGATTCTATCAACAATTACAAACTTATGCGTAAGCGTTATGATGAATACAATCTCTTTGAATTCACCAAATTATAAACACAAAGATTTCATTTCATTAATCCGTATAAGTTATTGTCTTAAGGTCTTACAATAAAGTCTCAATTAAATTCTCATTAATTGAATTACCTATTAATGAAGTTTTGGATAGATTAAGGTAATGTGAAATGTCCTTATTAACATAACTTACAAATCACATCATAATCATTTATTATAATGCTCAACACAATTTAGCTTGTCCAATGAATAACATCACTTAGTTTTTATAAGCATAATGTTAATTCCATAAGAAGCATACAAAGCAACTTAACTTCCAAGTTTACTTTTTGAGATGGAATCATAACATACTAACAATACTTCCAGTTTTCATACATTCAAATGTATTAAAAGAATCATGTAAAATTCACAAATAACTTTTACAACTAGGTTCCAAGACAACTATTTATATCCTCAAATATAACTAGTTAGTTTAATACCACTAACTCAATAATGAACAAGTATAAGCCAAGTTATGATCACATATCTAGGTTATAAGTCGACTAATGACCAATAAAATATAGCCACTAGAATGCCACGACTTTCTAATCTTTATGTTAAAACTACTTATTCCAAAATAAGAGACTAACTGAAAGTTCTCGTTAAATTCACATAACTATGTTCGTCTATCAAATGTCTTAATTAACTGATGGATTGCAATACATAAAGAACAATATAAGGGATAATCAAATGATCAACTATAATCATAACCATAAACCAAACCTACATGTTTTATCTGAATATAAAAGATAAACATAACATTACTTGTATTATACAACTATAATGAATAGAATGGATCACATAAACATTTTATTTCATCTACAACTAACTGTCACAACTCTTATTAAATAAGAAATGTATCAAAATATTTTGTATGCAAATCAATGAAGCTAAGCCCGCCTCGCCAGTCTTAATGAGCCCAACCATAAGTGGTCGTAGACCATCCCAACCATCAGTTGGATACGGATTATGGCAGCAAAGAAATGGTGAAGAAAGAACCGCAAACGAACTGAGTTTGACAACACAAACAAACAATTGAACAACAAATAGGAAACGAACTGCGCGAATTTATCTCACCAAAATCCATTAACTTGGTACTTGATTATGACTGCAACTCATCTTCTAAGCTTATCGATTTATGAGCCATATTCTATTCGAGAATATGATATGGCTCGTAAATCTTATGCCATATATTTACCAAGCAGTCATTTTCTTATACTAATTTAATAGATATTAATGAGTTAAAAATAAGTACTCGTAAAAAGAAGACAACAGTTTCAACCAACTAAAAACGATAAAATTAAAACTCTAAGTAAAACTATGGGTCAAATTTTGATCAAAATAGACTTTACCCAAAATAGAAAAAGATTCAATATCAACTGTAATGATATAACATAATCATAACAAATAAAATAATCAACTGATCAACATTTTCCTCTGCAAGTAAACTAATAACAACTTGAAATAATTCAAACATCATTACTAGAATCTTACCAATAATCCCAACAGGATTTGACAATTCTGAGTCAATTACTAATGACCAAATCATAACATACAAGTCAAACATAATCAGTAGTACTAAAATATTATTTTCCCACAAAATCCTAATGTTCATTTCGAAACCCTATGGAGGCTCAATAATGCCATTGCCCACAAGTTTATGGCCTTGGCTCGAAACACATAGCAGTTTAAAAGAAATGAAACAACATTCTTTTATAAACCCGCATGAACCCAGTTTGGGTTTTAAAACATAAAATGAATTCAAAACACTACACAATTAATATAATACCCAGTCATGTAACCTAGCTATGTAACCCAACTAGGGTTTTAAAATAAAGAGCGAATCTAAAAACTTGACACATCCAAAATAAAACACAGCCGTAGCCATTCTTGAAATGGTGTAACAATGCTAAGCGAACCCCAACAATAACATTGTAAAAATATCAAACGTATATATGTAGTATTTATAACAAAACAAAAGTTATACATATAACAAACATATACGCACTGTATATATTCAACAAAGCCATGGCCGAGCCATACAATGGTCGCCAAGCAATATCACATAAAATATAAGCCATCAGCCCTGGTTAGGGTTTTAAACTATAAACACTATTATGTAGGCAAAATAACAATGCCTGTATTTATGGCTGAAAACACTAACCAATTCACCATTAAAACTATGAAATAATGCAAACTCAAAAATTCTAACAACACTTATGTGGAATCTTGAATATTGGCCATTGAAGAAGATTTTCTTCGTTTCCAGGCTCCCAAGTTATGCAAAACAAGCATCCAAAATCCACATGCCTCGAACAAAACTAGTTGAACAATATAAACCAAAACGAACCCTAGTTAAATCTACTAAACTTCTGCATGGCTGACAAGATTAATGATTCAATAACAATTCAAGCTCCCTGAAAAACCTCATGCATGAGATGCATTTCATTCCCCTTGGCTGCCATGCCAAATTTTTCGGCAGAGTCTCCCCAAGGTGCATAGCTCTTCAACAAACAACTCCAAATGAACATGATAAAATATAAAAACCATTTGGAAGAGTCTTGACCCATTCGCATGGTAATTCGAGTCAATGCCACGACTTCCTAGTCATATGGCTAATCAAACAAAACATCAAACTAATTGCCAATGCCCCAAGGTGGGTTGTGACCTAGCAACCTTAGCACATGCCCAAGCGAAACTTGGCTAAACAAACAAACATTACAATGAAGTCCTTTAATGCACAAACCTTAAGCAAAGAAGAATAAAACACGTTTTAAAGTGACTTAGCATTAATCCGAACGACATCAAGAAAAGCCAACAAGGTAATAAAGAGTCAACACTCAATCGAAATGATTGCGAACACAAGAGTCACAAGTGACCGAATGCCTTGTCAAAGTCGACAGTCATTAAGTCAACGAAAAATATTGATCCAGAAAGACTAAAACACTGACAACAACAAGCACACAACAGATGTAAGACTAATTATGACTTAACAAAGCTGACAAGTCTCAAAATTGACAACAACAAGCAAAGTAATCATGTACAAATGTCGAAATTGACTAAAATCAATCAATAAATAAGTCAATCATAAAACAATAACACTTGGCACTTAAATCATGTAAACAAAATGACTTAATCAATAGTACTGTCAAACTCAGTTTTTATAATCGAATTTATTGTCTCAGTTCATCCACGTTATTTCTCCACGTTTCTCCGTTGTTGAGGTCCAAACACAACCTAGCTTATGTACATGTCCCTACAGTCAACAAATAGACCATCAACAGTATCTGGACATCTAAATTCAATAAATGCAATAACAACATTTAAATAACATGTCTGAACTGAATAGTAAATTAGTACTCATTAATCATAAATATACAATGCTGTAGTGAAAGTGTATCAATAACTAACTCAACAACAATAATAAAATGTATCAATGTAGATTACAGAACTGTAACACCATAGTAAAACAAACAAAATATGTCTCGTATAGTTCACAACTAACTATTTCAGCAATATGAAATAAATATAGGTCAAACAGGGTCATGACACCTTAGACATAAGGCTTGAATTTGCTTTTGCTATTGTTGTGAGCTAACAATGCAACTAGTGTTTCTATTCTGAGCATGTTGATTGTCTTGAACTATTGTTTTTCCTTTGCTTCCTGTAGATTGTGGTTGAGTAAGAACCTTTGTTGCTCCTTGTATATGAATTATTCTGATACTCTCTAGGACCAATAGGTGTAAACATATTATAAGATAAGTACTCATCTAGATCAATAGGATTGAAATTTAGATTGCACAAACGATCATCTATTTTCTCTTGCATATCATATTATTGTCATCCATAGTTCCACGGAGTTTCATGATGGGGGGACGGGTTTCCGGGATGGGGGGACAGGGGGCCTAAGTTTGGGGACGGCGGCTAGGGGGCGGGGGGTGGCGGAGGACCGGTGCAAATACATATAGTACTTGAAAAATTAGTTATAAAAAGATGTATAAGGAATAAGCATATTGCAATGAACATCAACAATTTAAAATTTAAGTTTTAACTTTTTAACAATGAAGTTTCAAGTTTGAACCATTGAACCAATGAACATTGAAAATGAAAATATCAAATTCAGAATTTTTAAAATTTCATTATGATAATTCATGATTACAATCAAGTATCAACAATGTTCAAAAACAAAATACAAAATACTAAATATTAATGAGTCAATGGCTAATCATCCCTAAAGTTCTCGCCAAACTCCTCATCCCTAGAATTGCTGGACTCCACATGCTCAAGCTCCTCCAAACCAATACCAACCAGCCCTGTCTGTGTAGCATCATCATCAATTGTTGTTGGACTCTCCTTGTACGTAAGTGTGTTGCGGTCAATGAGACACAAGGCACTATGTATAGCCACAAGCTTCTCTGCCCTCCTAGGGCCTACCTTGTGGCTCAAATGATGAACTTGAGGGGTCTTGAGTCTTCTTGGCTTCTCTATCCTCTTCTTGATCTCATTTTCCCTCTCCTAATGCTCTCTCACTCTTGCAAACTTCTCCCTCTTAGCTTGTTGCTTCTACTTTCAGCTCTCTACTTCACTCAATGAAGTTTTTGTGTGATTTGGAATGAGAGGGATAGGGCTTTTTATAAGCTTTTGGGAGGCCTTGGGGGTGCGGGTGGGACCCATTAGCAATTAGGGTTAGGGTAGAGGGCTCACAAAAAAAAATATTTTTTAAATTTAAAAGAAAAATGATTTTTTGATGTCCACTAGTGTGAGGGACACCTACAAGTTTCCTAGGGGGTCGAGGGATGTTTGGGTCTCCTGGACGTCCTAGAGTGCCCCAAAAGCCTCCTTTTTGAAGGGACGCCCCGAAGATGTCCCCTTTTTAGAGGGAAATGTCCCAGGGATGATGACGGTTCGGGGCGGTGGTGGAGGTGTGGCAGGGGGACATCCCCTTGAGGTCCTCATGTCCCAGGGACGTCCCCGTCTCGGAAACATGGGGATTTTGGGGGGGGGTGCGTCCTCATGAACACTGTTGTCATCACTATCATAGCAATTTGTGACTATGCAATTAGGATTTTCTAAATTGACCAAAAGAAAGAGGACTGGAAAGATTTATTTTTGCTCGACATTAGCTTGTGGTGCTTGCTTTTCTTCATGAATATTCATAATTAGGTCCTTTTACTTTTATTTACTTGATTCTTCAATCTCATATATATGAAGTTGATCTAGTGAAATAGGCTGTGGAGGTACCATAGAGCAATATGCATAAACTCTAACTGTGAATCTTCCCCATTATTTGATTGTCTTTTTATAATATTTGAAGGGATCATTGTCTGTTGGGCATATATGCACAAACCCATCATGCATAAATTTCACTCTTGTGAAGTGCAGAGGGTACTGCTTCAATAGCACGTATCTAAGGTCGACCCAAGAGTAAATTGTAAGGTAGATTATTAGGCATGACCTAAAAGAGAGTAGACATTGTTTTGGTTCCTAGTGTCACATCCAATGCTATTGATCTATGTATTTGACGTGGGATATCATCAAATCCTTTTACACTTAGATATGTTTTTTCAATAGTCTTATGGACACCCAATTGCTGTAAAAAATTTATGCTACAAATATTCATTCCTGATCCATTATCTCTCACTAAATCTTTGACTGCTTTAGTTTGGATTTGAGTTTGAATGAACAATGGTAGATTTTGTTTTATCATTTGTTTAGTGGGCTAGTATTCCTTTTCAAAGGAAATGACTTTGTCACTATCCTTTAATGTATTCAAAATGGAGGAAAAGTATGCAGGGTTTGTATCATTTGGGAGTGTTGTCTCATCAAATGCCTCACATAGGATGTCCTTGTAAATAGTTGATCTCTTTAGTAATTCGAGGATGGAAATCTTGGCATGGGTAATTTTTAGTTGATCAATGATATCATAACCTTTGATTTGAATGGATGGCCATGTGGGAGGTGGAGGGAGATGAGGAACATGTTGACTACTTCCGTTTTGCAGCAAATGGTGGGGCATCCTACCTCTTCTAGTAGTGATAGCATGGACTGTAGAACCCAATAAAAGCTTTGAGTGAAAAATGGGAGTGGGATGGTAGCTGAGATAACTTGAAAGTCAAGGGGGAGGAGGAACAAAAGTAGTCATGCATGCCTTTTGGCTTCTAGTGGTAACGGGAAGCAATTCGGATCGGATGTTACAATAGTGTGAATTGAGGAAGGCTTGAGATTGTTCATTATTTATTTCAGATTTATTAGAGCATAAATATTTGATCAATTCATTGGATGATTATGAAAGATATTGCATATTTCAAGTCAACAACGTGTATTTATAACAATCATTGCTTAAATTAGAAAGTAGACATTATAAATATCCATTATAGCCATTTGTAATTTGTGCACAAAGGAAAATCTAAAATCAGGTCAAAAAATCAGAATTGTTTATAGAAATATAAAACCCTAGAAATAAGGATGAAACCCTAAAGGAAACCTAGGGTTTGACAATTTTCAAGCAATATTTAGGTTCATCAATATGTTTTACCCTATTTTGAATTAATTGATAACCCTTAATAAGATAGAAACTAATGTGTAATTAATTCAGATTATTATGTATTACAATGAAACATAAATCTGAATTAAAACACTGAAGTTGATTTGACAATTGCACTTGTTAAATATGAAAAGTACTAAATAAGATAAGATACTTAACGTTATTTTGTTTTGTACAGGATTGGGACTGTATATAGGTGGCAAGGCAGGTAGGAAAATTGGACTGTGATTTGCTTAGATTAGGAGTTGGAGTTCTGGGCTCACCTGGACGTTAACGTTAGTCTCAGTCACTACCATCAGTCTTCGTGTTCTGAGTTTGACGGTTCTGTTGGTGTAAATCTTGCACTTTTGTTTAGTAGAGGCTATTGCGAATGCTTCTATTATGTCTGTGTGTGCAATCCCAAGGTTTGACTATGTGTGCAATACCCAAAAATATGTCTCTTTCACTTGAAACCCTAGGTCCACTGTTGACACTAGTTTTAGGTCTACAAAAGGGGCAGAAAGGTGGGTTGAGCTGACTCCAACCACTCCCCATTGAATGGTTAAGCACTGCCTACATATCCAATAGTCTGAAAAAGGAAGTCAAACTGCATATAGTTCTCCCCGTTAGGTGAATGTGTGCAACAATGCTCCTTGAATGTGTGCAACTTGTAATCTAGATTTTAATACTTGGCAAATGACAACTTTGGCTTGGGTTTGAGTTGCTTCACACTTGGCTAAGACCTACTCCTTGTGATTGATTGGTAAATTGGGAAGAATAGGGCAGTGCCTTTGAATGTGCAAGTGTTAGAGTATGCTTGATAGATGCTTGCTAGATAGGTAATAGGTTTACACTTATTTTGTATTTATATGAGACATTTTAGGTAATTTCTCATGCCAATGACAAGTTAGATGGATGAGTCGATCCATATTACTGATTTAAATTTGAAATATGACTATTGCTTGCTGCGGTACGAAACTGCCACACTTAGGTTGTACCATCAGACGGTATATTCTGAGTCTGATATTACTGTCTAGGAAACAAGAACACTGATATGATGATCTGGGGGTGTCTTAGTAAGATAACTAGTTTGACATAGAGTGTGGGGATCTGTGTAGGTGACTGATAGCAACTTGGGAAGGCTAGACTTGTAGAAGGCATGTGGATGCGAGAGAATGGCAAATAAGAGACATGTATGCACAAGTCATGTAGGCTAAAGGTAGGTCAAAATCGACTTTGCTAAGTATCTAATACCAGATTTTAGTATTTATAGGCAGTTGTAATTGAAATGTATTGGGTTCTAGAGAGGGTTTACTGGATTATTGAGTAGTACAATCCATATAAAAAGGCCATCATCAATGAGACCAACAAGATTGTGGTTTACATTAACCAGGTTGAACTTAGGAAGATGCTATGTTTGTTGAAGGGAGGAGAAAACATTAATCCTGCTTAGTAAAGATTCATCAAAATCACCCCGATAAATGGGACAAATCTATTGTTGAATACTAGAATGTCAAGGTGTTGGAGAACATGCATGTCTTGTATTTGTCTACAAGGTTAGATAAGTGCATGCTGGTTTGCAAGAAGGATGATTCTCTATTGTATACCTTCATGATTCCCCTCATGTTGAGTATAGTATTTATAAACCTTAAGGCATTAGTGTTGGGGTATGCTAGTCGCAGATATGATGCAACATCAACTCGCTAATACTAGCTAACCGGCAAATTTAGATATTATTTAGTGCTGAATTTTTTGATTCTTTTTCAGAATATGAATAATTTTTGGGAGATTCAAATGCAGTGCATTGCAACTCAACCCATTCATGTTGCATCCCCTAAACCTCTTTGGAAATCTAAACATGGCGACTATGGTGTTTTTGCTGATAACTTTTTGTTGGTAGTTTAAAATATTGTTTCTAGGAAAGCAATGTCCTAGAAACCAAAAGAAAGACCCTATGCAATTGACATAATGTAGCCAAGACAAAAGAAAGATGCTAAGCTTGTTAAATGGTATCTGGAAAGGAATTTATCCCATCTACGCTTATATCAATTACCAAGATATGTTGATGATTGCCTTTTTACCTATGAATATTTCAAATGGCTATTTACAGCTAACATGGTCTTTAGCTTGTAACAAAAAGGGTGGTCTTGTTAAAAGGTAGTTGTCTTGGTCTGATTGTAATGAAAAAAACCTTTTGCACTATGTTGTGACTGTGTAATAAGAGCCTTTAAGTTTGAGCATTTGGATCATTGACCCTATGACCGGGACATTCATGTAGATGAGAAAACTTTTGCATGTCCTTGCCAAAGAAGAACGATGGAAGAATTATGTGTTATGGGAAGCACTAGCAGAGAAGAGAGGATGGTATGTGAGGAGGATCTGTCTTTAAATGTGGACTCTCTCTTGTAATGGAGATACACCAAAGGGTTCTTCGACGATGAAAGACTCCTCTCTGAAACCTCTTGGATTCCATGAAAGTTGTGAGACAATTTACGGCAAGGTTGATGTGCGAGGATCCGATCATCAAGATAGTACATTAAATGTGGAAGGCTGCCATGATCAGGGTGGAGAAGAAACTATGAAGCTTGGGACGGCCACAAGCTATATGGCTAGAGATGGATCCTATTTGGCGGTCCCCACATTTATGGCCATGCCAGTAAGGCCAACAAGTGTCGATATCTCGATCAACCCTTATGTTTAAATGGTGTTGCCTGCTTCCGCCCCTTGTGGTACAATTGGTAATGTTTCAGTTGAGAAGAATTTAGAAGGGGAGATTCCCCATGAGCCGACTAATGTAGAGGAAAATGTTGGAATAGAGTATGCTGCCCCATCCCCAATTAGAACTCATGGGTGGCATATCGAAAAAGTTATGCTTTTGTCAAGTGATGTCTAAGGGGATGCAACACAAGAAATTGGAGATGGGACAACCCAAACATCTCTCATTATGAAAGAGGTCAAGAAGGGGCCCATCGATGGTACCAATAAAAATGTTGATCAATCCTCTACTTTTAAGTTGGCTGATAAAATAATTGATTTTGCTGATCAAATGGCAAAAATCAAGACAAATGATGTTGCTTTGCAGCTGACTGCTACAAAGAGGGATCTCCATCAAAGGATAAGCCTAAGGATGGGCAGATTGTCTGAAAAGTGGAAACACATGAAGGTCGAGCACAAAGTTCAACTGAGGAAGAACAAATATTATTGCAATAATTCATTAAAGCCACCCTCTCCAATGAGGCTAAAGGATGGGGAAGGTCAAAATGTTTCTCAACAGGGGCCCAACACTTATCTTCTTGTAAGCGCACAATCTCTACAACAGGGTGACCCAAAATTAGATGATGATTTGGGGAATTTTATTATTAGTATTAAATGTGGTGAGTAGGTATATTTTTCTCTTACTTCAGCTGTTTCATAGGTCTCTGACATGTCGTAAGATCTCGACTTTGGCATTTTATATCAAAGATCTGTTGAATTCATGTTAGTAGAATATACCAATTCCAATCTGGTTGTATCAATAGATACAAGGAAGTCTACATCAGGTTATGTTTTCACTTTTGGTTCAAGAGTAGTTTCATGGCAGAGCAAGCTATGACATATGATTGCCTTATCTTCCATTGAAGTAGAGTAAAAGGCAGTTTTCAGTATAGGTTGTAAGACAATGTCGTTATGAAGGATATCGGTCGATTTTTGACTTCACAAACCGAAATTTTCTGCGAAAACCAGAGTGTTCTCAAAATGTTGAAGAATCCAGTCTATCATGCCAAAACTAAGCATATTGAAGTACATCACCATTACATTTTCCATTTGGTTTATAATGAAGACATTTGTCTTTATTATTGTCTTACATAGAGCAAACTTCTAATATAATGACTAAACCCCTTGGTAAAAACAAGTTTGTAAAGTTTAGAGAGAAACTTGGAATTGTATATAGTTTATTTATTAAGGGCGGTTATTAGATTAGTTAAAGCATTGTTTGTAATAATGCATACAATGGTTTGATATCGTTAGGCATAGTTTTGTTTCTGCTATAGATAGCACATGGTTTTGGGTGGTTGTACGTAGAGGTTTATTTGTTGAGGTTGTTCTCTAGTTTATATAATAAGTCTCTCTGATATGTATGATTCATGGCTTGTAATACAATCTGATAAAGCGTGCATGTAAAAAGTATGAATTCAATCTTGTCTAATCAAAATATAAGGTCACCTTAACAATAATATAAATGCAAGAAAGTCCAAAGTACCATGAAAAAGGGGTTCCGCCCAATGGGGTACTACAGAAAGATACGAGTGATTTATATATGGCACCAATGAATGCTTGATTTATATAATTATGGTATCAGTAATAGAATAGATATTACTCTTTATTACCCAAGTGGTCTTGTCGCTGGATGTTGGTTTTTTCTGTAGGCTTTATCCATTAAGATGTTAAATGTGTCAGTTACTGAATTGCCTTGTTACATTGTGGGGGTCATGGGAGTCGTGTTTGTTATCATAAATGGACTCCAATATATGAAATTGTAAATGGCATTGGGTTATCGGTTATATCAATATGTAATAGTATCCTATACATCACAGCTCTACACAGCTCAACACCATCCGCTGGTGAATTAGGCTTTAATTACATTATTCTGCAAAGTAAAGAATTCCGTCTTATCACAAAAATAAAATGATTCAGGTTTTGGCCAAAACATTAATCAAAGGGAACATATCTGATCTAACCCGATCCTGTCATCGAACAATAAAGCTGCTAACTTGTTGGATCAGGTTATATGGTTGTACAAACTGAGTTATCTCTTTTCAAGTGGTTATCATTATTGTCAACTGCTATAGGAATGCTCAAGTCAAAGAAGAGAATTGGTATATATCTAAAGAGTAATTGCTGTAAAAAGGATCAGTAAATAATGTTGCTAGGTCAAACATTGGAATAATAAGTGCAAGCTCTAATCAAAGAAAAATGCTTGAATGTTTTAAATGATGAGCTGCTATTGTTCAAACTTCAAGCAGCAAAGAAAAACACAAATAGGACTGAAAACTGAAGGTATATAATGACAATGCCAAAAATGAAGAGTTGTTGGAACCAATAGAGCATATTTACAAGGGTATCCCGGAGAGGGATATAGTCTCCAGTAGCTTCTAGGAGAAGAATGTTCCTGGTAATATCTAGAAGGAAATTCCGTCTCACAAGAATGTCTCTGGTCATTTCCAGGAGAAGAGTGTTATCTCTGGATTGTCTCCAAGCAAAGAGAATTTTGTTGTCTGCTGGAGCAGTGGGATGCATGCAGTTCCAGCAAGGCTTGGTTTGATGGGTAGTTTGTTTCAGAGGAAACTGAACTGTTTGGAGGAGTTAACAATAATCCGACAGTTGTTGAGGGATGGCTATAAGTATTGTGTTTTTTTTGCTGAGTTGGAGTATTGGAAGAAAAGATGTACATTCACTTTAGTTTGTTTTAACTTTTGTCTATTTATCAAATAAAAAATAAAATTAGAGTTGAATAATTCATTAAGAAAGAAAGTTTTGTAGCTGCAACGATGTGACAAACAAACTCTTTAGTAATCTTTATATACATAATAATCTAAAGCAGAACAGGCCTCTCCTTTGTGTGCTCAATGCCTCTTATTCACGTATGTAACTCTACACAAATCCAACTTGTTTCCATGCTAGATTGAGTGGCCACTAACATCAATGTTAAGGTAAGGGTCAAGGAATGCCACTTGTTCAGTTATGTTTAGCCAGGTCTAAGGATATGTGAGATTTGCTGTTTACTGCTAGTAGAAACTCTATAGATTTTATTGTCTTTTATACTTTTTCTCACAATTTTTAATATTGACCATTTCATTTTTCAGGTGCCAGGATCCCTTATGCTGGAAATATGGAAACCGTTGCATTGACAGGAAGCACACCTCAGGGGTTCGCAGATATAACTGTAGATAAGTCTGTTGAATTCTCTTACCAGGAACTTGCCGAATCCACAGATGGTTTTAGCATTGCTAATAAAATTGGTGAAGGTGGTTTTGGTGCTGTTTACTATGCAGAACTTCGAGGAGAGGTTTTCTTATCAGCCTTCTGGATGCCTGAATTTCAAATCTTCTATGAAAATAGTTGTTCTTAGAATTTTGAGCTAAGTGAAAATGGTCAAACTGAAACCAGCTCTGCTAAAATTATGTTTCTTTCCTTTCTTAGTTCAAATCCTAAGGAATAAATACAAGACTGCAATCAATTCAACCATATTGAATTTTAATTTGAACCATGTCAAAAACTTATGTTCCACCGAGTCCCATTTTGGAGGGGACAAGCAAATGCCGGAATGCAAAAAGGGGATGCCTAGCAGTACCCACAAAATCCTAGAAATCATAACTGAATAGGAAAATGTGAAATAGGAATGGGGGTACCAAGGGGTGGATGCTCCCTTGCCTAAAACTCATTACAATCTAGCCTGAGGGCTGTGGTCCAGCTGTTAATCCTAGGGAGTTTACCATGGCTTGCATAGGTTTGAGTCATGGCTATATTCCCAAAGATGACACTCCTTTCCGAGTACCTATAGCAAAAAAGAAAAAAGTACTTATTACAATCCCCAAAATTGTATGGATGATTGGATTTAATTATATAATGTAATGGTCACAGCATAATTTTGGTGAGTTTTAGATTTAATTTCGTTTTCAAATTTTGCACCATTTGACATTAGTGGATTTTCATAATTTGGACAGTTTGTAGTTTATATTAGTTATCGTAATAGGGAAATACCAAAGTATGTCCTAAATGATTTCAAGGGATCCTTCCTGAGAGCAGCTAATGGGATGGAACAATGAGCCATAACTTAAGTTCGATTTTCTCTTGTCTTAGAGATCTCCAATTGCATGTCTATTTACTGCTTAGATCCTACCTCATCCATTCAAAAAATGCTGCAAAATATAATTCTACAAGTGGTCAAAGTTCTAGAACTGGGGATAGTATTTGTTTTTTAGAGTTGTAGCAAGAGAATTGATGCCCTATTCTGGTTAAGTAGTCATAATCACAGACTGGATATGGTTGTATTGGTGAATGAAATCTGAAGTCAGTAAATCTACAGTGTTAGTTATAAGTTGAATAAATTGGAACACATACATTACTGTGGTGCCAAAACAAAGCTGCAATGAAGATGGCTTGAAACTTGAAAGACGGTACAATCAGTTTTGGACTTGTTTGCTTCCATATGCGATAGTTACCAGGTTCCACTAAAGCTGGCACAAGTTTTCTGAACCTTGAACATCTCAGGTAGACCATTTAAAACCAAACCTGGTAAAAAAGTAAATAGAAGAACTTAATATAAAACATCAAATAACATAAAAATATACAAAACAACTATCTGAAACTCCTTGCATTTCTGTTTACTTTCATGCCTCATAAAAAATAGGAGATGTCTTCATTGCATAAACTTTTGATAGCATTTGCAACTCTCTACTCACTGTCGAACAGTTGAATCATGTAACTTCTCCATAATTACCTCTACAATTTTTTGAAACAAAATGATTTCTTAGGTGATCAATAAACGATTGAGTTTCAGAATTTTTTTTAAGTATTGACAAAAAGTTGAGTTCAGTGCCAAAACAATACAGGTTTGATGCCAAAACTAACCACTGAAGATTGGTGCTAAAACCTATCCTCATTGAAATACATAAGTTGCTGTTGTGATGGAGGAATCTTGTAATGCTGAAACTTATCATAGTGCTGGAAAGAAGTTGTCATTTGAAGAGAAGTTAGCTCTAACAATCGAATCAAGTTTCGTATTGAAAATCTGCCTTCAAACTGAACTAAGTCGATGAAGTATTCAAACAATTGGCACCAAGAAATCCATGAAGGTTACAGTGTTAAGCCAGAAGGTTTAATCTGTGAAGTATTGTGTGAAATATCATTACCACTCTATTCAATGTTATTAATCCTGAAGTATTGTCAGATTGGGCAATGCTAAAATTTGCCAAAAGATGGATTTGGTGTCGAAAGGATTAATTACAAGAATTAACTGGATGGTAGAGCAAGGTAGTTTGAATATCGGTACATGTGGATGAGAGGTACTGATGTAACATTGGTGAATTTAGGTGAGAGCTCCTAATCAAAAGAGGTAGTAATGCTACCTAGAGAATTTTTTGTTGTCTTGTTTTAAGCTTTCATAGATTTATATATTGCATGCATTGTGGGTGCTTGTTTTAAGGTAGCAGCTACAAGGATTCTGGACCGCTGATTGGACCTCCTCATCCTAGTCCTTTGCATGGGTCTCCTCTTGCATGTCCTCACGGTCTAGAGGAACATTGTCATTCTAGAACATATCAATGAACTCTTGTTTCTCTTCTTATCATTTTCTTGGCCTCAACTTTCTGCCCTATGCATGGCAGCTCTCAGTCTTTGGAAGTCCTCAACCTTGAATGTCACCTCAACCTTGTGTTCATCGATCATGAAGTTGTACTTGGATGTTTTTGGGTCATAGTTCTTGAAGAGTGCTGCCAGGACCTCTTGGTTGAAGGCCATCCTCCTACCAAAGGTTTTGGCATTTGAGCTTCATAGTTTACTTCTACCTTCTGTAAATTCTTTGCGAATGGGTGTCTTTAATTTCCCTTCCTCCATTGACAAATTTGGTTACTGTAGGAAGATTGAACTTTATTTCCTCCAGGGCTAATTTTGTCCTTTTTTCTTCTCCTCTGGGCTTCCTTTCTTTGGTAGACCTTTTCTTCATTTGTTTTTGCTGGAAGCCTACCCTCGGGGGTGTGGCCTGGTGCTTCTATTCCTCCAAGGAGTCATGGGCAACAACCACAAAAGTAGGAGCACATGCCATCCCTAAGCTGCTACCCATCATTGATGCATTTCCCTTCTCTTGGGCAATGGCTTGTCTATATCTCTTTGACATGTCTGAATCTGAATGTGAGTTCTCTAAGTGAGAAGAATCACTTCTTTTTGATTCCTCTTCGCCTTTGTGACAACCTGTGGATGCTATGCTGATGTCTTCTCTCCTTTAAAGGCTTTGTGGGAAAACCAACCCTCCTCCAAGAATTTTGTTTTCTAAGAAAAAGATATTTTACCTGCATACTGGCACCAACTGCTCTCACCTACCATTCTGTGAGGTGCACCAATCTCCTCTGGGATCTACGAGGGCTTGTTTTATATAGAGGACTTATTTTGTTATATTGTCAAACAGTTTTCGTGCAATATTCTTATGCAATGAATAATGGTCTTCCAAAAAATAATGTTTTTCTGTATACTCCTCATGCCGTTCCTCTTCAGTGTCTTCTTGAGCATAGGATTGATGAAAAGTCACTTTTTTGCTGTTCTTTTCACTAAAACTCTGAATTTCATCACTTTTCTTTCTTTTATGGTCATAGGACTATGTTGACATTTCATCAAACAATTCATGCATCCTATCTCTTTGCTGTTTTATACTTGTCCTTCACAATAACGATATTTTAATTGATGTACACTAATAATTTTAGTCTTCAACACTCTGTCTTGATGTTTTGAATGACAAAAATTTGATTCTCTGTCCTTAGGGTCTTTGGCACTTTCAACTTCGAAAATTTTGAAGTACTGATCTTAATATGCTATTGTATTAACCACAAACCTTGATTTTCCTCCATATACTTCACCTCTCACTCTTCACATTATTCAAAAATAGTCTCTTGGATTGATTTAAAATTTTGATTTTTGTCTTAAAAACAGGCTTGGTTTGAGTTGTTTTAATTTTTCACTCTGGTTTAGACGAATTAGTTTTGCATATTATCAGAGTGCTTATAAACTTGGACCAGTTTTTCATATCTTTCCACTAGTTTCAACCCTTTTGTGATTTTTCATGTCTTTGGCACCTTCAACTTCGAAATTTTTGAAGTACTTATCTGAATATGCTATCGTATTAACCACAAACCTTGATTTTCCTGCATGCACTTCCTTGTTTCTACTCAGAATTTCAGCAGTGATGTATGTACTTGTCTCTTTGTCGGATTCAACTCTCACTCTTCACATTATTCAAAAATAGTCTCTTGGATAGATTTTAAAATTTGATATTTGTCTTAAAAAAGGGCTTGGACTGAGTTGTTTTAATTTTTCACTCTCTCTCTCTCGTTTGGAGGAATTAGTTTTGCATATCATCGGAGTGCTTATAAAGTTGGACCAGTTTTTCATATCTCTCCACTAATTTCTAACCTTTTGTGATTTTTCATGTCTTTGGCACCTTCAACTTCGAAAATTTCGAAGTACTGATCTGAATATGCTATTGTATTAACCACAAACCTTGATTTTCCTCCATGCACTTCCTTTTTTCTGCTCATAATTTCTGCAATGATGTATGTACTTGGCTCTTTGTCGGATTCACCTCTCGCTCTTCACATTATTCAAAAATAGTCACTTGGATTGATTTTAAATTTTGATATTTGTCAAAAAAATGGGCCTGGACTGAGTTGTTTTAATTTTTCACTCTCGCGATTGGACAAATTAGTTTTGCATATTATCGGAGTGCTTATAAACTTGGACCAGTTTTTCATATCTTTCCACTAGTTTCAACTCTTTTGTGATTATTCATGTCTTTCTCAATCGAAATTGGTCTTTGACATTATCTTTTGCTCAGAAGAATTGCGCATAACGTTGAATGGTTCGAGCAAGGGTTTGGTTTGCTGCATTAGGGGTATGCATGCACTTTTTTCAATCATGGGCGATGTCTTCATAAATGTTGACATCTGTGTGGGCTTCAACAATCCTCGCTTCTTCCAAAATGAATTTCCTTGTCTAGATGAGCTGTCCTTGTGCTTGGATGGACTTGTCTGGCCCTTGGACAGCTGTCCATGGCATTCCCAATGTGATTATGTCTTCCTCTATTGGTATCTCCATCGCTGTTGTCTGGTGGTGCTCCTAGCACACTGCATAAGGATGATACAATGTATAGTAATTCTCCAATATTGATGGGAATTGTAGTCTCGGTTGTATGTTTGGAAAGGGTCAATGTGGATGGATGGATGGTGTTCTTGTTTGGACCTTGTGCCTTTTACTCCTATATGGGACTCCTTGGCCATAACTCATTGGACTTGGTTGTTGGCATCTGCCAATATTTATTTCTCAACTACTGGATGAAATGATTATTTTTGGCTTATGCTATTGTTAATAACAATCCATATTAGCTGCAACCCTTTGGTTTGGAAAATTTTGTCATCGTGGTCTCTTTGTCCACGCCATCTACACATTTGGGATGAACCACCTTGTGACTTGTTTGGTCATCTCAAGCAAAGTGTCCCAATTCATTATATGCTTGACATTGGATTACGGGACATCCATTCACATCTCTTTATTGCGTAATCCTCCTCCCTGGTTTTTGTTTATTTGACCAACTACTTGTCTTGGGTTTCAGCATCCACCACTTATAATATGCTTGGAGATTGATTTTTTTTGTGTCCACCCTGTATTACTCTTTCTTGTTTTTCATGTTGTAGGGGCAGCCCTAAATTGCATGACAGTCTCCTGACATATCTCGTAGAATTGGAAACTAGGACCATTAACACTTGTGTGGCCCTTGGTACAATAGGGTGTGCACTATACTTCTTTCTTTACATCACCCTTCAATTCCTTGAACATCTTCATCATGTATTTTCTCAAAGAACTTACGTTATGGGGCTCGGAGACATCCTCCCACACCTATAATTTGCTACTTGGCTTCATTATTGGATTTCCTTTGTCTTAAATTTCGAAGTTCATGGCTTGGTCGTATGCATCACTATATGTTTTAGGTGTTACCACTCTTAGTTCAGTCTTGTACTTTGGTCTTAACCCTTTGAGAACAACCTTCTCTTTAGACCATATGTAGGAGGGTTTTCCAACTTCGAAAGCAGTTCCTTCAACCTCCTAGTGTACGCTCAGGCTGAGTCATTCTTTCTCTGCTTCATGTTGTAGATATCTACCACAATCTCATTGTCATCTTGAAGTAAATGGAACTCTTTCTTGAAGGCTTTCCTCAACTTCTCCCAAGTTCTCATATCTGTCTTATGTTGTTTTATATACCTGTCATTTGCAATCCCTCTCTAGGTCGTCAAGAAAGACCCATATCAATATCCTCCATGTTTATGTCGATCACAATCTAGATTGTAATGTAAGTATTACAATTGTAGTATCATAAAATTAGAGCTGCTAATTAGAGACCATGAAATAAGTACTCAAATCTTCTACTCTAATCGTAATCACAATACTTCAAATAGAGCTTTAAAAAAAGGAAATTCAAAATATAAACTAAATAAGATCAAATACCAAATCTATACCCTAAATTTGTCTTTGAAATCCTCCTCCTTGTTGTTAGGGCTGTGCTCTTATGCTTGGATGGTTGGAAGCTTTTCAATGGATGTTTGATTGCTTTTTGATAGCTCTAGACTTGGACAACACCTTGGATGCTTGACAAAATGAAGGATGGCTTGATAGCGAGATGATAGTGATAGAGTGATTGTGCCAGTGCTCAAAATATTCAAGGATTCTTAGTTCATAATTCTTAGTTCTTGCAATGCATGCAGGTGTAGATGTATTTATAGGAAGTTGATGGGAGAATGGAGGGCTAGGATTTAGCCATGTGAGATGAAAATTAATGGCTAGGAATTGAGGAGAAGATTTGGTAGTTGAGAATAGGAACTAAAAATTTCTAGAAATCTCTAGAGAGGGTTGGGGAGTGGCTCAAGAAGGATTAGAGGATTCTAGAGATGTGTTAGGGGGGATTCTAGATGGAGTTTAGGCTAATACATGAAGATTAGATTTAGATTAGTGATGTGATTTGTAGGAATGTTAGTGGTGGTAGTTGGAGTTAGGTGAGTAGGAATTTTGAATTCTTAAAATATTGTGAGAGATTAGTTAGAGGTTAAATAAGATGTTAAGAGGGTGATAATGGAGTAATGGATGCTAGGGGTAATGTAAGATGAATAAGGTTGAGCCAATGGAGAAAAATGTTAAGGGGATATAAGTGATATATTAGGATAAAGGTATAAAAACGATTAATAAGGGGATTTAGGACGGAACGAGGATGAAAGTAGTCATGATGGAGTGATGGTTTTTTAGATGTATACGTTTTGCCCCTCTTTGAAAGGGCATTGCGATTGAAAGAAGTGATGACATTTCAAAGAAATGGAAGAACACGTTAGTAAATTGATGAAAATTAAAGTGGGTGATGCCCCCTTGAGGGGTCACGCAGGGAAGAACGAAACATATGGCTGCTTGAAAGAAAAAAGACAGGTGGGATACTTGGATGAAATAAAAAGGGGTTAAGATGGATGCAATAGATGGGATAGGTGTGCTAGATACAATTGATATGATGGACGTGATTGATATGATGCATTGTTGTCAATCAATGAGCTACAATTTGTTCGATATTTTGATAAATTGATGGTGCCCCAAGCAATGATATATGCTAGGGAGCAAGATGATAAAGTCATGACCCTAGATGTGCCCCAGTCAATGACATATGAAAGGGGGAAGCCGTAAAATTTGGATAGATTGAATATCAAAGTTGCAAGCTTTGGATGTATCCCAGGCAAGGACATATGCCAAGGAGAACTTCAAACTTCGATTGGATTCGCTGATGGGTTGATTGCTGGATTGACTAACTGATTGATGATTGGTTAATGGAGAAAAGATGGATTTTGTGATTTGTCAGTCCCAATTGATAGGTGCGGGAGATTGACAAAAAGATCAGGGAAATGGTTGAGTGGATGGTTGATTGATTGATTGACTGATTGGGAACGACGTGTCCTAGGATGATTAGTTGCACGCTTGATTTTACTCAAGATACAATGTATGCGAGGGAGCGGAAGTGACAAGGTTGGATGTGGGAGTGATGTCTCCTTGTTGATTGAGATGAATTGATTGATCGTAGCTCAAGGATTTCATTGATTGCAAGGATGAATGATGGAATGATTACGGATGATTGTGTTATTAGTTAGAAGAAAATGATGATTGATGGAGGATTGCAAACGATTGTGGAGATTGCGACTGAGCTGACCCTAGACACCCCATGTGACTGAGCATTGCCTACATTGTCCATATGGACTGCAGGGCGATGTAGTTCTACCTAAGAAGAAGTTATGTGACGATAGATGATAGGATAGATCAGATGATGTCAATGTCCCAAGGATGCCCCTAGGAAACTGATCAAAGATTGACAAGAATGATGGATATTAGCAGAAATGTTAGATTAGTGATGATTGTGATTGTTAGATATGATTAGATGTAGGATAGATGATTGGACTTAGATGTTTGATTTGATTGATGGATGATGGGATTCGAATGTTGATGATTGATTTGGACAAGATTGATAATTGGACGTTTGATAGATTTGATTCGATTGGATACGGTTGATGGATAATTTGACTTGGCTTTGATAATGACTGAGATGGTGGATTGAGAGGCCAGATGATTTGATTTATATGTTGTTTTGGATAGGATAAATGATTTGATGATGATAGGATGTTGATGTGTGTGGGTTTATGCTATCGTGGTCTTGAGCCATTTTGTTTTGAGCAATCATAATTTAATGTAGTATTAGGCAGTATGCACCATGATATATATATGACCATGATGACTTCTTGCCATAATGCATGTAGGATTGACACAAAAGATAAAAATATTACAAACAAAATATACAATTAGCACGTAGCATAATGCACTATTGGTATGAAGAACCAAGATGACGTATTTACTTTATGCTATTACATGAGCACAAGATAAGATAAAAAAAGACTTGATAACAATGATATTTATAAAGATACATAGTTAACTAAAAACAAATAAAGATACAAACATTTGATAAAAGACAATCATTAAGCTCTTAACAAAGACACTTAATTAACAAACAAAGATATATACATGACAATCACAGAAACATAGATTACAAAATGAACACACAAGTATGTACACGTGGATGATGGGATGTATTTATTTTTATGTGATTAGTGTTGCGTGTTATCCTATTGAAAATCCATAGGGAGGGTTGAATGGATCGTGATTCGATTGGTCTTGTTTGATTTTGCCCTTAGGCAATGATATATGTTGTGAGGTTAAATTTGATAGACGATGGGATTAAAGGATAGTCGCAATGATATGTTGGATAAGGGATATGGATTTTGTACAAGGATTGTGATTTTGGGTAAGGATATGGATTGTTGGTTAGGACTAGGACAAGATGATTGGGATGTTTTGGCTTTTATAAATTTTTTTGGCCTTTGGGGATTTTTTTGATTTTTAGGGTTTTTTGGATTATGTACAAAAGGGGTCACTAGCAAAGGGAAAACCTGAGCCTAGCAACCAGGATGGGGAATGATGGTGGATGGAATGATGAAAGGATTTTGGATGATGCTTCAAAAGGGACGAGGGCTGATGGGGAATGGATTAGGGATCTCCAAGGACCATGTCACATAGGAACTAAATGTCCAGTTGTCAAAGTGTCATTTGGAGGATATGCCAAGATGTTTCCATAACATGTTTCAAGACTTCTTCCACTTCCTTTCTAAGGTAAGGACATGAAGAATGATGGACACAATATGGAAAACAAGATGGCACAGGGTATGGGTTGTAGAATGGATATAATGGATAAGGATTGTTGTAGAATGAGAATTGTGATGCAGATGGGGTCGCTCCCAAGTGTCGAGGTACTTGTGGACAATAGATTATTATGCATGACACCAGAAATCAGTTTCCTTCATGGTACTTGTCCAAGGCGTCAGAAAATTGGTTTTCACCATTGGATGAATTAATTATATATATATATATATAACCAATAAATCATGATGGCATTAAGCCATATTAAAAAAAAATCATCAAAAATATATATATATATCATCAAACCATATTAAAAAAAAAAAAAAAGCATCAAATATATATACATTTGATGATTTTTTTTTAATATGGTTTGATGGCATCTTGATTATTGGAGGCATACGAGATGCATGATGCTGGCACCTTGTGATCTTCAACTAATACCTATTTATGGCACAGGGTATGGGTTGTATGATGGATAGAATGGATAAGGATTGTTTTAGGATGAGAATTATGATGCAGATAAGGTCGCCCCCAAGTGTTGAGGTACTCGTGGACAACAAATTATTATGCATGCTGCCAAAAATTAGTTTCCTTCATGGTATGTGCCCAAGGTGCCAGAAAATTGGTTTTCACCATTGGATAATTAAACCAATAAATCAAGATGCCATCAAACCATATTTAAAAAAAATCCCCAAGTGTTGAGGTACTTGCGGACAACAGATTATTATGCATGATCCCAGAAATCAGTTTCCTTCATGGTACTTGCCCAAGGCACCAGAAAATTGGTTTTCACCATTGGATCCTTTTAGGCGCCTTGGGCAAGTACCATGAAGGAAACTGATTTTTGACGTCATGCATAATAATCTGTTGTCCACAAGTACCTTGACACTTGAGGATTTTTTTTTAATATGGTTTGATGGCATCTTGATTTACTGGTTTAATATATATATATATATATATATATATATATTCAATGGTGAAAGCCAATGTTCTGGCGCCTTGGGCAAGTACCATGAAGGAAACTGATTTCTGGCATCATGCATAATAATTTGTTGTCCGCAGTACCTCAACATTTGGGGGCGATCCGATCTGCATCATAATTCTCATCCTACAACAATCCGTATCCATTCTATCCATCCTACAACCCATACCGTATGCCATAAATAGGTATTAGCTGAAGATCACAAGGCCCCAGCATCATGCATCTCGTATGCCTCCAATAAATCAAGATGCCATCAAACCATATTTGATGATTTTTTTTTAATATGGTTTGATGGCATCTTGATTTATTGGAGGCATACGAGATGCATGATGCTGGCGTCTTGTGATCTTCAGCAGATACCTATTTTGGATAGCTTTGATGCATGAATAATGCTATTTTTCTAGCTCCACTGGTGTCATTGTGATCTTCGTTGATTGTTGGTTTGGCTTCCTCTGGACATCTCGACCAAGCATCTTTGTAGCCCCTACGGAAGACAATGTCGCCTAGGAGGGTGAGGTATGGTATGGATTGGATTAAGGATTTGATTTGTTGGTGGTGTATAGGATTTGGATGGATGATAGGATCGTGATGGGATGTATAATTGTCAGGAGATTGAAAACTGGGACTAACAATCACACACTGTTGGTGATTCTGCATGCTCCAATTGTGCTTTATGCGACCTGATTGGGAATGTTGCAGGGTCAAAGACCTCAAGACTCTTGTTTTGTGATCTAAATGCTTTGAGGAGTATTGGCCATTCCGTTACCTTGATCAAATGATGTAGAGCTAATGAGTTCATCTATTGGCAACTCGAAGAGGTTTTTACCATCATACTCTTCTTGACTTGCTGGATCTGCTTGACTTTGATTGTCCCGTAGCACCTCAAAGAGGATTTTACTAAGGGTGTTTTTTATTTTCTTGACTATTTTGATTTAGATTGCCCACTAGCGCCTAAAGGAGGTTTTCACCTGGGGACATTGTTTTTTGATTTGGCCGATTATTTGATTTGTTGTTCAATCGAAGCTGATTTCCTTATTATGCTCTGCTAATTGGATACTGTCTTGGATCCCCATGGATTCATTGTGTCACTATCGAAGGAGTTTGACGGCATGTGATTTTGTCAATCCCAATCGACAATTACAATAGATCGAATGCCAGGATAATGGAAAGGATTAGTGGTGTAAAAAGGATGGGGGATTCGATCAAAGGACTGGTGATGTCAATGAAAGGGTTGAGGGCAGCACAATCCTTGTAAAGGCTACTAGGAGGACCTATTTTGATGCAAGTGAAAACTTCCTCAAGAATTGTGAAATAATCATTGATGTCATTGTACTAATTTGTAGCAGGTGTGTGGCCGATGTCGTGCGCACTTGATTCTAATTTATTGTTGCTGATAAGAGATGTTGGGATTGATTCTGATGTTGATGTTGAATGCGATGCGGATGATGGTGGCGCTGATCTTGATTCGGATGTTGATGTTGTGATGTCGCTGATAGAGGATGTTTGGATTGTTTTGCTGTTGATATATGATGTTTGGATTGTGGCCGTGTGGAGGGCCTTTTGGATTGCGTTGTCCATAGGTACCTTCCTCACTCTTTGCTTGGTGATAGAGGATTTGGGACGAAGGGATTCTTGGAAATGGGGGATTTTGTACGATGGGTAAAAGATTGATTGCTGGTCAACGATGGATTTTTTGAAGTGGGGTTTGTAAAAGGCTGGTGGATTAAAGATAGGATCATTGACAATAGGCTCTTCGAGGGTAGGTGAATGGTCATAGAAGGTCTCATCAAAGTGAGACTTATCAAAGATGGGTTCGTTGTCCAAATCTTGATTTGGAAATGGACGAGTTTGATCGTGATTTGGAAAGGAATCTTGGCATATCCCCTCCTGTTGACTCTTGGACATGGATGTATCTGGTTTGATTTCGATGTCTCCATGGTCGATCATATCTTGGATGTAATTCTTGAATGTGGAGCATCTATTAATGGAATGCCCCTGGATTTTGTGATATTGACACCCTCTCTATACCAAGAAGGCTTACGTTTGGTTAGAGACAATCATATTTGCGGCGACTAGTTTGTAAAAGATTGCTACCATGGATTCCCCAACTGAACCAAACTAAAACCAAGGGTGATCCCAGGGTCCCAAGTCAACCCAGAAGATCTGTAGCACCATCTGCTCAAAGCACTATCCTGCGAGGTACCAACACAAGAGACCTTTTTAAAACCTCCTGTAAGAAGAGTAATCAAATATTGCGTAAACTCGGCCAACTCCTCAAAGAATTGCTCTTCAAAAGAACCAAACTGATGCACCATAGGAGTACACTCTAGAAAGTCAACACTGGCTCTCATTCCCAACAACTGCTGACTTTCGCTGTGCCACTCTGATAACCATTGGAATCCAAATGAGCCAAGTCTAAGAGCCCTGTTTTTGTGAGCAACCATCAGGAGGAAACAAAGTAGGAGACTTGAAAGATTTGGATTCATCTTTTGAAGATGGAAGAACATCATACCAGACTGAACTATGTAATCCTTTATCCAACCCACCCTTACGTGTCATCAGAAGCATGGTCAATTCATTCGTATGTGAGCTGAAAGAAAATTGATGAGCATACGTCACCATGCCGTCAAGATGAAACTCACCAGCTTGTGCCAATGGAATACCAGAATAATCACTTGGATTCCATATCTCACCATTCCCATCGCACGAACTAGTAGGTGTCTCACAACTCAGATCATAAAGGGCAGATTTTGCATTAGCTCTGTAAGCCTTCTTTGCAATCTTGATGGCAAGGTCTCTGTCTGAAAGCAAATGGAGGTAATCTGATTTCATTACCTCTAATGCATGTTTGATAGTCCGCAGATTTGGTATAGCAGCCCCAACCATTAGCCCCTTCTGCCTTTCTTTATGTTGGGCTGTCCAAAGGAGGTATTCAATGAATTTGTACGTGCTATCAAAATGGGTTAAGGTTTGTACAATCTTATCTTCAGTGACTTTCAGCTGATCCTTTGATTCACGTGACTCATTAGGCCAATGATCACAATCAGCTGCATAAAATGAATTTTTTGATTTGCTATCATGCATAGGAAACATATCGTCATAGATATCAATTTTCCCACTAGTAGATGCCTTGCAATCTTCAAGAGAAAATTATGGGCCAGCGTTATGAACTAACATACTGTCCTCAGAAGAATCTGCCTTCTCATCACAAGACTTATCAATAACAATCTCTACATCACCAATATAGAGACTTGTGCTCATTTTACTTGTGGATGCACTAGATGGTTCTTTTTCATGGATAACCATTGTATCATTCTGCTCCTTTTTAATCTTATCCTTTACACTCATTCTGCTAGTGTGATCTGAACCTGTAACCAAGATTGATGTCTTCACATCTGCATGCACTTCAATGTTGGCTGGTCCACAAGGTGTGCGCTCAACTATCTCATTCATATCTATGACTTGAGCCTTCAATGGTCTCTCCAAAAGAGGTGACTTAAGATCCCCATGAAGCAAACTATGTGTATAATCAGAAATTTCTGAATCATCCCTCTCCTCAAGCCCATGCAAATCTGAATGCTCCTCGTGCTTGGCCATCACAAGAGACTCTTCCCTCAAATCATGAGTACTACTATCATCCTCATGTGTTATGGCTGTCATAGATGACTGAATATCTCACGTGGATGATGAAGAATGTGCCAAGCTCAACTCCTCACAAAGCTCATCAATCTGAATTTATGATTCTTGAAGGGCCAATTGAGTGCTCTTCAAAGAATCCTTGGTAACCTTGAGCTCATAGGTAAGCTTATCAATTTCCTCTTCTTTCCCTTTTAGTGCATCAAAATAAATCTCATCAAGCATGAGAAGATGATCCCTATATGAAAGTAGGTGTAGGTAATTAGATTTCATTACCACCAATGCTTCTCTAAGTGCTTGAAAGTCTGCAAGGGAACATTCTTCTTCAAGGCTCTTATGTGTCTTTGGAGCCCTCCAACAATAATTTACCATTAACCTATGAGTATCATCAAAATGGTTTATGGCTGCAATAATCATGTCTTTCAATTGCCTGCCAAATGATGGAACTCCTGAGACCTACCATCTTCAGACAAATTTTTCTGATTTGTAATCAGCACCATGCTTTCCAAAATCAGCTCCCTTCATGCATAACTCCTGAGAAGTTAGATCAGCATCAAGAGGAAATTTATCGATCACCAAATCTTTATCATGATTAGGTGCTAACACATCTGGATCATCACTAAGATAAGATGTTGAATCATATCATTAGCTGATTGGTAAACATCCCCATATATGCTATCAACCTGCTCATCATAGGCACTAGTGTAATCAGCCTCATAGGATAGCTCTAATGGTGTGTTAAAGGCTGCTGTTTTGTCAATCTCATTGTACATATCCTCAACATGAATAGATGCATGCACTTCTAAGGAGTCATCCTGGGGTTCTGTCAAACACCCATCACGAGGTATGGCATTCTCCTCATCTACCAGTACTGATTTGAACCCCTCTTCTTTCACCTGCTCTTCATCAAACAAGTAGGGCTTCAGCGTATCCTCACATTGTTTGATAATACTATGTACCAAGTTATAAGCAGCTGTAGAAGTACCCTGTTCTTGCTTTAGAACAGCCAATAACAAAGATAAGATAGGCTGGGAAATATCATGACTTTCATTAATAATTGAAGCTATAATGATTCTCATATAATCAGGGATAGATTTGTCATGGTCTTCACTGATAGAGTCTAGAAAATGATGGAACATTTGAATGATAAGATCATCACAATCATAATCAATCATGATAACACATGATCTCACCTTTGCCATCAATTCTAAAACCTTAGCCGTCTTACCGAAAGGACTTGTGATGTCACTTAATCCCTCAAAGCTTTCAACGATCAAGTGCAAGATCTCCCTAATTTTGTCATCTTTATAAGGAACTTCAGGAGCTGTAATCCTTATAATTTCACCTAGACAATGAGTCACAACAAGTCTTACCTCCTTATCTTTGTGTCTCAACAACTTGTGCTCACCCAAGGAGGTCACTGCTGGAGTCATAACTATTTGAATCAATTGGGAAGGTCATTGATCCACTGTCTGCAAACAATTTACCACTTCCTCGAATGAGTTGAGAAGAACATCCTTTGACGGAAACAAGTGTCCAAGTTTATCCCCTGCAATATATAGCGTCTTGCCCAACTATTTGTCGCCCACTGAACTGGTAAAATTGTTTTTTTTAGTGTCTGCTTTCCTTTCTGCAAAAAGAGGTTCTAAAACTTCAGGATGTTCTAGAAGTTTCATTAGATTCTTATCATAATTCTCAAAATTTTGTTTTAATTCTGTCAAACGCTCCTGTGTAGACTTCATCATTCCCAAACCAACAATCAGCTGCAACTATTATAGAGGAGTGTTGGTCACTCAACAAAGCAATACGAAATTAACCTTACTGTTATCTCCTCAGGCAGGCAGGGTAGACAACTCTGATACCACTGTAAAATCCCCTCTTGTATTGCACGATATTTTGACAAATTATTTTTCCTGTTTGACACGTGAACATTTTGTCAAACAATTACCATAATATTGCCAGTTGTTTGATTCACGAGTTTTCTCAGATTTTCAGATTTCATGCATATAAGGAATTAAGTTTGATATTCAATTATACCATACATAAGGGAATGCACTATTTAAACACCAACTAGATATGGTTGTTCATTACAAAATATTACAGTGCTGAAGCAAACAATATTCAAATCAATGCATTTTCTCAGACTGGGAAATCAACAATACATTGGACGCCTATCAAATTTGCACTCTATAGCAGAAACCACGACTATCTCCCATAAATGAAGCTGTTGCACCCCTAATATTGAAATGACTCCCTTATGAAATGCCACGACCTTGCAACAATATATAGTAGGGTGTATGAATGGCGATGGGGATAGAATGCAGCCGCGACCTCCAACAATTACAACCCCTAGCAAGCACCCACGATAAAGAGAAATGCTGGTGTACCACATTGGGAATAAGATACCAGATGGCTAGGAATATATGCAGCAAATAATCCCTTAAAATCCAAATGCCCAGTTTGAAATATGATGTCTACTATATTCGCCCAACCCTATGTTCAACCCTGCAAATTGCCCAACATGAATATATCTCAGCCTCCTCTAAATACAAGTAATGATAATGTTAACTCTCAAATTTTGTCTCTAAGGGAGACCCACAAATTTGGCAATGTCGTACACCTATGAAAGACCTATATGATCTCTCCAACCTGACCAGCTAGGGTGGATTAGTCTCACCACCGAATCCAGTCTCCATGGGTTTCTGTCCCAGAGCCAAGAACTCGAAAAAGCTCTTCAAATCACCAATAGAAAAAATAATCAAGCATAATCCAAATGCGCTGTCAATCCCCCTTTTTATAAGTTTTTTAAGGAACTTTCCAGAAACTCCCTTTTAAAATCACTTTATTAATTTATTAAGCCTTTTAACTCCAAAAAGTGATTTATTTTACTTTTAAAACATTTCCAGCACTGAAAGTCACTTTTTAGCATCTCAACATTTAAATCTTTTCATTCTTTTTCCAATGAGCTATAATACTGAGGTGCCCGATTAAATATTTTAATTAAAAATGACAACCTTAGTAAAATTAATTAAATATAGCTCAATATTACACTCAATTAGCAGAAATCGCTGAAATGCATTGGAACCGAAGATTGATTGTGTAAGAGTGATCCCAATGATGAAAGATGATAAATGGACCTAATTGGATGACTTACTAAAAATAGATGCTCCCTCCAAGAATCTTGGAGACCTTATCGAAAACCGAAAATCACATCAGAAAGTGGCATATGAGTCCTCCAGACCACCTGAGCTCACTGAAAGCATCAATTAACTCCTTTGATAACATTGACACACACCTAGAAGGTCGGTGCCAACTGAAATGCAAGAGAACCTGAAAATGGGGACATTACGTGAGCTTAGATTAATTCAAGTTTGTTCTGATGTTTTTGGGTTTTTATATGTGGATATTAGATTGTTGTTGTCTTGATGGATATTTTGATGAACTTGAGCAAATTTGATTTAGGATTTGAGCTAGCTTGATTTGGATTGAATAGGGTATGGTTAACCCATGCATGTTGATAGATGATGAGCTTGGACAAGCGTTTTGGTTTGATTTTGATTGATTGGATTAGGGTTGTATGCAACCCTGGATGATGATTCAATTGGACTTGATGTTGTTGGCAAGGTTCTCACTAGCTTAAATGATTGGATTGTTTTACAACCTTAGGTGGTGATTGATTATAGGGTGTAAGTCACCCTTTGTGTAGATTTGATTGTTTTAGGATTGATTAGATTATAAGCTAGCTCAAGTGATGGATGACTCAAGTTTGGTTGGACAATGGATGTTGGATTGGATAACTAGATGATTGGATTGGTTGATGAGGTGACTCAAATTTGTTTAGGTTTTTGTTTAGCAAGCTAAGATTGGATGTTTAGGTTGGTAGTTTATGATGAGGTGTGATAGGGGGACTGTTGTAATGGGGATCAAAACAAGCTTATGGGATTAAGGGGATTAAGGTGTGTTTTGATGACCTTAGGCATTGGATTTGAAAATATGAGATTTGGATTAGACTTGGCTTGGATTAGGTTTTTGGACTATGACTTGTTGGGGTTGGACTAGGAATGCTTGCTTGGATAAGGGGGTGTCTATGTCGTGTTTGATTGTTAATTAAGGTGTGATTAAGGGATGTCTTGTTGGGTTGAGGGTAGATAAGGTGTGGTTTAGGTGAATGTAGGGCATGTTGATTTGGATTTTAAATGGATGTTGGATTTGGTTAATAAGATGTTTGATAGGGTGTCCAAGCTTGATCAAGTCTTGGATTTAGAGCAAGCTAAGGTTGGATAGTGGTTATAATGGTGGTTGACAAGGTTTTCAAGCTTGTTCAAGTCTAGGATTTAAAGCAAGCTAAGGTTGGATATTGGTTATAATGGTGTGATAAGGATTGTTGTCTATGACGAGAATTAAAGTAAGCTAGTGGTTTAGGTATTTTTGGTTTATATGATTAGGGTGATTGGGTTGATGGATGTAGGGTGTCAATAAGCTTAGACTATGGCATTGTTTGGCTTGATAAAGTGATGATTGGATTGGACTACGTTTAGAGATTTTTGACTTGTTAGGTATGGATCAAAGATGTTTGTCAATGTGTGTTTGGATCATTGGATGTTGATGTCAAAGTATGGTTTGGATTATTGATGTTGGTGCTTGATTTATGAATGTTGATGTTGACATTTGATTTAGGTTTTTGTTTGGTGTAGGGTATGAGGTTTACAAACTGTACATGCCTCGACAAAACACAAACAAAATCAAGTAAGCCACAAGCCTATGATAGTAGATAAGGATGTGCAACTCAACTCACAATCCACCGATCTACTTGCATAAAGTGGTGACTAGGTTGGTCTCCCAGGCCTCACTCTGCATCTGTATGTGGTGAGTGATCTTTGGGGATGTTGTCTCCCCTACAATGATAGTTGTACGAGGCTCTCTAGGTGCATCCCCTAAATACCTTGCGGAATGTGGGGCCCAAGTCCGTGTAAGAATGTTGTCTGATGCCTGAGTATTGGAGTATGACCTTCTCACTTTACAAAATCTTTAATGGGGAATCCCGCTTAGCTTTACGACAATTGTCTTGATGCTCTGCTAGAACACAGACTGTGGATTGGTGTGTGGTGATCAAATCCACATCATGTTGCCCCTAGAAAAAAATGAACAAAGAGGTGTCAATTGTTTTTGATCCCCAATGTTGCCCTACGGGTGTGAGGGGAGAGCATACACAATCTTGCCTCGAGTGAAACATGCACACAAACACAAAACTAAGCTAACACAATTTAGACACACACAAGATTTAATTAACTTAATTAAGATGTGATTATGATTCAAAACTTATTTACAAAGAAGTTTGACTACTGATTATTTGACAGACAATCCTACAAATAGAAGTGTTAGAAGTTTGATAGTTGATCTTGAGGGGCAACCTGCAAAAACAACATTAGTAGTTTGACGGTCTAGGTATTCGATGTTTATGTACCTCAAATTCACAATTGAATCCTTGCTACTTGTCATTGTAGATGTGCTCTCATGCTTGGATGTTTGGAAGCTTGTCAATGGATTTTTGATTGCTTTTTGATAGCTCTAGACTTGGACAACACTTTGGATGCTTGACAAAATGAAGGATGGCTTGATAGCAAGACGATAGTGATTGTGCTAATGCTCAATGGATTCAAGGATTCTTAGTTCTTGCAATGCATGGGGGTGTAAATGGATTTATAGGAGGCTGATGGGAGAATGGAGGGCTAGGATTTAGCCATGTGAGATGGAAATCAATGGCTAGGAATTGAGAAGATTTGGTAGTTGAGCATAGGAATTAAAAATTCCTAGAAATCTCCGAAGGGTTGGGGAGTGGCTCCAGAAGGATTGGAGGATTCTAGAGATGTGTTAGGGGGATTCGAGATGGAGGTTAGGCTAATATATGAAGATTAGATTTAGATTTGTGATGTGATTTGTAGGAATGTTAGTGGTGTTAGTTGGAGTTAGGCGAGTAGGAATTTTAAATTCCTAAAATATTGTGAGAGATTAGTTAGAGGTTAAATAAGATGTTGAGAGGGTGATAATGGAGGGATTAATTGATGTTAGGGGTAATGTAAGAAGAATAAGGTTGAGCTAGTGGAGGAAAATGTTAAGGGGATATAAGTGATATATTAGGATAATTGTATAAAAACGATTAGTAAGAGGATTTTGTATGGAACGAGGATGAAATTAGTTATGACGGAGTGATGTTTTTTTTTTTTTTTGTTTTGTTTTGTTTTTTTTTTTTTTTTTTTTTTTTTTTTTTTTTTTTTTTTTTTTTTTTTTTTTTTTTAATGTATACAACAATCATAGCTTAAACATTTGTACTCGGCAGCCCAAAACTTTGACTCATACTCGGGACTTGGGAGTTTTCCAGCAATTACTCGACATTACTCGATGACTTTATCTCTACTTAAAAAAACATATAAATTCATAAAATAAACTTAAATAAAATGTAAAACATTGTTAAATGACATGAGAAATGAATGGAGAGAATGCACAAGTATATTTTCTATTAATTTTTGACCTAAAAAGAGTACAAAGTACAAAGTTACAAGTGAAAATGCTCATAGAGTCTTGAAATATGAAATATACATATTACATTTCATCTCTAGTGCCTAAAATAAGTTTGCTGTGGCTGCCTTATGGAAGTGGAATGTAAATATTCCTCCTCTGCAACAACATCATCCTCAAAGATATCATTTGGATCTTCACCAACCCTTCCTGATGCCTCTGCTGCCCTTGATGCTATTGCTTCTCTTGCTTCCCTCTCCAAATCTGCAATTTCCTCCTTGGTAAACTTGGGCTTTGTATCATCAACAATCTAGTTGGCATATGCATTGATCTCGTCCAAGTCAATTGCGTCATAACTCTCTACCCCCTCCACTTGTCTCACGCAAACACGAAGATCGTAACACACAAAAACAAAGTCTTTGAGGTGTTGTGTTGTTAACTTGTTGCGCTTCTATGTGTGAACATATCCAAACATGCTCCAATTTTCTTCACACCCAGAAGAGCTACACAATATGCACAAAATGCAGATTGCTAGCTTTTGAAGATTTGGTGTTTTCGCACTATAATCTTCTCACCACACATCTACAAATAGGACATTAATAATTTTGAAGTCATCTAGCCTCGAATAAATAAAAGAAGTCTAGTACTAGTATTTACGAGTAACAACACTAAAAAGTAAAAGCAAATTACTCAATTTGTTTTTACCTAGCTGAGAGATGTTTCTTCTTTTGACACAGAACTGAAGAAAATAGGCTCCCTGTTGCATTCTTATAAATCTACTCAATAACTTCATCTCTGGTGTCATGGATCGTCCTCTCTATGCATGTATTGAGGAAATCCATAACCTATTGATTGGCCTTAAATGAATTGGATTAAGATAAGATAACCAAAGTGTGCCAAGAACAAGCATAATGAGTAAAATGGAAAGTTTTGAAAGTAAAATTATGGAGACCTTTGAAAGTAAAAGTAATGTTTTTCTCGTTTTTGGAGACCTTTTTGGTTTTCCGCTTGTTCTTGGCACACTTTTGTAATTTGCAGTCCCTTTGACTTACCCAAATGAGTAAAATGGAAAGTTTTGAAAGTAAAATTATGGAAAATAGTTCGCGGAAAGCAAACATCCGTGGAACATTAAGGTCAATGGTCAGCAATCCAAAGGCCAATCAGCCAAGGACAAGTGGCACAAGTACATACAACTCACTTCCAGAACATGCAAAGTGGTCAAACAAGGATTAGATGTGTCCAGGTGGAACAGTGAGCTTGCAAAGACCAACTGGGATAGTCTAGATTGCAGTAAAAAATACGCTAAGTTTTAAATGCAAGGACAAATCGCTCACACTTGGCAGCAACATGTAGCTACCACCGGTATGGCTCGCTCAGTTCCAAGAAGGAGAATTAAGTGCATAAGGAGCCTGAGGAGATGGGTGGCGATTTTGGACGGTTCATCCGGTGGTCAAAGTAGGTTGCATGCTTTGAATGCAAAGAGCTCGAGTAGAATAAGCATTGGTGCCGGTCATTGATGATTTCCTCTCTCCCTTCTCTCCATGCAATGCTCTTCCTCTTCTCTCTCCCCCTTTCTATATATCTCATCCTTTCTAGTTTGTAAAGGGTTCCTAGTTTTTTATATTTTGTTTTATCTTTCTCGGAGATGGGACATTCTTGGAGATATTGCAAAATATGCTCAGCTTGATTAGGCTCGACCCTATCAAGCACTTGTAAGAACTACCTCTTGATGCAATAAAAGGACTTTATTTACCTATCTCTTGCCTTGGATTCGTGTCTGTTGAGTTGTGCACTATGGTAATGTGTGAAGGAGAATCTTCGTCGTCCATGGTCTTCCTTTCTGGCCTTGTTTAGGGTGTTTTCAAAGTTGTTCACAAGTCTGGTTTAGTGTTCTTTTTGCCATTGATGTGAGCTTTCAGTGAGTTGTAGAACTCCTCTTTGTTTGCATTCATTGCTTCCGGAACTTTCTCCATGAAATACTAATGCAACCAACTCGATCTTGAGATTGTGCAAGTCGGTATTGTCCTTTGCAGAATCAGTGTGTGTTCAAGCTAGTGAGATTTTTCCATTTAGCTTTGGTGTATCGCCTGGTTAGCTTCCTTAGGAACCCTTATCCCCTTTCTAACCCTTTTCCATGTGAATCATTAGTTTATCATTAGTTTAGGTGAGCATCAAAGAGGAACTAGCCTACTCCGGAGGTTCAACCTCGCTACAAGATACCCATAGCTTGAGGTTGTTTCCATGCTTGTAGTTGGAAGTGGGAGACCCTGAAAAGCTCTCCCACAAGGGTGCAATTCCATGCTACAACAGTTTCTGGCATGTCCGGTGGGATAAGGTCCAAAGCAGTGGAAAGATTTTTGGTGTTGTCCTTCTACATATCAGCGTTTGGAGGCATTCAACAAACATCAATGGTGACTCCAAGCACCGATCAACTGGTTTAAGCAGTCCAAGTGCCTAATTATCATTATCTGGTATGTATAATCAACCATCTTTTGATCAACATGCTTATTCTCTACCTCAGCATCACATTTATCAAGCTAATAATGTTTATGTGTTCCCCCCAAGTGGTCCTCAAACAACCTATCATCCCCATCATAGTCTTTACCCTCCTCCCACCCCGGCGTATGACCAAGGTCAGCCTCATATGCATTCAAATCAATCCGCTAATTCCCCTTGTCAAGACTATGTTTATCTTGTTACATCCTTGACAAGATTCAATCAAGCATTATCAAATTATAGCGAATTGATAAGGGAGATTGGGAGGGGTTTAGAACTTTCTCCAGTCATCCCTACTCATGTTCTACAGGAGACAAGGAGTTCTCTTCAGATGGTCAAGAATAGATGGTTAGTTTGTGAGGACGAACAATGGGCAGTTTGTGATGGGGAGAACAAGGTGTGGTTGAGAAGCATAGTCCAAAATTCGGAAAGTGTGTTGATGTTTTATGAAGATCAACAAACTCAGTGCAATCAGTCCTATGTTTCAAATCAACCCCTTACGCCCATTCCCACTCAAGAGTTTGAAACCATCCCATCATGGATCTTCTCCTACACCTTTGACCTTGATTATGTCATGCCCTCTCTTTTGAAACCACCCTCTCCTATACCCGTTCAAAAGGAAGAAAAGGTGGCTGTTCCCTGTTCATTTCCATCTTGGAAATCGGTTCAACCAGTTCAAGAGGAGTTAGTGGTTGAAGAATATAAAAAAGAGGTGTTAGCTCAGCTCAATGAGCTTGCCCTACAAGAGTTCCAAGACTCTTTCTCCCTCCCTCAAGAACCACCAAAGAGACCACTCAAAGTACCTAGCTAGAAAGACACTCTCTCAAGCTGCAAGCAAGATGAACTTTTTCACCCTCTCGCCATCTCCCTCTTGGAGGAAGAGCCTGTTTTGCAAGGAATAGAGGAGGAGCTTACGGTCAAGTTTGAGCTTGAAGAAGACAACACAAGTGCCTATGATGAAGAGATCATGATAGGCAATCCACTTCAGAAAAGGAAAGAGAAATCAGGTTTGGACGAGTTATTGTGGCATGGCTTGGACATTGATGAATTAGAGCTTGAAGGCAGTACTGATGCCTTCATACTTAAAGAGGTGTGTTTTCAAGATGCGGTTGAGAGCAAGGAGGATTTTGTTTGGTCCCAAGTGCTTCCATTTGACGTGGCTGCAAATGAAGATGACCAAGGTGCAGAGATTGACGTAGTCAATTAGTTAGCTGACCATGTTGGAGAGGTCATGAATGAGCAAGAGGATCAAGATGAAGTATGGCAGCAGCTGTACCATGACTTCATGGATCAGGTAGAGGTTCTAAATCAGCTTATGCCTCCTCCAGAGTATGAGGATGAACTCGCCAATCAAGTTGAAGAAGCTGACCAATCTCAAGATGAATTTTCCTTTGATGGCAGTGCTGATGTTTTCAAGAATGAAGAAGAATGGTCAGATGTAGAGCCACAAGAACATGGCATGTTGGGCCTTAGTTGGATTGATGAACTACCATATGGCCCTTTTCAAAGCAAGCAGAGCAAAGATGAAGTTGAAGTTGACATTGTCTCAAATGGCCAAGAGGAAGCTGCCTTTTGGGATGACTTGGAGCTTTTCTGCTTAAGTCTAGATAGTAAACCAAGCACCAGTTCAAAGGAGCCGTCACATGTTGTGCTTAATTCAGAGCACAAAATTGAGCCATTAAATGAGAAGATTGCAAAAGCCCCTATAGTCCAACATGAACCAAGTTTGGAGGACATGAACCAGTATGTCTACATCGGAGACATGTTTGTTCCATTCCATCCATTAGAGAGCATACCAAAAGGATTGACCATAAAGCTACCTAGTTCACCAATTCTGGTACCTCTAAAGCAAGGTATTTTTCATCTTGGATTGTTACAGGTGAATGATACTTATAGTTTCCCATTTGATCCAGGAGGGAGATACTTGTAAATTGTAACCTTATATATATTAGGATAGATTTCATGCTTTCCTCCAAGTGCCTTGTGCACATTTACTTTTTGTTCTATTTTTCCTTTCCCTAAGTGCCTTGGGCACTTTGTTTTGTGTTGTTTTGTTTCACTCTTGTTGTCCTTGTTGCTTCAAGAGGAAGTTTCAGAAAGGATCAGCCTTTTATCCAGTTTCAAACCAACCCAGTTGCAGACGCTGATGACTCCATGCCCAATGGACTTGGCAAGGCAAGTGGTTGGGTTCTTCAAGCATAGCAGGCATGCTTTCCTGTGAGTTGCTAGAAATGTTGACCATTTTTGGCCCACATACTAAAGCTCTTGCATTGTTTGATGAAGAAATGGATCAAAGGGGCTTAGAGAAGGATCTAAGCAGGTTGTTCATGGGTCAGCAACAATGTTCAAAAGCAAGCTTGCAACCAAAGGGCTAAGTGCAAAATTTTTGCAAAGTTCTTTTATTCGGCTAGGTCCTTGTTCATTCTTCAGGGCTTTGAAAGAACTGTGTTTCTTCCCTCGGGCTTTTCTTTGGTTTAAACTTCATGGTTTTCCTTCGGAAAAATTGTCCACACAATTTTTCCGAAGGAATGTTTTTCTTTTCGGCCAAGTGTTCTTTTTGGGATTTTTGTTTTCGGCTAAGTAATGAAATTCTTTCGGACAATTTGTCCGAAAGAAAGGTTCCAAAGAAATGAACTCGTCAAGCAAGTTGCCCTATACAACTTTCCCGAAGGGTTCTTTTCTCGGGAAAGTGGACCAAAACAATATTTTTGAAGGGCACTTTCAAAATTTGCGGAAGGTTATTCATGGCAAAGTGCCTAAACAGGGTTTTCCGAAGGGTGCTTTTTGGGAGAAACGGTTCATTCAAATATTTTCGAAGGGTATGTTCCTTTCGGAAGGACCATTTGCAAAAAGCCCGAAGGGTCTCTTGCCCTTCGGGAAGTCCTTGTCCAAAACCCTGAAAGACAATTTTGGAAAGGTTCCGAATGAATTCCTTTGGACTTTTTGTTCGAAGGAGATAAGCAAAAGAAAATGTTTTGGGGAAAATGAGCCCGAGGGATAAGTCGCGAGCAATACAAAACCCAAAGAGTAAGGAGTTCCAGATGAAAACTCCGAAGCAAGTAATGAGCAATGAGAAGTCCGAAGTAAGTTGCAAAGAGTGTGAAGCCCGAATGAGTAAAATGGAAAGTTTCGAAAGGAAAATTATGGAAAATAGTTTGTGGAAAGCAAATGGCCGTGGAACATTAAGGTCAATGGTCAACAAATCCAAAGGGCCAATCAGTCAAGGACAAGTGGCACAAGTACATACAACTCACTTCCAGATCATGCAAAGTGGTCAAACAAGTATTAGATGGATCCAGGTGGAGTAGTGAGCATGCAAAGACCAATCGGGATAGTCCATATTGCAGTAAAGTACATGTCGAGTTTTAAATGGAAGGACAAATCGCTCACACTTTGTAGCGACATGCAGCTACCACTGGTATGGCTCGCTCAGTTCCAAGAAGGAGAATTAAATGCATAAGGAGCTCAAGGAGATGGGTGGCGATTTTGGATGGTTCATCCGGTGGTCAAAGTAGGTTGCATGCTTTGAATGCAAAGAGCTCGAGTAGAATAAGCGTTGGTGCCGGTCATCGATGACTTCCTCTCTCCCTTCTCTCCACACAAAGCTCTTCCTCTTCTCTCTCCCCTTTCTATATATCTCATCCTTTCTATTTTGTAAAGGGTTCCTAGTTTTTTAGATTTTGTTTTATCTCTTTGGGAGATGGGACATTCTTGGAGATATTGCAAAATATGCTCAGCGTGATTAGGCTTGACCCTGTCAAGCGCTTGTAAGAACTACCTCTTGATGCAATAAAAGGACTTTCTTTACCTATCTCTTGCCTTGGATTGGTGTTTGTTGAGTTGTGCACTATGGTAATGTGTGAAGAAGATTCTTCTTCGTCCATGGTCCTCCTTTCCGGCCTTGTTTAGGGTGTGTTCAAAGCTGTTTGCAAGTCTGGTTTAGTGTTCTTTCTGCCATTGATGTGAGCTTTCAGTGAGTCGTAGAACTCCTCTTTGTTTGCATTCATTGCTTTCGGAACCTTCTCCATGAAATACTAATGCAACCAACTCGATCTTGAGATTGTGCAAGTCGGTATTGTCCTCTGTAGAATCAGTCTGGGTTCAAGCTGGTGAGATTTTCCCATTTAGCTTTGGTGCATTCTTTGGTTAGCTTCCTTAGGAGCCCTTATCCCTTGCTAACCCTTTTCCCTGTAAATCATTAGTTTGGCATTAGTTTAGGTGAGCATCAAAGAGGAACCGGCCTACTCCGGAGGTTCAACTTAGCTACAGGATACTCACGGCCTGAGGTTGTTCCCATGCTTGTAGCTGAAAGTGGGAGAGCCTGAAAAACTCTCTCACAAGGGTGCAATTCCACGCTACAACAGTGCTTTCTCATCAAGTTTAGCACCTAAGTGTGATTATAGACGAACTTGGTGATTTTTCTTGGCTCTTCAACCACATTTTTCTCCATGAGATTGTCCTTAAGTAAGAGATCAATGCAATGGGCTTTCAAGGGGTCAAACAAAGTGTAAGGTGCTTCTCCTTAAGAAGTCTTTGTTGTTACATATGTTGCTTTTTTTCTCACAACTTGGATGACATTCTACACACCCACTTCCATTACCACCTCATCCAACGTATCACACAGAGTGTTTGCATATTTTACTTGGTGGGAGGCATCAATTGACTTCAAGAAGACTAACTGCCCACTTGAAGCTACTGGAGTTAATCAATGTACAGTTTTTCCCATCCATTCGCATACCAGACAAAATGGTGCAGCCCTTGTTTTTGCCATTTTTTTTGCTCTTCTACAATAACTTGCATATATTTGACAGAATCCTCCAACAACGGCCATTCAAATCATAAGGAGTGGGAGGCTTCAACCCCTTGTCAGAAACGATTAATGCAGTGACCAAATTATGTCAATATGGGCTTTTCGCGACATTGAAAAGAATGTTTTCATAATACCAAAAGTTTGCTGCATTTATCCTTTCTTCATTGTGCATTTCTTGGTTCCAAACAATACCTTCGAGTAAACACTGTGACCTAGGACTACTTTGAGAAAGATAAAATGTAGCCGAAATTTCTTCAATGGAACCTTGTCCCCATCCTCGACCCTTTGGAGTTCGGGCAATATGAGAGGCCTCAATGTCACAATTGTCCCTCGCTGCCTCCTTTTCACTAGTGATACAAGTGCATCAACTTTCCTCTTTTCTTTGCTTTTGTTCCTCTGCTTAAGCCACAAGGCAAACAACCATCTCTCTTTGAGCCTCAAGTGGTGCTTGTGTGTACAATACTACATCATTCTTGCGTAGTTGTGCGATGTGTTATATAAGACAGTAAACACCTCTACTCATCTTCATCCTACAATATTTCCATATAACACAATTTCCCTTTGCCGCCGGTTTACAATGCTTCTAAGAGGGGTCTTGGGATGTAAGAGCCCTAAATAAGCTCTTAAGCCACACAAATGAGATTAGCTGGTTGCTGTCCCAAAAACTTAGAAAACACAGCCAAAAGATCTTACCCAAACCCTTACCAAATAGCTTCAGAAATGCAATAATACTTAATCAAATGAATAACTGACTTGTGTGCCTTTTTGTGGGCAATATGGTGGATGTAACTTGCTGGAAATAGGTGACGAATTTCTGATTATAGAAGCGCAGGTACAGCAGGTTCAGTTCTGGGAATTAATTCAAGATCCTTCTTCACAAGAGGCCAAAACCCCTCAATGGTGACCACCCTTTGCAAGGCTAATTTCCAGCTCCACAACACTTGATCAAACCGTCACCTAAATCATTCTTCCTCAAGAAAAATATAGAAATAAATTCTAAAATAATATCACTGAATTTATCCAAAAAAATGTCTTCAAACACTTGTAGATCAGCTCATCTTCTTTTGAAAAAATAATAGATTTAAATCAGAATATAATAAAATGATATCCTATACCAAAAATGGTTTCCCACCTCTCCAAATGGAATCGCCAATGCCAATAGATAAGAGGAATATTTTCTTTAAATCTGCGACCCTTCAAGAAAGCCTCAAATATCATAAAAACTACTTCAGCTGGTTTGCCACCCTAGAGAAAAACATACAAATATTTTTCCAGCACTATTTACTCTCAAAACACAAGGATCAATCACTCCCAATGAATCGCTCTACCTGGAAAAATTAGATAAAAATACTAAAACCCTAGGAGAGGGTTTTAATCCACCAAATCCTCCAAATCGTAGACTTTCCCAGCCCTTGAGTGGTTTGCTTTATGCATAGGCAGCCCTCCTTGATCTCACTTTCATTTGCCACTCTTGGAGACTATGAACACTTCCTTTTTGCTTGATTTTTGTCCTCCAAATTGATTCGCTACAGCTGTAATATTAGCTAAGAAAATTCAATTGATTCTTCAAAATAGATTAACAAGATTCCCTTCAATAGGTGGTGTTGATAGACACTGTTTTATAGAGCCTCGTAGCTCTTGGAGGGTAACATTCTCTAAGAGACTATGCCAAAGATGATCAAGCTTGACATACTTGACTTCTCTCCAAAATAGCATATGCACACATAATCTTCAATTGAGCCCTCATGCTCCTTAAATAGCCTCTCCAAGTGTAGCGCTCCACATGAGAAAGAGAGGGTTAATTTCAAAAAGCAACTTAATCACAAATGGATCTCAGGTCGCCCCACCCCTTCCAGAGGGCCTGACGAAGGGGTTTGCTTATAGATATATAGATATGATATGGCCTGGATGGTTTCCGAGGGGGGGGCAGGGGGGACCTCCCCCACCCTATAGATAGATAGAGAGTGAGTGGGGGGGGGGGGGGCGTGGTCGCCTGTCTTAATAGGTTAAGACTCATAATGTCCCTTACGTAAGTGAAATAACATAAAGTGCTTTTCCTTCACAACATAATTTAAAATTGGAAACGTAAAGTACCTTTCTTTTTAAATCATTCATTCACAAGGGGTTAATGAGTTCCCTGTCCTTCTTTTACCCTTAGTTATGGGAACCAACGTGAACTAAGGGTCCTTCGAGATTTTAGAGATAATTTGGGGACATTACATGGGACTTTGGCTTATGATGGACAACTGAACTGGATGTCAATGCCATTCTTAAGCAACAAGCTTAAACCCTATATATATTAATAAAAATGTTTTAGAATCTAACTCTAGCTGCTAATCAAAGGAAAAAGTAGAAGATGAAGTAGATATTATGATTCATAGTAGAAAGATATAGTCTTATTGAGGAGTGAGGAGTACTTCAAGTTCAAAGCTCACACTTAGATAATGAAAATAAATTAAAATCCATGTATGCTGTGTTGTGCATTGTGGCTTTGTTGTATGCTGTGGCTGTGTTGTAGGCTGTCTGCTGTCATACTGTATCAGACTTCAGTATGTGTTCCTTGGGCTTGAGACTTGAAAACGCAGAAAACCCTAGGGTCTAGTTAATCATTGATTTACTGTATGTAATCACTAATCAGTAATAATGTAATCCTTGCAGGCTTGTACTGTGTTCGGCGATTCACAATTTCTCAAAGAAAAAATGCATAACAAAAATGCAGAAATAAGAGTAAGATCATTGTTTTTTGGTTTTGGGCCTTTAATCCCTTCATTGGTGAGCCGTGGCAATTAATCATCGATATTACTCAGCCAAAATCGACGATTAATCTCTTTTCCTTTTCTTGCAATTTTACAGAAGATATATCGTTTCATAGTCGAATCGCGATTAATCACCGGGTTTTGGTGATTTTTGAATCTATGATTACAATGCCTCACAAAGTCTTGGTTTCCCCCACCCTTGAACTTAGGTAACTTAAGTTTGTTTCCTATTGGCGGTGGAATTGTCATAGTGCATGAATTACTAGGTGGTATTGGTCCTTGTGGAATATCTATTCTCTCATTCAACCAGCCTTGTCTAGCATCCCTTTACCTCCTTCCCTACCCCCTGCGTCTAGCCTCCCTTTGAAATGGGAGATACTGACTCATCCATTGTTATACAGATCACATGGTGATTCTAATGGTATTTTGGAGTGAAAGGAGACCATTTCTCCAATATTTATGTTTCCCATAATATTCATGAATAGAAGTTGAATGAAGTGTTTTAGAGGGGCAGTCTATATCAATGTTTGAAATGTTAGGAACGATGAAGAAAATGTATTTTCAGTATTTTTTAAGTAATTATCTTGTTGCATAGAATTTGATTTTGTGATTATTCCTAGTGACTTATATATATGTTTCATAGTTCTTAACCTCTTTAAAACCTTTCTGAAGTTACTTGAAATCTCAAGCTGTTCTGAACGTTCCCCCTGTTGAACTTTTTGAACACAGTTACTGTGTTATGCATAAATTTCAGGTCATATTTTGTCTTGACTCTTCTTTAGGTTAACAACTGAACACGTCTTATTATTGAAGCATTGTACCAAAAAAGAGAGCCAGAGACATAGTGTGGGATCTAGATGATCAGGTTGGATTTATGTAATCATGGATACGGTTCAAAACATTTTCTATTGTGCTTTCTGGGTAAACAACAAAACAGTTTTGCCTATCCTTGTAAACATCATATCACCACAAGAAAGAAGGTAAAAGAAATTTTAATTAATGTCCATAAATGACTAAAAAACAGTCATTGAGACTGATAAATACAGGTGAACTCATCTCAAACATGGATACAGTGTGTGCTGATAGGTAATACCTGGTACTTCATATTTCCATTTAAGGGAGTAATATTAATATCTTTAAGTTATCTCATTTTCCTACATTAGATATATTAGAATAGCATTAGTAGGGTTTTAAACCTTATTTCACATTTTTTAATCTTGTTATTCTTGTTCTTATATAACTATAAAGCGGGAGAATATGTTGTCTAGCTCTATTGTATTTTGTATTTTCTAAAGTATTAATAGTTCTTGATTCAAATTATAACTGTAGTGCCTAATTACTCAAAAAAATTAAAAATTATATTTGGAGTTATGATAGTGATAGGGAAGTGTGGTGGATAGTAATCCTCTCTCTAGATAATAACTAATACAGTTGTATCTATCATTGAATATTGGTTCATATTAAAATGGTAGTGTAGTGTAAAAACACTACGTACTAGGGTCCGATGCCTCAGTTTTTGTCATCGAATTGTGGATGAAACTATAAAAGTAAGTTTAAAGCCTTAATCTAAAGGTTTCCACCAAAGTGGAGGGGTCCATCATGGCAGATATACCAACCAATGTCACAACACATTGCACTCTTCAACTCTTGATTAAGATGAATGTTTATGCGTTGTTGATCTCCATGATGCTTGGAAAAAATGGAATGATCCAATATAGAAAATAAAAAAGTGGATTACAAAACCTTGTCATTAGTTGATGAATCAAATGATATTACCTCCAAGTGTATCTTACAACCACTGGCGCAACTTCAAAATATAATCATCAAGGTAGTATACCTCTGCAACGCGCCCTCGGAGGAGGAGAAATATGCATGCCTCCACTTGGAAAGATTATCCAATTGCATAACATCTATGTATTCTACCTTCTATAATGGATCAAATGACATGGTGAATATTCATTCAATATGATATCCACTACCAATTCATAGTAATTGAGCCATGATATCCATGACCACCAACATTAAAAGGCTCTAGTCACTTGACATTTCAAGCAACAATCAAGGCTTCATGCATCCATCAGTGAGGTGCAGCTGAATACTAGGGCGGGAATTCAATAGCATAGATAATATAAGGTGTTAGCCTTATGAGTCATTCTATCAAAGCAGTTCCCATTGAATATGTCCATTCTTTCCTATATATGCAGTAGAAACATTGGATCATTGTAAATGAAACCTACATGACATTAAAAGAGACTAAAGAGTAGCATAATTTTCTCATAAGTGATGAAATTAATCTATCAGTTTCAGTATAAATGCAATAAGATATATTGGAGCAAATGATTAGAAAAAACAATTCCCTCAATAATCAAAATCTACCTCTCTTCGGACTATGCAACAATGATCTTATTAGTTCATACATTGTATTTTCATCTAAATGAATCTTCAATTGTGTAACTATTTTAAGTAATTCGATTAAATATATGTGATTATTCACTTCCATCTATATATTGACAAGTTAGAGGAGTGGATTGAAAAGTTGGGCGGGGACGGGGTACAATTGGCTTCTTATGTGGTAAAATTGTTGCTTTACGCGGATGACCTTATCTTAATGGCTAAAACGGAGCATGTTTGCAAGAACATTTGAGAGCTCTAGAATTATTCTGTCGAGAGGTGGGGATGCAAGTGAACATTAGTAAGACCAAAGTCACGATTTTTTCCTTAAGAAGAAAAAAGAGAACTAAATTTTGAGTTCGAAGGCGGCCTCTTGCAAGTGGTAAATGAATGCAAGTACCTGGGCCTTGACTTCCACAGTAATCTCAGTTGGGAGGCTTGTAGAGCTAAAAGGATACAAGGGGGGTGGAAAGCCTTATACATGCTCCAAAACAGATGCAGATCAGCTGAATTATGGGATTGGAAAACCAAGTTGACTCTTTTTGGGCTGCTTGTTATACCGGTAGTGTTATATGGTTGTGAAGTTTGGGGCAGCAACACATCAACGGCGAAATGGAGACAAATAGAAAGGTTACAAAAGCATTTAATTACAAGTAGTTTCAAAATAAAAGCCACGGTACCGTATGAGATCATGCTAGCTGAGGCTGGGACCTTTCCGATGGAAGCAGCGGCCTTAATCCGGCTATTAGGATACTTGAAGAAAGTGGAAAACATGGAAGGATGCCGTTGGCCCAAAATAGCAATGGGGGAAAAGCTGAATAGAAGGAAGAATACATGGATGAAGCAAAATGACAAATGGATGAGCAAATGGGACATTAACATGCAAGACTGTTCTAACACCAATGCGGAAATCAAAAGATATGTTTGAGAAAAAGTCAAAACAGCCATGTGGACAAAACAATTGGGACGTAAAAGAGAATACTATGTCCAAAACTTTAATCACACATGTGACCATGAGCAAAAGCACTATATAGGAGCGGAGATAAAGTGGAATGCTAAAATGTTAATTGCCCAGCTGAGAACTAGTTCACACCATCTTAGATGCGAAACAAGGAGATAGAAAGCACCCAAGGAGGAATGGTCGGAGAGGGTTTGTCAGTTTTGCAAGTCCGGATCGGTGGAAATGAAATGGCATTTCATCATGGAATGTATAGCATATGAGGACATTCGGAGTAGTTACGTTGATATCCTACAAGGTGAAGCACTTACACCTTTCTTTGAAGAGAAAAAATATAGCAAAAACAACAGACTACTTGACTAGAATTCATAACAAAAGATCCAAGCTTAGCAAAGAAATTGAGGAAACGCAGAAGTAGTAGTGTGGGGCAGTTTATTTGGTATCTTGTCGGCTGGTTTTGCTCTTGGGTCTCATAGGTTGATTGGCCCTGTGGATGTTATTAAAAACTTTCATTCATTCATTCTATCTTGATTTATTTGTTTACCCTTGATCCTATGTGATTTTAATTTCATACCTTTTGCATTGTATTTGATATTGGATACTTTAGATTGTAGAAGTGGATAGATATAAATGTTATGTGTCGAAACTTTAATGTGAGTTAGATCCTCAAAATTGTGATGTCCCCATTTCCACATCATGTATGAGTAGGTATTGAAGACTTTAAGTCTACTTTTCCGTGGACTAAAGGATTTTTTTTTGGGTTATATTTTATTAGTTAATTATTAATTGCCAAATAGTGATTTTAATCATTTGCTCATATAAGACAATTATTAGTTGATTAATATAATATTTTATAAAAGTGGTTCTTACCACTAAAGTATTTAATTGAAATAATTATTAATTTATTGCCCAAAAGTAATTTTAATTATTATTTATTATTAAGATAATATTATATTCGAAAAAGAAGAATGTCGGCTTGGGAGCTAAGTAAAGAAAAAGAAAAAATATCTTAAAAATTGGCAAGAGAGGGTTATGAGGTATTTTACCTCCTCAAGGTGGTTCGCCTCTCTTTGGAAGGTACAAATACAAGGTGAAAATCTGTATTGAAGACTTGCTGAAAATTGATATTGGTTCTTCATGCTTGAAAAAGATATTGAGATGTATGTTCAATAAGTGTTCGTAGATTTGGAGCTAATTATTTTACAAAAGGTGTCTTTTGACACCACCTATTGCTAAGGTGGATTTGTTATTTGCCTTAGAGTGGAGTGATTTGCTTTGTGTGCTTGTTGAGAGGGTTTGGTGGACAATTTGATGTCCAATTGGAGCATACTAATTTTGATTATTATTTGTATTAATTTTGCAAGTGAGGCAACTTGGTTTGGAGGCTCTTGGGAGTGTTCTCAGATCCTTTTTGGAGTCTAATTGATCAATTTAGTAGTTTGGAATTTATCGATAATTTTCTTGACTTTTGGCATTGGGTTTTGTGAAGATTTGATGAAGTTTTGAGGCTCTAACTTGTTAGGATATTAAATAATAATTTTCAGAATTATTATTTAATTTATTGACATGGTTTTTTGATCAATTTGACTTGTGAAAGATGGGATTTTGCCTAATAAATATTCAGCTATTTATTCTACACCTTGGTGATTTGGGCGACTAGCTTGAGAGGATTTTTGAGCCATTTTGGATGCCCTAGGGGATCGCTGGAATTTTTCCTTGATTTTTGGCACATGTGGCATATTTTTGGCAAAGCTTTGAAGTAAAAATTAAGCAAGGAACAACAATTGTATTTGAGATAAAAATCATGTTTTTTCAGCTATCATAAAATAACAATTGATCCTAAAAAATTGGCAAAAAGGTACATCTTTTCCATTTACAATTTGTTGCTTATCTTTGCAAGTATTAAGGTGAATTTTGGATAACTTGGTGGCTGAAAATTGTCTACACATCTCTTGCGTATTGATGCCTAGTGTTTATTGGGTTTTGGTAAGGATTTTAGATCATTTCTTGCATGCTAGAGTTTGTTGATTTCTAATTTCAGAATTCAAAAAATTGTGGATTTTAGGGGCAACCCTTTTTTGGTTAAATCGTTTCATTTGGGGACATTACAGTGGTATCAAAGCACCGATGTTGTTTACCTGTAAGTTTTGGTTTGTTGGATGCAAGCAGATAAAGAGACCTTGTATTATCAGAGAAGGAAAAAGACTATGGAGGATCAAGAGCCTAAGGGGTTTCCTTTAGAACATGTTAAGCTTTGGCAGGGCTTGATCAAAGAAAGCCAAGTTGATCTTCAACATACTTTGGGTATGCAATTTGCAGCTATGTTGAAGGCTATTATAACTCCAAGCAAGGACCACCCCTTCAATGGAGAAGGAAATTCGAGTGATAATGAGAGGATTTCTATTAATCCCCCTCATAAATTCTTCAAGTCTACCTCTTTGCAGAGAGAACCAGTAGTGGAGATGGAGACACCAAGGGATGATCCATTTGATATTCATTAACAAGAGTATGCAGCCCTAAGCTTTACCACACAAGCACTCTTGTCTCTTCGGGATTATTGTGAGATGAAGGATCTAAGCTAAGGGTTTCTAATATGCAGCCTTGTAGAGATTTGCAACAAAGGTTGGGTAAGATTCTCTTCCTATTTTTGATGGTATTGATAAACTTCTTGTGTGATCATGGTTGCAGAAATTGGAGACATTTATTACTTAACTCCATGTTTGAGGATGAGGCTCTAAAGTTTGTTACCCTACATTTGGAGGGTATTGTTCATGAGTGGTGGTTTCATGGCTTAATCACACAAGGCCATGGATCCATTACTACCTTGGAGGAGTTTGGCAAGAGGATCGTGGAGAGATTTGATAGGAGAGATCTAGAAATACATTTTCGTGAGTTGGCACAACTCAAGCAAAGTCATGATATTGAAATGTATGTTGCTAATTTTCAAAAGGTTTGAGTTATGGTACCAGATGTTAGTGAGAGGAGGTTGGTTGTTTTGTTTGTTGAGGGTTTGATTGAGCCTTTAAGGGGTTTGGTTAAGGCTGTTAACCCTCTTTCTTTACAAGATGCTATCACTTAGGCTTTGGATTTAGAATGTTCAGCATATAGAGGCCATGAATGGCCAAGAGGGCAGCCACCTATTCGCTGCTCAAAGGGGCAAATACATGGCAGCCAAGGTCTTATTTGAGTGGGCAGCTTAGGGCACCACCCAATGAGCAACAAAAGAAGCCTTATACATCATATGTGCCACCTCATAGATCGCTGCCCTATAGAAACAATATGAAGAATGGAAGAGATGAATTGAGAAGGAAAGGTTTGTGTTTTACTTGCAAGGATCCATGGACCAAAGGCCACTATTGCATGGGCAAAGGACATGTCCATTACATTGAGGTAATTGATGATGATTCATATTTTAATATTGTTGATACTAATGATGAACAAAATGAGAATGTTGTTGATGAGCATGTGCATGAGGACACACAAGACTTGGGTAGCACACTTGCTTCTCTTTCAAGAGCTCCCAACTATCATGCTTTCAAGGTAAAAGGTACATTGAGGGGTCAAATAGTGATTACATTGGTTGATAGTGGAGCCACACATAATTTCATCGATGGAGGCTTACTTAAGATGGCATTAGAAACCACAGATTGCAAAGGTTTTAATGTGACTATGACAGATGGATTCACCATATTTTGTTCCAAAACGCTGCCATAACTCCCACTCATTCTTGGGAAACACAAGGTGATTGATGATTTTTATGTTGTTGACATTGGAGATATTGATATTGTTTTGGGTGTTCAATGGTTGCATTTCTTAGGTGAATTCACTCAAAATTATAAAACAATGGAGCTGAAATTCTTCAAAGAGGGCAAGGAAGTGGTCCTCAAGGGTCTAGCAAATGGTGCTCCACAAGAGGTGTCTATGAACAAGATGGAAAAGGCCTTCAGAAGAGGTCAAATTGCTTAGGCAACAAGCTGCCTTATCACAGTAAATTTAGAAACAAGAAAACAGCCCCCTCATGGTGAGTTACAAGCTATTTTAAATAAGTATGTTCATGTCTTTGATGATTTGCCTTATGGTTTGCCACTGGATAGAGGTTTTGAGTATAATATTGAGCTAGAAGTGGGTGCCAAACCGATTATTGTCACTCCTTACAGTCATCCAAGAGCTTTCAAGGAAGAGAATGAAAAAAAATCAAAGAATTACTGGATATGGGATATATAAGACCTAGCTCAAGTCCTTTTGCTTCTTCAATTGTTCTAGTGAAGAAAAAAGATGGTATTATGAGGATGTGCATTGATTATAGGTTGTTGAATAAGAAGACCATCAAAAATAAGTATCCAATACCTAGGATTGATGAATTGATGGATAAGTTACATGGTGCCACCTACTTTTCCAAGATTGATTTGAGATTCAGTTGTCACCAAATCAAGGTAAAAGAAGAGGATGTTAATAAAACTACTTTTAGATGTCATTTTGAGCATTTTGAGTTTTTGGTTATGTTTTTTGGATTGACTAATGCCCCAACTACTTTACAGTCATGTATGAACAATATGTTTGGCAAATATCTAAGGAAGTGTTGACAATTCTTCCACAGGGTAGATTGTCTCTTGCCGCTCGAAAAATTCGCATCTCCATCCAAGGGAAGAAAAGAAATCATTAAGAAGAATACGTTGTTTTTCTTTGGTAAGAGGCCTTTGCTGCAACAGGAAGATTCCGAAGGGATGGTTCATCAAAAGGCTTTTACTTCGGAAAAGTGCTAAGAAGAAAAGTCTGCAAGGCAAAAGACAAAGGAAGTAATTCCTTCGGACCTTTTGTCCGAAGGAATACTTCGGAGAAATTATAAAGAGAACCCCCGTAGGCCAAACAAGGAGAATCCAAAAGTCCACCCAAATAAGGAAAGAAAAGCCAAGGGACCCTTCGGAAGGGTCATTTGCAACAATCCCGAAGGGCACCTACCCTTCGGGAAGGTACAGAGAACGAATTCGGGACCTATGCGAAAAGCTTGGGTGCCCTACAATTCTTTCGAAAAGGGCACAAACACGAGCAACTAGCCCTTGCGGAGGGCACTTGGTCGGCGAGAGGACCGTGGTGACTTTTACGAAGGGCACATTTCGAAGAGCAAAAGCAAAGGAAGATATCCTTCGAAATTTTTGTCTGAAGGAATTTGGAATACACAGACAAAAAGTTCGAAGAAATTCGGAAGACTTGAAAGTCCGCAGAAAAACAAGAAGGCAAAGCAAAAAGAGACCTTCGAATTCCTTTGGACAAAAAGTCCAAAGAAATTCGGAGAAAGAGCCGCGCAAAAATCCCGAGAAAATAAACCCGAAAAAGAATTCCGAAGGTCAAAGGAAGTGATCGAGATAATTCTTGTGGACATTTTGTCCGCGGGAAAATGACTAAGAGAAAAACCCGACTAACACAAAAGGCCGAGCAAAGGGAAAAGAGAAGGAAGATATACTTCGAGAAAAAGTCCGAAGGAATACTTTGGAAGATAAAGCCGAAGGAAAGAAATGCCGCAGGAAATATATGCAGAGAAGAGGTTCCGAAGGAAATAAGAAAACTTCCGATGACGTCCCGCAAGCGGTCATATTCTGACCATGGGAAGTAACCGTTGAAACAAGGGTAAAAAAGAATTCCGAAAGCAAAGCCCAATGGAGAAAATATAGACTGAATATAGATTAATACATTTGAATATAGAATCTCGCCAAAAATAGACAAGAACAGGCAGACCAGAGCATGATAAAATACATGCAAGCAGGGCTATCTTCGAACGCCGTCTAAAGCTTCAGTTGACTGGTTATTAAAGTCCCGCTCGTCTCTAGATCATCTCAGGCATCCGAGGGTCCAACTCAGCGTCAATCGGAGTTCTGAATTCGAATGTCGAGTTGACTGTTCCAGATTTAGAGTTGACTAATTGTTAAACGCCGCATCCACTAGGAGCTTTCCATGCGAAGGAGAATGATCTCTTCGACCAACTCAGCCGATCTCTACAATCAACTCAGCTTACCAAACGACCAACTCAGCGTTTCCAATGTTCCAATTCGGCATCAAGCAGCTCACGTAGAGTTCTAAAATTAAGATCGGCGTGGATTTCCATGCAAAGAGAGGTGGACGGTTCATAACAAAGACAAGTTCACTTCCTCAAGCGCAAGAAGCTTCATGCAAAGACAAAAGTAAACATATTTTATTGAAAGGCCAAGTAAGCCTTGAGTTAACCGAAGTGAATCCTTCTCTTCAAATATTCTACACCAATCTTTGGCCTCTTGTAATTCTCTATATAATGGCATTAAAAATCATCCAATCCCTCTTGGTTAGACCAGACTCTGCTATTGGTGAGTTGTGTAACCTCTTCGATCAATAGAAGGACTGTACCTTTAGATTTCAAGCATTGGCATAGTGTATATTTCATTCAGCAATTTGCATAAGTGGTAGATTTCTCTCCCTTCCCAAATTCTGGTTCATACCTAGTTGCTAGATTATTCTTATGTAGGTCATGTTAAAGTGTTAGTTATGTTTTTTGCTAACACTATAAGTGGATGTTAGGTGGCTGCAAAGTGTCTTGTATCGGACCTCTCTCCATCGTTTGCCCTCAGGTTTTGGTTATTGGATCGAACCTTTTCATGAAATATTTATGCATAAGTGATTGATTGAAATCTAAGGTCTTCCTTTTCCCTTGTTTGTTTAGTGGTCAAGGTTCCAAGTTGAGTGGATCAAACTTTTGGTGTATCACCCCCTTTTAGGTAGGATTTCCCCTTTAAGTTTCTTTCTCCCTTTTCCACGGTAGTCCACAGCATAGAGTAGAGATATTCATTGATACATCATACAGAAACCAGCCTTCTCTGGAGGTTCTTCTCACCGTTGAGGCACCCAGCCTCGTGAGAAGATCCCATTGTTTCAGCCGAATAGAGGACTGACCATTTCGTGCACGTCTTCAAATCAAGGTGTAGCTCCAGGTTGACAACAGGAAGTTTGTGCTAGTTTTCTTTGATGATATTCTTGTGTATAACAAAATTTTGGAGCACTAAAGGCACTTGGATTTGGTTTTGGGCACATTGGAGCAGCATTCTTTCTTTGCAAAGAAATCCAAGTGTAAGTTTGGATTAACAAAGATTTTGTATTTGGGACATGTCATCAATGCACAAGGTGTGCAAGTGGATAAACATAAAGTTGCAGCTATCATGGATTCGGATAATCCCTCTACACTCACATAGTTGAGAGGTTTTTGTGGTCTTTGTAGTTATTACAAGAGATTTGTGAGGGGTTTCTCACAACTTGCTGCCCCCTTGATTTATTTGACTAAGAAAGGGGTTTTCAAATGGTCCAAATCAGTGTTAGGGTGTGGAGCTAAAAGCTTCAACCGTTTGCACACACATGAAGAAAGGATGCTGAAGAACCAGAGGCACCGGCGTCGGCAGTATGACCGACGTCGGTCAGATGCAGTGGAGAAGGAGACCGGCGACGGCAGAGAGTCGGCCGACGTCGGCAGCACCAGACAAGCAGGGACCGATGTCGGTCGCCTGTGCGGTCCAGAACTGCTGTTTACCAACAGTCAGTTAGTTAAACCGAGTGTTTGCATGCTAAGAGACTATTTTAAGTCGCGAGCTGTGTGTCTAATTTTAGTAGTTAGAGGTCTATTTTTGTAACCATGGGATTCTATTTAAAGAACCATGAGGCATGTATTGTAATCATCAAATTGATCAAGTAAGAGCATTGAAGCAAACAAGGTCAAGGAGATCTACAGGTGTAAGGTCAAGGAGATCAGCTATAGCATTCAAGGAGGGATTGTAACTCAGGTTTTAGAGTTGGTTTTGTGTTGAGCAAAAGAGAGAGGGAAGAAGGTCTTGAGGTGTGGCAAGCCTTTGAGGTGGAGGGAGAAGTGGCATCTTCCTTATTTGTATTTTCTTCTAGTATTATCTAATACAATTGTGTGTATTGTCTCTCAAATTCTTTGCTGTCTCACGTTTCTAGTTTTTTAATCATTCTGGTATAATTTCCGTGTTCAATTGCTCATATATAAGTAATCAATTGTGCTACCGTTGGATAAGGGGCCTCCTAACAATCAGCCGAACTAGCATTTGAAAAGCTCAAGGAGGTAATGTGTTTTTGCTCAGTGCTTGTTGTTCCAGATTTTTCAACTCCTTTTGTGATTGAGTGTGATGCTTCAGGTGAAGGGATAGGGGCTGTCCTAATGCAAAATAGACATCCTATTGCTTTTGAGAGTAAGAAACTTAAGGATTCAGAGAAAGCTTATTCAATCTGCGACAAGGAGATGTTGGCGATTATGCATGCTTTGAGTAAGTTTAAACAATATTTAGTTTGTGGCAAATTAATTGTAAAATCGGATCACAATAGTTTGAGGTTTTTCTTCAATCAAAAGAAATTGAATGACAGGCAACAAAAGTGGGTAAGCAAGGTGCAAGCTTATGATTTTGATATTGAATACGTGAAAGGTAAATACAATGTGGTAGCGGATGCTCTATCAAGGAAGCCTTGTTTGAGATTGTTTGAGGGCAAGCAATTGTGGGAAGGGAGGATTGTGATGTCCCCATTTACACATCATGTATGAGCAGGTATTGAAGACCTTTAGTCTACTTCCCCATAGACTAAAGGATTCTTTTTGGGGTTATATTTTATTAGTTAATTATTAATTGTCAAATAGTGATTTTAATCATTTGCTTATATAAGACAATTATTAGTTGATTAATAGAATATTTTATAAAAGTGATTTTTAACACTAACATATTTAATTAAAATAATTATTAATTTATTGTCTAAAAGTAATTTTAATTACTATTTATTATTAAGGCAAATAATTAAATTTTATATTCGAAAAAGAGGAGCGTCGGCTTAGGAGCTAATCAAAGAAAAGAAAAAGATATTCTAAAAGTTGGCAAGAGATGGTTATGAGGTATTTTACCTTTCCAAGGTGGTTTGCCCCTTTTGGAAGGTACAAATACAAGATGAAAATCACAATTGAAGACATGCTGAAAATTGATATTGTTTCTTCATGCTTGAAAAAGATATTGAAATGTATGCCCAATAAGTGTTCGTAGATTTGGAGCTGATTATTCTACAAAAGGTGTCTTTTGACGCCACCTATTGTTAAGGTGGATTTGTTACTTGCCCTAGAGTTGGGTGATTTGCTTTGTGTGCTTGTTGAGAGGGTTTGGTGGACAATTTGATGTTCAATTGGAGCATAATAATTTTGATTATTATTTGTATTAATTTTGCAAGTGGGGCGACTTGGTTTGGAGGCTTTTGGGAATGTTTTGAGATCTTTTTTGGATCTAATTGGTCAATTTAATATTCTAGAATTTATTGATAATTTTCTTGAATTTTGGCGTTGGGTTTTGTGAAGATTTGATGAAGTTTTGAGGCTCTAACTTGCTAGGATATTAAATAATAATTTCCAGAGTTATTATTTAATTTATTGACATGGTTTCTTGATCAAATTGACTTGTGAAAGATGGGATTTTGCCTAATAAATATTCAACAATTTATTCTACACCTTGACGACTTGGGTGACTAACTTTGGAGGACTTTTGGGCCATTTTGGATGCCCTCGGGGATTGCTAGATTTTTCCCTTAATTTTTGGCACATGTGGCATATTTTTGGCAAGGCTTTGAAGTAGAAATTAAGTAGGGAACAACAGCTGTATTTGAGATAAAAATCGTATTTTTCTTGCTATCATAAAATAGCAATTCATCCTAAAAAATTGGCAAAAAGTCACATCTTTCCCATTTTCAATTTGTTGCTTATCTTTGCAAGTATTAAGGTGAATTTTGAATAACTTGGTGGCTGGAAATTGTCTACCCATCTCTTGCATATTGGCATCTAGGGTTTATTGGGTTTTGGTAAGGGTTTTCAATCATTTCTTGCATGCTAGGGTTTGCTGATTTCTAATTTCAGTATTCAGAAAATTGTGGATTTTAGGGGAAATCCCTTTTTGGTTAAATCGTCCCATTTGGGGGCATTACAAAAATACATCTTGGTGCATAATTACTTTTTTATTTATAAGAATTATTTTATTATTTCTCTCTCTCTTAACCCTTCAATGTGTTTATTTATTCTCTAGTATGGACAAGGAGTCAATCTTCTAATCCTAGAAGTCACCTTACTGATAGGTCCCACATAATAAGCTTTCCCATTTTTTATGCTCATGCAATATACATGTATAAAATATATTTGAGAATAAAAATAATTGGCATGCCTAGTGGGACCGGACCACCTTAATGTTTGGTTTACAAGTTTTGATAAAGGTTTTATTGATAATCATGACATTTGTGCTTCAGAGAACATTATTATCATCACTTGTTGACTTTACTTACTAGGAATTCCTATATTTTGTGAGAAGGATACCTATGAGGTCTGTATCCAAATAAGACCCAAGACAAAGCTTGGTAGTAAATGTAAAATCACCAAATAAGTACAGGGGAGGAAGATCTATTTCAAGGAATTCATCCCCCATCCAGACTGCCCTATCTCCTTCACCCATCAGAAATCCTTCACTTGGAAGGAACCCTTCACCCAGTTGAACCATGTCTCACAACAATCTTCCACAAATACTCCAACCCTTTACATAATGGAACAATGGTAGCCCTCTAAATATTCAATTTTGGAATAATATCTTAGGGGCCGCACACAAATCTTGCTGAGTACATGATGGGAGTACATACAGCATCCCTTAAACTGGTACAAAAATCATGTAGGATGTCAACAAATTAGTAGAACAGCTGCAAAAAATAAATTGTTTCATAAGGATACATAAAATTCAAATTAGCTTACTTGTCTATCACTTTCATGTGCATCAAAACCTATTTAAGATGGTAATATCTTTTGGCCATAGACTTCCAACCTAAATATGGATTTTTTTGTGGATCGTGGATGGCACTATTGTACATCCTGACTACTTTCAACATCATTGGTTATATGTCCTTTTGGATCCCCCTCAGTTAGGCAAGGGTAATATCTAACTAATTTTGAGTTGAGACAGATGACCATATTTTGTGGGGTAATAGGATCTCTCATTTATGCTTTCTCTACGAGGTTGAAATGGAGTACTTTCTTTTCAGATGACTTGTCTGTTGCAAGATCCCAAGGAATTATTTTTTTGTAAAGAAATTCAAAAGGGCATCTTGCTATCTTCTGTCATTATCTAGATCAAGGATGTTTGGCCTTTTACCTTTGTGAAAGCAATTTTTTTTCAAACATTGATCTTTGTAGGGGATGTCTAGGACGATTATATTTATTACCTTATTACTTCAGCCTGTTTGTGCCACTGAGGGTGTCATATTGTCATGTCCCCTTCTCAAGTATGAGTGGTTGAAGACCCTTAGCATAATTCCTGGATTTTTTCCGTAGGTTAAGGGAAGGTAAAATCAAAGGAAAAATTTGGTTCTCTTTTTCAAGTTACAAAAGATACTTTTGATATATCTTTTCTAATTTTGACTTAAAAATGGACTTTTGGAGCATAGATTAACTTAACCCTAAATAAAGATAAGGCATGATCTTTTTAAAAAAATATTATAACTCTCCCTCCAAGTGGAGCATCCCTTTTTGGGAAGGGTTTATTGAAAAAGACGGGTATGAAAAGGGAATTGAGGATCATTTGAGAGGTTACCATGTTTTTAAATAAAATTTATGATTTGGAGCATGGTTGCTTAACTTTCTATCTTGGAAGATGAAACCCTTCCTTGGTAATCAGAATTTGGGGATAAAACCCCTCATCTTCAGCTGGGTGGCCTCATTTCAGAGGTCATAGTGGGCATATTTGATTTATATGTGATCTCTAGGGTTTCATCAACTGGTGCTCAATAGTTTGCAACACTTGAGGAAGGGCGAAGCTGTTTGAAGACCCCTTTTGGAGGGTGGTGATCCAATTTGCAGGTGTTTTTGGACCAGTGACCTATTTGAGGAGCTTTTTAGAGTGGGATGAATCACTTGGCAGCCCATCGCTGCTGTTTTTGGGGCAGCCATTTGCGTATTTTGATATATTTTCAATAGAACATACAGCTGGTATTTATTCACAATTTTTCAGGGCTATATTTGCATACTAAAATCAGATTTGAAGAGGTGTCAGTGGCTGTAATTATTCTGGAATTTTTGGCAATTATTTAATGGTAAAATATTGCAATTTGTGCCCTGGTTTCATATTTTCAGAATTCTGAATTTTTATTAGGGTTTGATAAAAAAATGAGAAATTTCTATTGTTGGTGTTAGGGTTTGTGGTTGATTTTCAGATTTGCAAAATATGCCCCAAAGGGGATATTACACAAATGTCCATTGTTTATGGCATTCATTACCACTAGGGAACCTCTAATTGGTATTTCTTGCACTCGTTGTAAAGGGTTAACTATCCTATCCTACTGTCCTATTCATAGTTCAAATCATAGTGGTATATGCACATTACCATTTTTCTCTCTATGTCTGAAGACAGTTGGCATTGGATGATAGGAGAGCCACTGGGAGGAGCATCCTGCTTTCTGCCATGATTGGTGATCCGGGCCGTCTCAGCCCAGGCCATTTTTCGGAGGACATCATCAAACTCAACAATTTCCCTTTCATGGTGATAGACGAGGACATTGGCTCTTTTCTAGTCCTGGATCTTCATCTGCTTCTGATTCTGATGCAGACTAGAGCCTTGTTTATTGGCTCACTTCTCTTCACTCCGTCATTTGTGATTTTTGAAGCGGGACTTTCCTTTCACATGGTTTTTGCTTATTACATGCCTTTTGTATATAGTTTGTCGAGAGTTTATCCAATTAGGTTCACCCCCTTTCTATAATTGTTTTATTGCTTCCTAGTTTTAGTTTCAGATGCATTTGGTTGTTGGAGTTCCTTTTGCAGTCCCAATTAGTTATTGTGACTTTGCGTTTTTGTCCTTTTCAATTAGTTCAGTCATTCGTGGACATTAATATGTTTTCTTTCTTTTTAAGAATGTCATCTGATTTTTGGCTGATAATCAATTTTCAAAATATTATGACCACCAAGAACATATTGGTACAGGCAGACTATTATGATCCAAGAAAGCTTACATTCATACATCAGAAGGCACTGCAGTTTTGAGATTGCTTCAATACGGAACATATTTGGTAATTACTAATATGCCCTGATAGGATTGGTAATTGATTCTATCTGAAGAAAATTTAGCTTATGCTCGTATTTAAGCATGCACGTTTTTGTCTTTTGTATTAGGAGACACCTAAGGAGAGTAAATTTGGTCATTGTTAACATAACTGACCAAGAAACAACCGGAATGAGTTCTAGACCACTTTCATTTTTAAGAACATTTCCTGATAACGGGACCTCAGAAACATTTTTTTCCTTATGTATTTTCCTGAGGATGAATCACGAAGAGTGATTCGAAATGCGTCGATCAAAAACTATGCACACAGTTATACCCAGAAATCATCTTGCTCATTGTTTTCCTTATTTCCCCTTTTCGCCACTGTTGGTAGGACTCCAAGTCTGTAAAAAATTAAGCAAAAGTACTGAAACCTCTAGTAAGAAAAAGGTAAAGTAAATTATGAGAAGATAATGAGGGGATTATTGTATCTCTTTAGATGTATCATTTTGGAGCTGTAAATTGATAGGCCAATACACTTGGATTTAGAACATATTGCCAATGTCTAATCTCTTTGCATTGCAACTAACTTTTAAGTTTTCAAGGTTCATCTCTCCATTTTGTCTTGCATTGGGATTTATTACTTCAGTTTATAATAACTTGCATTTTGGAGCGGACCTTCGTCAATGTCTCACCTTCCCTCAGGCTAATATTATAAAGGGCATTATGCTAAGTCCTAGTCTCTTTATATTTTTCTAACTTCTCTTATCCTTAGAAATTAGAATCAAGTCTTCAATTGCCTTGCATTTCATTATGCTTTTAGTGCATGGTTACATGTAACTATTGTAATTTGTGTCCTTAGTTCCGGACCATGATATTTATCCAGACTGTTTGTTATATTCCTTCACTGTCTTGTAATGCAGCATGCTTGTCGATAATTTTGGTTTATTACTTTGTCAGTAAAAGGTCTTCTTTGTTTTGCATCTTGTCAAAGACATTAATTTTATCTAAATATCCTCCTTACATCTCTGACAAGTAATGTGGAAATATTATAGATGCTTCAAAGGTGACAGCTCAGTTTTTCCCTCTAAAACAATCTGGCAAGTTCGTCTGAGTTCTTCTCAGAACTGCGTTTCATAGCCTCTCTTTTGCTCCAATATGATCTACTAGTAACTGATTTTTATTTTCATCTCCAAAAATTGCACATTTTGGCCTGGCAATATGCAAGATGTGATTTGTCGAATGGGATGAGATGTGGTAAAAGCATCAGAGATTTCATAATAGTGCCTCAAATTCATATTCCAGTAGACATGATATAGTTTTGAAATTCGGTAAAATTCTGCATCCAACTCGCTGGGTGCAACCTACCCCAAGTATGAGGCTGGGTGTCGGGTGAATTGGACAGAATGGATTTTTCTCGGTCTTGGCAATTACGCTGAAGGTTACCACAAAAATTGTGGATTTAAAAAATAAAAAAAATAAAATGCATGAGGTGATTCTCTGCATTACTTTCATAGGGTTCGCTGTCTATTGATATGGAAGACAACTAGGGCTTAAAGGTTTGATTTTGAGCCTGTTGTGGCTCAAGGCTTATGTGCAAGCCCGCGTTTCCTAGCTGTTTGTTTTTAATACTCGGCTGCTGGAGAAGATCTCCAATAGGGAATACGAGCCAGTTGCCTGACAAGCAGTCTCAAAGACTTAATGATTGCATCTCATTGCAAGAGGAATCACACCAGCCCTGCAAACAGTAAACATCCAAGAGTCTCTCATCTGCCTACATGGCAAGAGGGTTCTCCCTATCCAATTGGGTGTTGGTGTTATGTTTTATGTACAATTTATTTGTGTTTATGATGGGAAAAAATGAATCCTTTAGACTCTGTTTTTCTAGTTGTCCGATGTTTTGAAAAGCCTGAATTTATGCTTTCTTTAATCTTGAGTATGTTTGTTTTGTTGCACATAAATGTAAATGCTAGGATTTTTAAAATATAAAGAGTTGTCATCTTTGAAGGTTAATTCTCAGAAAAGGATTTTATCTTGCAGAAGGCAGCTATCAAGAAAATGGATATGCAGGCGACAAAAGAGTTCTTAGCTGAACTGAAGGTCCTTACGCATGTTCATCACTTGAACCTGGTAGTATCTACCCTTAGCTCCTTTGTTCATATTTCTCAAAATAACATGCATACTCAGGTGGAGCATAATGGTTTCCATTTAATGATATTTATGTAATATTCATTGTCTAGTAAAAGTGATTGGTAATGAAGCACTCAGATTCAGATCAAAGGAAATAATTTTGGTAATTAGATTATACTAGTTTTGAATATGAAAAAAGAACAATATTTATGGTTCAAAATCTGTTTTACTTTGTACAAATCTATATATAGTTTGCTTGGATCCAAACTATGTATCTTAAAAAATATTTCATCATAGTTTAAGTGGAAGATATAATCGATTGGTTTTGACAGCAGCAACCAAATTGGTTCGGTCTAGTTTGTTACAATTATATTATTTGGGGAAAGAGAATGCATCTTGTACTACATCAAATAACAATACGATTATATTAGAGAATACAACAAAGAATACATAAAATAGCTAGCTGTTGTTCACGAACATTTTCCTCTCCCAACATTGGTGAGAAGGGTCAGCATGTCAACTTTAGCTCCTAACTCCATTGAGTTGCAATCTTTCCTAAATAAATCCTTTTTCTTTAAAAATTGGGTAGCAAGGTTTTCTTTAAACGTTGAAGGTTAGGAGCCTCATTAATATAATTAGATATTTCCTTGCATCTTCTTCCCCATGGAATGTGATATCGATCAACCAAATAGTGCTATGTATTCCTCTGTTGGGTTGTCTATCCACCCACAAGTCTCCCATATTAATTCGCTTCCAGTGGAGGGGTCCTAGAAAGAGGATGATGTATTCCACATTGAGTTAATTGTATATGTCTTGTGCAAATATGCAATTCCACAAATCATTTTGGTGTACTTTCTTTTTTGCTAAGTTACTAGGAAACATGCACATGTATAATTTCGGGTATGGGTATAGATACATGGAATGCCTTTTTTTTAAGACCATGGATATGGTTTGTTGTGGCATCATTTGTACATAAAATATAAATAGTATCAAGAATATAAAGAAAAATAACCATAACATCAATTGGTATGCATGTAATCAACATTAATATAAACAAAAGTTAACAAAACACTACTTAATTAAAAATATCGTAGGTTTATAAACTAGGTTTACGATTTAGGTTAAGTTAATTTTTTGTTTTTGGTTTCTTAAAGACTTCCAACAAACCTAGTTGTGGGTTCGTCTTGGGAACAACCCAGAAATGTCAGGGCCTTGACGATTTTGAAGAACCCAAGATGTTTCCAGGAAGAACCAAAATGAGGATAAAAAATGGAACCATTTCGGCTCGGGTATTGTTGGTAAGATTTTATGTATGCTCTCTTTGTTAGTTTTAATGTCTCGCCCAATGGGCAGTGACATAAACTTGCAACATTAGAGAAATCACCATGGAAAGGGTGATTTTCCTATGTGTTTGGGAGGGGCAACTCCCTCTTTGGATATGAGTCTTTTTGGGGTTTTCGTATACTTTTAACCATAAATCATGAAAAGGAAATAAAAGGGAAAAAAGAATGAAAGGAAGTAGAGGGAGATGGGAGGAGGAAAAAGATGAGAAACCCACAATGTAGTAAATGCAGAGCACTGTTTGAGTAACCCAGAAAATGAATATAAAATGAAGAGGAACCCTTTCTCTCAAATGAAAACAAGGACACATACAACAAATGCATAGAGGATGAAGTCACTTGGAAGCACAAAGTCTTTGCTACATTCATATTGCATGCATATGGCACAAAGTCCATTCACAAAGATTCACAACACCAAAGTTTGCATCATCAAAGCTTTGCATACAACTAAGATGCATTTGAAACATTAATGAATCTATCTAACTATTAACAACAAAACACATTCCATAACCACAGAACATTAACACCTCTTCAAAGCAACATTCATCACACTTGCTTGTATTCTCATATTCATAAATCTAGGAAAGTATATTTACACAATGTTGTAGCATGTTCTCACCCAAGCACTGAGAGAAAAGAAGAAAAAAAAGGCTTGCATGCCTTTTATTTATATCCTAGAAGGTGGAAGTCTTCACCCTTTGACTTTATAAAGCATTTTCCTAAAAATAGAATTAGTTGCACTTTTTCAGGTAAACTTCGAAAAAATACCCATGCTAGAATCAAAAACTGCAAAAATACCCATGTCAGAATGCAGTTAAAACTGAAAAAGAGAACATGTCAAGAATCAGTTCTAAAAACTACAAATCAAGGAGTCTCTTTTGTCACTTGCTAATTGCTACCTTCATCAAATATCTTCATTGTATATTTGAACTTGTCTACATCTGGGCCATTTGAATGCATGTATCCAATTTCTCCTTCAACAGGTCTGCACCGAAACTAGCTTTCCAATGTTGCAAATGGATTGCAAATCGAAGCAACGGTTCACAAGTTATGCCTGTCCTTGCAATGCAAAGTAGGGTCCAAATTCCCCTTATCCATAATTTTGGCATCTGTGTTGGAATAATTGTCATTGATGTCAAAGGAATTGTAACGGATATGAATGGAATATCAAACGGAGTTGTTGTTGGAAGTGAACGGAATTATTGCCGGAAGTGAACGGAAGTGTTGCCGGAAGTGAATGGAATTGTTGCCGGAAGTGAACGGAAATGTTGACGGAAAATGTCGATGGAAATGTCAACGGTCACATCTTTTGGTGAAGAGGTATCTCTTGGATGGGACACATCTTTTAAAGGCTATTTAAGGGAGAAGAGATGTGGAAGTATAACAAGCATTCGATTTGAATGAAGATCATATAAGTGTGAGAGAGAAAGAAGAGCAGAAAATGAAATAGAATATCTCTTAAGAAAAGAAGTATGATGGGTAGATTTATTTTAATGAAAAATATTCTTTGAGAATTGTGAAAGAGAGGAGAGCAAAAAGTATATAAGAAAATTAATGAGAGAGAAAGTGTAAGAGAAGCAAAGTCATCATTCGATTGAAGAAGCAATCACAGATGATGGAATCGATTTGGCTTGGGGTCGGTGCCTCATAGTCTAGGGGTTGGTGCTCCTGTGGGTTGGTGCTCGCAAATTGGCCAAGTTGGTGCTTGGCGAAGGGGATTGGTTTCTCCAGTGGGCGGGTGCTCACAAATTGACCGAGTTGGTGCTTGGTGTCTCCAGTAGGTTGGTGCCTGCAAACATTGTAAAAGAGTTATATATATAAAAGGAATATTTCTCCGTGGTTTTCTCTCGAAAGGGTTTCCATGCAAATTTGTGTCTATTTGCATTGTGTGGTTTTGCATTGTATTCTTTGATTGCTTTGAATATATTAATTGCAGAGTAATTTGAGGTTTTGGATTTAAGATTAATAGTCGAAAGCAAAAAAAATAAATATATCTTATACTGATTCACCCCCCCTCTCAGTATAAGCTTGTGCTTAACAATCCGAACTTTGATTTGGCTCCTGTTTGATGCATTAGAAAGGTATTTTGATGAGGAGCGTTTTATCTTAGGGAATCATGGTCCCAAACCCAATATATTTTCTGGAGGAACTTTGAGATCTAGAAGCAGTGCAAAAGGAGGTAGTTGTGAAAGTAGGGCAAAGTTCTAACAACTACAAAGTAAGGTCCAAGTGCCCCTATCCATAACTTTTGCTTCCAAACTCCTTTTTGGCTCTTGTTCAATGCATTCGAAAGGTATTTTGATGATTAACCAATGAGCACCATGTCACATTATATTCCCAAAACAGAAACTGCTAAGCCCGAATCCAATGAGTGACGAATGTAATGAATGTTGGATGCAATGAACATCGAACATGATGAACACCAATTCTTGAAAATTCATCTTGTGCAATTTCCCAAGTAGATTTATCTATGAGTAGAATTATGAAAGGGTTCACCAAGCCTTGTCCATTGGGCTATGGAGTCAGTATCTTTATTCTGAATTTTTTTTACTATTCTTGTTTTTGGTTTACCTCCAATCGCTTATAAGAGCACGATTGGGGGTGTTATTGTGAATTGTACAAATTCATGACAACAGGTATGAAAGGGGGTTCTAGAGAGTTTGGTAACATAGGCTTGTTGTAAATAATAAAAACCATTGGAAAATACTCACTTATGAAGCCTAACCTTGATTTCTAGACTTTGATTAATTGTCATCCATCCAAAGACTTGAGATCTAAAAAAAACTATTATCATTCGTATACAAATCCCGTTTTCCATGTGTCCTATGTTTTGGGGTCCTCATCTCTTATTGTCTTCAAAATTTAACTTGACAAATTGCAAATTTTGTGTCCCACAACGAAACCTATGAAAAATTATTTCGAGAAAGTTCCCTTAACAAATTGTCGTTTGGCAAACTCGGGGAAATTGGAAATCTTGTACATGTCTTACATTTACTCTGAGCCTGCAACACCTGATTTACCTGATCTTAGACTGTGTGGAGTTTTGAGTAAGGAAAATTGGACTCATTGTAGGTTTGTCTTTAAAAATCCATTTTTTCTACATTTGTTTTGATAAAGAGAATACAACACAACAATTCATTGTGTTTGATCACAATTAGGGCCAAATATCACATGTTCCCCACATTTCTAAGGTAGCACCTATTGCACATTAGTCCCCTTTGCCACCTCCACCTCCTATCTCATCTCAGGTAGATGCCCCTCGTGTTTCTCCCACACCTACTCAAACTTCCTTGCCAACTCCACCAACAAAAGCTTCATCTGAGCTTAGGACTCAAGTTGTTGATGTCGAAGGCAATGGAACTTTTTAGTGGGTGGAGCCCATGATTAGTAAGAAGATGAGAGCAATCAAAGCTTCCGTTCTTGCTAATGAGGCTGTTGTTGCACTCTTGTAAACACTACCCTAGAAGAAGGCCAAAACTACCTCCAAGGTTGTCACTGATGCTTCAGGCTCAAAATTCCTTGAAGTGGCAACTCCTATTGGAGATAAAAACAAGGAGTCTATGATAATGGCCGATTACAATATACCAAGAATACGTCTGTTTTAATGAACTAACTAGGGTGATGTTGACAATTTTAGAATGGTTGTGGATCAATTAATTAAAAGAGTTGAAGAGGATGGGGAATCTAAAGATGATCTGAAAGAGAATTCATCAACTTTCTTTATATATTCATCTCTTATCAACCTAGTGGAGACCCCAACTATTCCACTTCCTGCTTCAATACAGATCCCTGTGCTAGACAAAGATACTGTCTTAACAAAAAATTCAACAACATTGGCAAAACAACTAGAGTTTTGGTGGAATGGTGGTTGTTGAAAGGACTAAAGGTGTTGAAAGCACATAATAAAATCATATGAGAAAATCTCCACTGAGTGTACCAGGTTAGATGATGAGATCTCGGTATATGAGGAATTGTTAGTCACATGGACTAACATGGTGGATGATTTGTATGAAATGTTGGCAGTTGATGTGAAATTATTAGTGTATGAGAAGGTGTTTATAGAATTTGAAGATCATGATTCCTATGAATGGTTTGAAGGACTTAAGTGGGGAATTTAGGTGTTTTCCAACAAACCTTGACAACAACACAACAAGCCCTAACACCACGTGCAAATTCTAATTCAAATATCAAACCCTAATCAACAATTATGATTTCTCTAATTTTTCCACTTCAAACCCTAGATAAAAATTACAGAATGCTGGAAATGCAATTTTTCAAGTGCAAACCAATAATTAACCTTTGAATATTCACCAATAAATTCTGAATATTATTACCAAAATAAATACTTTGTTTTTTGAATTTTCCTGATTAATAGTAGCTGGAAAGTACCAATAAAAATAGCAGAAAATGATTAAATATTCAGAACTGTAGTTTTGGCTTGAAACAATCCTTGAAACCCTCATATTTGACCCCAAAAGAGGTCGTCCAATTGTCATATGCAGTTTGTTGGCATAGGATACCAAGTACAACCCTCTAAAAACAATCTGCAACCCTCAAAACCCTATGTTGTCCCTCCAAACCAGTCGTTGCCTTGCTTTTCTGATTGCTGCCCTAATTTATGGACTCCAAGCCCTAGTCGCCAACCCTAAACATGGAGATGAAGTTGCTGCCCAAAATATGATGAAGATTCTACAGAAATCAGATCAATGAAGCTCAATACAACCCCTTAATGAGGATGCCCTATTTGAATGTAAGGGTTTTCGTCCTTACTTCAAACCTCCACCGAAGGGTTTCGTCCTTAATGGATAAGCTAAACGTTTTTGTGCCTAAACTTATAATTTCAAATATCATAAAAATGCATACCTCTCAAATGAAATCCAATCCCCTTTATATGCTCACCTTTTTAGTTATCAAGGTAGAGTAAGTGGATTATAGGGTTGGCCATCCTTTAGAAACACTTTTAAGTCAAAATGGGCCCTCCTTAATGCAAAATTAGAATTACTTAAGTGAAAGCTCACTTTTACCTTTTAAGGGGGAGGAGAGGGGGGCGGAAATTAGTGTTTCACATTTTACCTTTGTTCCCTTAGCCTAGGGAAAGCATCAAAATAACTAGGCTAAAGGTCATGTCCATGCTTAGGCCAAAAAGGGGGACATGACAATCCTCCCTACCCAAAATTGCTTGTCCTCAAGCAATTGAAATATCCAAGGGGGTGTCACAACATTCCTCATCATGCAATGTCCACCTATAGTTCTTTCCCAAGGAAGGGAAACTACCTCTAGTTTCTCTTTGTTGCTGTACCTGTTGTTTTTTTATTAGGGATCAGCTGTAGTCATTCTAAAAAATGGCCACCAAGCTCATCCCTCTCTCACGCCAATGGTTGCCCCTACTTAGTCTTTAGTGTAGAACCAATAACAGTTGTTACCCCTCTCAAAACCACCCTCCAAGCTTAAGGGCTGGAAACTTCTTCAAAACTAATGTGACTCGTACTTTCCTCCTTGGACTCGTGTTGACTCACCTTGAAGGCAATTGCCCCCAAAGTATTGTTGTACTTGAAGTTTATGTGGTTGTATTTGTAGTTGACAGGGTTGAATTTACCACTAATCTTAAAGCTATTTGTTCTTACTTCATCCTTTGGAGGTCCACCCATACATCTCACCTCGGAAGAATCCGTTCGGAGCCTATAACATCCTTCCATAGTGCTGGAAAAGTTTTGAACAACAATGTATATCAAGATATCAAGGCTACCCCTTATGCAAAACTTCCATTGAATGAGTGCCATGAAATAGGAGGCTTTTAGTGTAATGTCCCTATTTCCACATCATGAATAAACAGGGCTTAAAGACCTTTAGTCTATTTCCCCATAGATTAAAGGAGTCTTTTTTGGAGAATGTTATTTTATTAGTTATTTATTAATTGTCGAAATAGTGATTTTATCATAAGACAATTATTAATTAATTAATGAATATTTAAAAAGTGGTTTTTACCACTAAAGTGCTTAAATGAATTAATTATTAATTTATTTGCCTTAAAATAATTTTAATTAAGGCCAATAATTTATATATTATTCAAAAATGAAATGTTGGCATGGTAGCTAAAGAAAGGAAAAAGAAAGGTGTTTTATTTTTCCAAAGTGGGTCACCCTCTTTGGAAGTTATAAATACATGGTGAAGGCTACAATGGAGGACATGTTGAATTTTGATAAAATTGTTCTTCGTGTTTGAAGAAAACTATTGGGATGCATGCTCAATAGAGGTTCGCTACCATTGATGATTGATCAATCTAAAAAAGTGTCTTATGACACCACCTTTTGCTAAGGAGATCTTGGTTCTTGCCCTAGAAGTGGGGCGAATTGCTTTGGAGAGTTCGTGTGGATTTTTATGAGGGTTTCATGGTTCTTTTCTTGCATGTTAAGCTTGCTAATTAATTATACTATTTTTGCAAGTGGAACAAACCATTTGGGGAGCTTGGATCTAGGGTTTGAAAGCCTCTTCTGGTCTATTTATTGCAAATTAAATATTTTGATTTTATTTGCTAATTTTCTGTGTGTTGGTGTGAAGAATTGGAGGAATTCGTGAAAGATTGAAAGTAAAAAATTAAATAATAATTTTCAGAATTATTATTTAATTATTTTGACAAGAAACTAGGGTTTTCAGAATTTTGGAACAACTTTTGGTGACCTTACCATGGAAGAAAAATTTCAAAATTATTTTTAATTGATAACCATTATTTTTATGATCAGTTTGAGCTCTTGTTTGCATCATAATTTCAAATATTGAGGGAGTTATGAATTTTTGAAGTTTTCAGCTATTCGTCGGAAATAATATTTGTTTAGGGTAAATTTTTGACAAAGGTTTGAAGTGAAAAAATATTCAGAACAATGGCTGTATTTTTAGAATTAAATCAGATTTTTCAGCCATCATAAAGTGGCATTTGAGCTTCAATAATTTGGCAAAAAGATATTTGTTTTGTGCATTTAATTTGTTGATTATTTTTTGCAAGTACTCAGTGAATTTTGAGACAAGTTATTGGCCAAAAATCATCTATAAAACCCTATCATTTTGGCCTCTAGGGTTTTTAGGGTTCGTTGAGGGTTTTGTGGGCTTGTTTGGCAATCCAGGGTTTGTTGATTGCATTTTCAGATTTGTGGATTTTGGAAAAAACCTCTTTTGCATTAAATCGTTCCATTTGGAGACATTACAATGGTATCAAAGCACCAATCTTGTCTAGCATGTGAGGGTTTGTGTTTACAGATTTGGATGCATAGTCTATGAATCATGGAGTTAATAAGTGAAGATGAATTCAGAGCAAAGCTTTACAAATTGAAAAAAAAGCCTTGAGCATCCACATCAATTAAAAAATGTTTTGCTCAATATTTTGGAGGAAACAACAAATTGTTTGTCCATGATATGACAATTAGATTCTAAGTCTATATTTTGGGCAATGAATCTTTTGGTGGTTTATTTGGCTAGACCCAAGATTTTGAGACATTCAGATTCGAATGTAAGAATTGTAACTATCATTTGTATTAGTGAAATTACAAGGATAACAACCCCATAATAGCCATATAGTAACATCATGAAGGAAATATTTCAGTTGATGGTGGAAAGTTTTGAAGGTCTTGATGACATCACAAGTTCTTTTGTTAAAAGGGTTACTATCCTAAAAACTATGGCTTCAACCAGGGCATGTATTTTGATGTTAGATAATGAGTGTGATGAACTTATTATTAAGATGTTTCAACATTTATTTGTAATTGCTTGTAAGAATCTTATAAAAAACGTTGTAGCTTCTATGCAAAAAATCTTGACCTTGACACTCAATGAGAGTGATGATTTGTCCAAGCCATTATTATCTATCTTGTTGATAGGTTTGGGGCTAGCAAAAGAAAATTTTCCAATTGCACACATACTATTTGAAAATGTTGCAATTGATTGTAAGAAAAAAATGAGGCCTTATTTGATAGTGGAGCATGTAGAGTAAGAAAATATTGAACTACATGGAGAGTTGGAAGGAAAGAATGAAGGGATAGCCCTTCATAAGGGTTCTTATGAAGGAGCCAAAGAAACAAAAAAAATCAGATTTGAAGGAAGAAGTTGAGCTACAAAAAGATGACACTTTGGGGCAGCATAGAGTGGGAAATTGTGAAAACCAAAAATCTGAGTTTTTGGAATAGCAAAGAGGGCTGCAAATGATGGATGGAAATGAGGAGATGCTAGGTGCTTTGGGGCAGCCAAGTACCCCAAACTTTGGGATTCAAAAAAATGATTTTGACGAAGCCAAAGAAACCGAAATATTCATAGAAAGGTATGAGTTAAATAATTATTTTTGTTTGGAATCTAATAATTGTTCAAATTTATTTCATGGCTCTAGATTTGATGAAAGAGCTTGGAAGGAACAATTCCTAATTACAAATAATAAGGGAGTGCAAGCCTTGACAAGGTTGGATGGCACAAAGGGGCTTCTTGATAGATCAATGCACAATGACATGAGGGAATGCTCGAAGGAAAGGAACACTACGATGGACTTGCATACAATCAAAATGGATATTGGAAAAGATCAAGATTCCAACTTATTGTGGAATGTAAAAGGCAATCCATTGTGTGAAATGGATAGGAAGGAAGGATCAAGACATCAAGAAAGGATCCTAAAACTTGACAAGTGGATCAAAGGGGTGTTCTTTAACACCAATGATTTCCCTAAATTGCTTATTTCATATGTAGGTTTATTTGGAAGATCTTTTGCAATGAGCAATGCAAGGAGTAGGTTGGTTCCCATATATGGGCTACCAATTAAAGGAGTTGAAGATTAAAACATGGATGAAGACTTGAAGAATACACTAGAGTGGGCAAAGGCCCAAATCATGAGCAGTGTTGGACAAAATGAATTGGTGAAGGAAAATTTGTTTCCTACCTTTCCAAAAAAATCAAAAGTTGTTGAAAGGTTTGAAAACTTTACTCCCAAAAATTATGAGTTGAGCAACCTATGGCAGCCACCTATTATGCATAAGAAATTTGATTTTAGGAGCATTTTAACACTTGTGACAAGGAAAAATGTTATTAGGTGTAATTCTGATTTGGTACAAATAAAACTCAGTTTCTACATTACTATTAATCTCTTTTACATGGGCAATAGGTCTGATTCTGTTATGTACTTTCAACTGTCCATAAATTCTGAAAATATTAATAACTGGGGTCATGATTTGCATAGAAAAAAGGGGAAGTGTAAGGACACGGAACAACAGTACATACGGACTCAGTTTAAGCATCCCTCTGATATCTATTTGGTCACACATGGCAGCCATGATGAAAGGAAGAATTCTGATCTTTGTGGCACTTTCCAACACTTGGTAGGAAGAATAAAGGTATGTTCAAGTTCTGAAATTTATTTCTCCGATAAATCAGGTTTGCAAAAACAAATTCAACCTTACTTTAGAAGGAAAAATTCTGAGTTTTATGATGCATTCCAGCTCTTGGGATATGAGAGATATATGTATAAACAATTCTACATTTGCCCACATAAAAAATCAGATGTTTATTTGCATATACAACCATGTCAGCATGAAGGGTAAACTGATTTATTTCATACAAAACAGTTTGCACAAGACTCGAGAAATGTAATATTGTTGGCATCATGTGAAGGTGACATAAGGAACCTCCTCACCAGGTTGGTACAGTCTTCTTGTGAGAATGTTGGAGAGCTTTTGGGAAGTATGAAGAGAATCATATGCATGATGAAGGTTAGTAACATGGGGTAACCTCTTTGTTGGGTGCAAATTTCACACTTGGATGCCCATACATGGTGGCAAATGTGTCTTGGAGGCCTTTTCAAATAGACAATACAGTTCTTATTTCTCTTTGCATATTTTGTGGGACATGGACCAACATATGAGGAAATTTTGTATACAGGGCAGCAAGGTGGTTTGGTTCACTTGTGATTTGCATAAACACTTTGGGTCATATTTCACCCATTTGAGAGGCATAAGGAGAAGGGGTTCGCTTACCTTCCACTCAGTATTGAGAGGTGGAAAATGGGAGTCTTTTGAGCCTTGGGAAGGCCATGAGGATCCTATTGATAATTGAGGGCAGCCCCCAAAGTACAGGAACAACAATATGAAGAAGCCATTTGAGGATTTTCTCGATTGGGAAATAGGTAAATCGAGACATTGTTTGATAAGGTGTGTTGGGACACCTACTTGGATTTTGCAATTATTTGTAGACAAGCAATTTTGGGTGGAGAGGACGATAATGTCCCCATTTTCACATCATGAATAAACAGGCTTTAAGACCTTTAGTCTTTTCCCCATAGATTAAATGAGCCCTTTTCGAGAAATTTTATTTTATTAGTTATTTGAAATAGTGATATTTATCATAAGACAATTATTAATTAATTAAGAGAATATTTAAAAAGTGGTTTTTACCACTAAAGTGCTTAAATGAATTAATTATTAACTTATTTGTCTTAAAGTAATTTAATTAAGGCCAATAATTAATATATTATTCAAAAAGAAAATGTCGGCATGGGAGCTAAAGAAAGGAAAAGAAAAGATGTTTTATCTTCCCAAAGTGGTTCACCCTCTCTGAAAGTTATAAATACATGGCGAAGGCTACAATGGAGGACATGCTGAATTTTGATAAAATTGTTCATGTTTGAAGAAAACTATTGGGATGCATGCCCAATAGATGTTTGCTACTGTTGGTGATTAATCAATCTAAAAATATGTCTTTCGACACCACCTTTTGTTAAGGAGATCTTGTTCTTGCACTATAAGTGGGGCTAATTGCTTTGGAGATTTCGTGTGGATTTTTGTGAGGGTTTTGTGGTTTCTTTCTTGCATGTTAAGCTTGCTAATTAATTATACTATTTTTACAAGTGGAGGGAACCACTTGGGGAGCTCGGATCTAGGGTTTGGAAGCCTCTTTTGGTCTATTTATTGTAAATTAAATATTTTGATTTTATTTGCTAATTTTTGGAGTGTTGGTGTGAGGAATTGGAGGAGTTCGTGAAGGGTTTGAAGTAGAAAATTAAATAATAATTTTCAAAATTATTATTTAATTATTTTGATAGGAAACTAGGGTTATCATAATTTCAGAACAACTTTCAGTGACCTTCCCATGGAAAGAAAATTCCAAAATTATTTTTAATTGATGGCCATTATTTTTATGATCAATTTGAGCTTATGTTTGCATCATAATTCCAAATATTGAGGGAGTTATGAATTTTTGAAGTTTTCAGCGGTTCGTAGGAAATAATATTTGTTGAGGGCAGATTTTTGGCAAGGGTTTGAAACCAAAAAATATTTAGAACAACAGCTGTATTTTTGGAATTAAATCAGATTTTCCAACTATCATAAAGTGGCATTTGAACTTCAATAATTTGGCAAAAAGGTACTTGTTTTGTGCATTTAATTTAGCGATTATTTTCTGCAAGAATTCAATTAATTTTGAGACAAGTTATTGGCTGGAAATCATCTATAAAACTCTTATCATTTTGGCATCTAGGGTTTCTAGGGTTCATTAAGGGTTTTGTGAGCTTGTTTGACAATCTAGGGTTTGCTAATTGCATTTTCAGATTTGTGAATTTTTGGGAAAGCCCCTTTTGCATTAAATCATCCCATTTGGGGACATTACACTTAGGTAAGCATCTCAATACTCTTCCAAAGACCTTGATGTTGTCTTATTGCATTCGAGTGTATCCCAACAAATGACTTGCAAAAATTACACTTGAGCATTTTATAAAACATACCTTCCCTCTTGAGGCTTGGGCCATGCATGTGGCCTTGCCATGGTGACAAAAAATTCTTTCTTGGTCACCTATTTGCTGCCATCAGAAGTGGTGTTTCTCTTCTACCAATTTCAACCTTACCTCATAAGTGGAAAGCCAAATTTCCTTTGCAAACTCAGAATTTATTGAGGGTTGTAGCTTACCCCATTTTTCCGAATTTTTTGTGCATATGATCCGCTGAGTTTGCCTATTTTCCCATTCATTATTTCCGGCTTTTATGACCCTATCATTTTCAAACTTTTTGGTGCATTTTTCCAGCTGTGTTGGAACACTTTTTGCCAAATTCTTCGAACATATAACCCACTGAGTTGGCAAAGTAAATTCAGAATTTTTTGAAAGTGTTAGGGCCTTGATTTTGTCAAAAATTTCAAAATTCGTAAGGCTGTCCACACTTTTTAATTTTGTCCATTCTAAGACTTGTCTCCACTTGCCAACTTCTGAATTATCCATGTTTCTCAAGCATGGAATGTGATGATTCTTAGGACACCTTAGTGGCTATCCCCACTCAAAATTTGCAACTTCCTTTATACTCCTTGTCGTTGCAACCAGTTGGTGATGTGACCCCTCAATTGTGGATCTAAAAACTTCAGTAGGTTGAAGACCGTCATGAGGAGTTAATAAGACACTTCCCTCATGTGCATACCTCCTAACAAAGTCTTCCTAAAGGTCCTCACAAATCTTGTGCAAATTTGATTTTTCTTTCCTTATCACAAACTGAAATTCAATCCTTTTACAAGCTTGCTATGAACCTACATTTTCAGAATTCATAAGGTTCTTAAAACAAGAATTTAAATGATTCTTCACATATCTTAAAGCTTCCTCATACTTATTTGAAACCAACTCTGATTTTTCCCTTACTCCAATGAAAGAAACAACAACAAATATATTAAAATCAGAATTGCTACCCTTTGTAGATCTCAGAATATTATCGGGATCCTACACCTTTTGGCAACAACAATTATCAACTTGAATCAAGGGGTCCCCATGCCCCATATTGTAAATTGTATGCCTTCTTTTATCACCCCTTTTAGAATGCTTCTTATGAGGACAACAAATCTGAAATGGCATAGTGTGACACAAAAAAAATTATATTTTACCAAGCTTTTCATACATTGGACTAAAAACAAAAAGCTTGTCCTCCTTTGGTGAAGTAGGGTATGTGGAAACCCTTCTATCCTTGTGATTCTCCATTTATTCTTCAAATACATCTCTCTACACTGCTGTTTTGGAAATTAGCAAGCTACTTGTCAACTTTATCCTCCAATGATTGGGTTTCAACCACACGGTTCTCTCCCCCATCTTGCGAATTTGACTTTCCTTCTCCTTTGGGCTTGGGCTCCATGATCTCCTCCTTTGCAATTTTTTGAGGTTTGGTTTTAGCTGCTCTTCTTCCTTCTATAATTTTCTACTTCTACCTTCTTTGAGCATCTCCAAGAACTCTTCAAAGGTAAAATCAGATTTTTCAACATAAGTGGGTAGCTTGCTCACATGATTTTGTATGATATATCTTTATTTTCTTTTCAGATTATATCTCCTTAAATCATAGAACTCTCGGAGTGTCATCATGGCTTGAGTTTTTAGACGAAGCTTGTAATAATCTTCACAATAGGCCTCATAATCAAGTCTGATTTGTTGTTGCCTTTTTTTTGTCTCTATGAACCCTCTGATATTTTGTCAGATTTGCAAGTTGGAAGAAACAAATGCTCTGACTCTTACCCCTGCAGGTTGGGAAGATTTGGAATTCCCCTTCACAGGGTGCCAAAATCTTGGCTCTGATACCACTGTAATGTCCCCAACTTGGGACAAATCAAGAAAAAAGGATTTTCCAACAAACCCTAACAACACAAACAACCCTAACACAAGTGCAAATTCTAAATCAACTATCAAACCCTAATCAATAATTATGATTTTTTTGATTTTCCACTTCAAACCCTATAAAAAAATTACAGAATGCTGGAAATGCAATTTTTCAAGTACAAAGCAATAAATTCTAAATATTATTACCAAAATAAATACCTTGTTTTTTGAATTTTCCTAATGAATAATAGCTGAAAAATACCAATAAAAATAGCAAAAAATGATTAAATATTTAGAACTGCAATTTTGGTTTGAAACAACCCTTGAAACCCTCAGATTTGATCCCAAAAGAGGTTGCCCAACTGTCATAGGCAGTTCGTTGCCCGATGGCACCAAGTACAACCCTCTACAAGCAATCCATAGTCCGTAGAACCCTATGTTGTCCCTCCAAACTAGTTGCTAACTTAATTTATGGGCTTCAAACCCTAGTTGCCAACCCTAAAAATGGAGATGAAGTTATTGCCCAAAATATGATGAATTTTCTGTAAAAATCAGACCAATGAAGCTCAATACAATCCTTGAATGAGGATGCCCTAGTTGAATGTAAGGGTTTTCGTCTTTACTTTCAAACCTTCATTGAAGGGTTTCATCCTCAATGGATAAGCTAAATGTTTTTGTGCTTAAACTTATAATTTCAAATATCATAAAAAGGTATACCTCTCAAATGAAATCCAATCCCCTTTATATACTCATCTTTTTAGTTATGAAGGTAGGTTTAGTGGATTATAAGGTCGGCCATTCTTTAGAAACACTTAAAGGCTTTTTAAGACCTTTAAGTCAAAATGGGCCCTCCGTAATGTAAAATTAGAATAAATTAAGTGAAAACTCACTTTTACCTTTTAAGGAGGGGAAAATAGTATTTCCCATTTTACCTTTCTTCCCTTAGCCTAGGGAAAGCACCAAAAGAACTGGGCTAAAGGCCATGTTTGTGCTTAGGCCACAAAGGGGGACATGATAGTGTACCAGGTTAGATGACGAGATCTCAGTAAATGAGGAAGAGTTAGTCACATGGACTAACATGATGGATGATCTGTATGAAATATTGGCAGTTGATGTGAATGTATGAGTGTCTGATAAGGTGTTTGTAAAATATGAAGATTATGATTCCTATGGATAGTTTGAAGGACTTAAATGGAGAATTTAGGTGTTGAATGCTACTCCTAAGGCTTTTTTTGATATTTAGAAGGAGAATGGAGACAATATTTTTGAGATATAGTCGACCATTTGCTCGCTGCAATGTGATTTCTTTGATAATGGTGGTGTTGTGAGTTCCCTAAATGATATTAAGGGACGATTCACTAAATTGATCAAGGAGGAGCTATTTAAGCCCAATATCTCCAATGTCAATGCCATGCAAAAACTACCCATTATTCAGAATGTACTTGATGAGCCCAATAAATCTTTACCGAATTGTACAAATTTCCAAATACAAATATGCAGCTTCAAGCATCATGGGCCACTAGTACTAAATCCATGATAACTCCAAAGGAAACCACAATAACAATAGTGGTGAAGAAATTCAAAGAATTGAAGCTGTGGATGGATGAGCAAAAGGCTATCGAGATGATGACATGTTACCTCCTAAAAGGGATGACTATTCAGTTGGAAAGTCCACTTAAAGTTGGGGCCAGCTTCAGTTCCTTTTTATTTTTATTTATTAAATCCTTATGTTTATATTTTATCAAAAAGTGTAATATTTTAAAATTACCATGTCTTCTAGGAACAACTAAGTAAAAATATCATGGTCCGATGTTATGGGTCTCTCTATAGGACCCATAATGTCGAACCATAATATTTCTACTTTGTTGTTTCCAGAAGACACACAATGATGATAGCTGCAAATTGTCACTCAAAAACAAAATTTAATAATCACTTTTTGAATTGATTTGAAATTTAATTATAGTTAGTTAACTCCTATGGGTTATAAATAGGAGTGAAAGTGATTGTAAAAGCACTTTTGACACAACACCTCATTTTTGATAGAGAATAAGTTGATAAATGGAACTTCGTATTCATTTTTGGAGGTGAATATAAGAATATTTCCTAGATTTTGTGCCATGGTGTTTTCTTGTTTATGCTACTCTTACCTTTTGGATCTAATGGTGCATATCGTTTCCTTTGAATCTATTGGAAGCAATTTTGTCTAATGTTGAGAATAATTTTTTCTATTTGTTTCTTGCATACACAACTTGAACTCTGGGTTTATTCAGCTTTATGTGTGCTCCTTTTCCATTTATTCTTATTTCCAACTATGAGCAATATTCTTCACCTAATACAATTTTGAATGTATATTTGTAAATTTTCTATTCTAATGTTTTCTTGCTTTTAATAAAGGGAATCTCCCCGCATTATAGAGTCTCATCGCTATTGTAAAATATTATTTTGTCTTTTGAAAAAATATTTTAGCAACACTTGTTAAGTCTGTGTTGTGACCAACACACCTCCATTTATTGAAAAGAAACAAGGACCCATTTTCCATTCCAAATTAAGATACAAATTCCATTTGTAAGATTCGTTTTTATCTTAATTTTTTAAAACAAAATTTGTGAACCAAGTTAGTAGACGGAAGAGGAGAATTTAAAACTTCTCCCGTCCTAAACTAGTTTTATGAGGATTTTCATGGTGCATTGAAAGCTTAATTTACATTATAACCATAGTTGCCATGTTCGACTGAACATGGCTCAAGTTCGGTTCGACCCGAACAAATATGGTTGACCGAATTTGTTCGGTCAAATTTGACTGTGCAACTTTTTAATTTTTTGATTTAAAAAAATAAGAAAAAAACTCAAAAAAAAAACACAGAGTCAACACAAAAACGCAAACCCTAGAGGCAAAAGGAACAACGTCGAGCGAACGCAGACCTGTTGAATCGACTTGCTGAGAATCTTCTTTGTTTGCAGGTCTTTTTTGTTTGGCAGTTGGCTTTGTTGTCACCATTTGAACTTTCATTGTTCACATTTGCTGTCACGCTTGTTGTCGCCGTTTGAAATTTCACTATTCGCATTTGTTGTTGTAGAAGATTGAAGGAGGATCAATGAAGACTGAAATCGTCGAAGACTGCTTTGCCATCGCCATCTCCATCTACCATTGCCATCGCCATCTGCCATCACTTTGTTGTCACGTTTGCATCAATGGTTGCCATTTAAACTTTCAACATGTATTTTAAATATTTAATCTCTGTCTTCTAGTTCTAGCTACAAGACATAATTTAAAAACAGTTTAGTAGTTAGTAATTACCGATATTATTCTATTATTAGTTAATCTTAGACAACACGAGAACATTAACACACAATACAATAACATTAAAGAATATAATTATAATTTATGAGTGCATCTTAGACAATATGATAACATTAACATTTTTTCTTAATCAAAATTGTAAGGTAATAGGGAAAATAGAATGATTTTGTCTGATTTATGTGCTACCGTATGGAAATATTAGTCTATTAGTAGATAGTATTTTCCATGAGGCTTCTTCACGTTTTGGATTCACTCTTTAGTAATTAGTAATTAGTTTTACGTGTAAAATTGTATTTAAGTAATTTAAATTAGATTTATTAATATTAAATTAAAATATACTATTAGTTTATTAGTCTATTAATAATCTATTAATCTATTTATTTTTTATATTTTATAAAAAAATTCTAACCCAACTACCGAACTTATTGAACCGAACTTTTTTTAAAATCCCGAATTTTTGAACTTTTTCCTCCCGAACAACTCAAATTTTTCGTAACTATGATTATAACCCAGTTTGGGTTTTGGTTTGGTTAATCAGCCACAAAATAAGTTCATATGTACTCTTATAAAAAAATTAAATTACTTGGTGGCCACGATTAATCCAGAAGACCACCACTCTAACCTTTGTCCTCGTGAAAATCCACATAAACTCATTAAAAATTTTGGTGGCCCCACACACATTTTTAAAGCCAAAGGTTCATTTTTTGATTCTATGTCACTACACACCTTTGCGACAAACAAACCCGCCACAATTTAAAATGAAATTCATATGCTAATGCATATGTGGGGCCTCTTTTATTTCAAAGATTAAGTCGTGTTTCAAGGAGCTCCGTGACTCCATGGCCCCATGACCTCATTTTGACTGCCACACATTTTCTTTTGATGTCATAAGTTTCCTTAAAATGTGTCGTGTACATTATTAAGTTTTTGAGATATGATCATTGTATGTTTACATGTGTGTAGGTAAGGGTACGGACGCAAAAGGAATATAAAATGAAGGCGAAAGTTCAATGGATCCGAGGACTGTGAACAAAGACATTTAAAAGCATGGAAACACTTTGTATGACTGTGAGACCATGAGAGAGTGTCACATGTATCACTTTGAATGGATAGTATAAAGGTAATAGAGAACAATACCTAGAGTTCAGCGAAGTCACACTACACAAAGATTCCATCACGTGGCTGCGACAGATGTAAGGATAAAAGGATTTGGACATGAGCGAATGTAAAAGATGAATTGAAAAATTCAATGCATATGTGGAGCCCGTGTGAGGAATGTGAACACCAAAATGAACGTTGTAACTTCATGACTTCTGTGACCTCAAGACTATAGGATTGAGACACATGGATGGTCGTGATTATTAGATGTGATTAAGGCCACAGACTCGCAGACAGCCAAAGCTATAACCTGCAGATTTTAAAGAATAATTAATAAGCATATTTCATGTCTCCTACCATTAATTCACATAATTGCGGGGTGAATTAGATGTGATGCATAGGGACCTTTTGAATTTTAATTGAAAACTGAATCGGATGTGGAGATTAATGACAATTAATATAATTCGTCAGCGACCTCCCTTTTTGATAAATGCCACACTGAAGGTTGAAATAAACACGGGGAATGTTTTGAAACCTAAAGGAATAAACTGATCAAAATTTTTTAGGCGGCGATCACCAAAATTCATCAAAAGAACACAAATGTTCTCATAGAGATCACGCGATGGTTCAGATCACTGCATCATCTTCTTCAGGGTCCCCATTGGAATTCTAAGACATGATCTTTTCTCCAAACATTGTTCATTTGAAAAATTACAATGCTGTTTTTGTGATATTGATGAAGCAGAAAAGCGCTTTGATGGAGAGGACACGACTTAGGCAGAGGATGAATATAAAGATAATCTACTTGCACTTAAAAACTTAGACCTTCATCAGGTGGCAGCCAAACCTGAGGTATTTCCTTGTAAGGATCTTTTGCAAAAGAATTTCTCTGAATGTGTTGTGAAGGATGATGTGATATTCTCTTCAAATATGAAAAATACAATGGCTTTTATGGATGGGGTGGCATTCAATAGTCATTATATGTTGCCCACTCCAACTTTCACCTATAACCAGGTTGCCACCACTAAATGGATGAGAGATAAATTATTTAATGGAGGTCTCAAAGGATTCGGCTGTGGATATAAACAATTGGACCAACAAAAGCAATGTCATGTCGGTAGTTATACTGTCGAAAATTTCAATTCTGGTGTCAGGTTTGGGATGTTATTGATATGAATAGGTTGTATGTTGTGTCAACCTTTGATCTTGTAAACAAGTTATGGGTGCTTCTGCTTGCTATGATTATCAATGAAGACAAGAAGCCTGCCCTAGGTGAGATCATTGCTTTAAATTTACAACAACAATATCATAGTGTCAAGGAAGGTTGCAAATTTTAAATGTTCTATATGGTGGATGCTTGTTGTGCTACTGTGTAGTTTAGACATGCTGATTTCCCCAGGTGGCCAAATCCCTCTCATTCACCCATTCATGTGTTGTATAGTAAATTGTATGTGTATAGATATCACGATTGCATGCAGGAAATATGTGACCACTTTTATTCCCCACTGTACTTGGCTATTAATGAACATCCGATGCCAAGACTTTTAGAAGAAATGAGGAAGTCCGTTAAAAAAATTGAAGGCTATTGGTACTGTGTTGAGATTTGAGGGAGTCATGTACAAACTTCCCTACCATGTACCTAATAAGCTTGCTAAACTAGAAATGGCCATTCAATTGCCCATGGAGTTGGAGGACTGTGCAAAAACAACAGTTAAAGATCATGGCCTCCTACACCCTAGTAACTGGGAAATTCACTATAAAGAATGTCCAAAAATACAATAGCTTGTTATGCACAGGCCTGGATTTAGCAAATTTGAAAAGGATATGGCCAAACATTGGGATCTTAAAAAAAGATAGGCCAAACATTTAAAAGGTCTACAGGGGAAGGTCAACTTGTCTTATTTGCATCAAGGCCACTCAGATGACTTATATCATCTCAACCCACAAAATGATTTAGAAGTGATTAGGAAGTTGCAAGCAGCAGGTCTATTTAGACCATCGCCACAGTTACACATTAAAAAAGAAAGACCAAATTCTGATGTTGCATTGGTTGAGGAGAACGAAGAGCTTCAGGGGACTGACCCAATCTTAATGAAAAAGTGATGCAAATATACCTCACAAGGTTTCTTACACTAGGTCTTGTAGGTCTGTGTTTAAGGCTTTATAACCTTCTTGATCCTTTATCTGAACCTGCAACACTATTAACACCTTCCCAAAGCTCTTTTCAAACTTGATGTTTATCTAAAATTGATGTAAACAAATTTATAAGAATCTTCTTATCTTGTTTAGTCTCCTTGGTCTCTTGAAGACCTTGTAGCTTCTTGTACTTGCTTGCACTTTATTGTAAGGATCTATTTTACCCACTTTCACTCTTTATCCTTCACAAGGTGCTTGATAGACATCTTTTCTTTGGATACTTATCCAAAACCTTCCTTTTACCCTGATCTTAGTCCCCACACACAAACAATCTTGTTATCAATAAGAATCTTGATCTCAAGTTGGTTCCCTGATGCATAAGCAGGGTTCCTTTTACTCTTATACCTTTATCCAAACTTTCTGACTCATCTATGCATTGTACCTTCAATCAAAAAAACAAACTCTGTTCTTTGTTTGAAGATCTTCCAGACAGACATGGAGACTAGTCAATTTACTGTTCCGTAAAGTGCAGAGGTTATGAATCCTTGAACAAAGTTTCGACATTTCCCTATACTTGGTTCTTGTTCAGTATGCAGAAAACAGGGTTTCTGACCACCATACACAAGCCTGTAGCCTCTACAACTAACATAATCCTTTCTCAAGACACCCTATCAGTTTAAAACCACCTTAATTACCTTGCAATTACTTCTAGTTCCATTCCAAGTTTCAAACATTTATCATTTGTCCTCTTAAGAGTTATGTTCTCTTTTTTGGCTCTCTAATAGGGTTTTTCAATCTTTCAACAGGACTACAGACTTGAAAATAGCAATATTTTCTCCTAGATGTATCCGTAAACAAGAAAAACACATTGATCAGCTTCTAAATACCTTATTTGAGCCTTCCACAAGTTTCATGCCTTTTATAAACCTAAATCTCAAGTTATAGGACTTTTAGTTCTGTCAAGCCCTGTTTTAGACCCAATACACAGGTCTGTGTATACTCAGTCCTTTATATCTTCTCTTAGAGGGCTCTTTAAGACGTAGAACCACTTGAATCAATTAAGGAACATTCTCATATAGCTAACTGCAACGTTTCAGAGAGATTTGATGGTTCATTTAGGAGATATTGAGTTTCTTGTGGATCAAACCCTGACCTAGGGTTTACAGGACTGTTAGGAACCCGAGAGCATTGTAAAAGGATATACACACACATTAATGACTGTTATGAATTCTTTTTGTCATGAACAAGACCTCCACACCTCTGTCTAACTCTTTCCACCAGTTTCCAAGCTTGACCAATCTTTAATTACTCAGAATAATCATTATTTCTGTTGACTGTTACAGTCAAAACTGAGTATACAGACCCGAGAGCTTACGAATAGGATCAATTTCACTTTTAAGACGTGTTGATGAAGCTGTTTTACTTATATGACACCCTCACACCTTTATCTTGCTTAGACAGTTAGATTGAACTCCTGAACAAGTTTGCAAGCATGAGAAAATGTTCTTCGACCCTGACTGTGATCCTGCAGACTGTATTCTCAGATTTCTCTAGCTTTAAGATCCTTGTAGGAATGCAAAATGAGATTAAAGAACAATAAGAAAATCAACTTACATGTATATAGATCCATTAGACTGGTTAAAAGTCATAACAAAGCTTCTTTCATTGATTTAGATCACAAATACATTACATGGGACTTCAATGCCCTGATTTCTCCATTCTAGATCTAGAGACCATTCAATCACCTTCCCCAACCTTCTCTCTCTCTTCTCTATTCGTCCTCCTCACCTTTATTAGGCTCCTTTTTTGATGTCTTGAGCCTTAACATATTTTAACTAATGCCTAAATTTGCTTTTCTCCTTGTTTCATGAGCCAAGAATATCTCAACAACTTGGACTACCTTAGAACATGCTATCTTAGTCTTCTTCCAACGTTGGATACATGCTTCTAGACTTATTCCAACGTAGACACCATCTAGAACATTTCTTTAGGCCTTAAGTGACCCTTCACAATGGGATTATAGTCAACAACTTGTATCAAGACATGAAAGGACCCTTCAAATGCAGATAATCACTCTTTGACTTCCATGCAACTTAACATTTTATGGAGTGTATCATGGTTCAACATGAGTTAAGGTTAAGGAGTGCTCTAAAACATGTTTATACACCTATGATCTCATTATACCCCAACAAGCAGGATCACAGTATTACATTGTATTGACAAATGAGAAAACACCTTCAAATTACCTAGAACCATTTGAGATTTTGAATTTACAGTTTTGGGGAAAAACCCAAAACAAGCTCTAGAGACCAATCTATTAACTTAAACACCTCCCTAAAGACCTCAACAGAACTTCAACATCTTCTAAGGCTTATACAACACCACAATTGATCATTATATATGAAATTTACATTGTTTGATGATGCTCCTACATCAAGAAGTTGCTACATGGATTGCCCCTAGTTACACCATCAATTTTTGAGGTAACTAAGTCATTCTCTACCCTTGTCATTGTGGTATCTATTAGTCCTTCATTTGTGGCACTTGTTCCTATTGGTTTGAGTAAAGCTATGCTTCTTGTTTCTTCAAATGTTCCATTATCACCAAGTGTTCCACTCGTGCTTAGTTCAACCTACCAAATTGCCACAAGAAATCTCTATATCTTAGTATGATACTAGTGTTTAGAGTGTTGAATTTGTTTCAAGACAAGAGTTGGAAGTCCTTGAGGTAACCAATGTGTGAGACCTCGCTGAACTTTAAAGAGGAGCGAATCCTGTAGGACCCACTATTGCCCCATCATATCATTTGCCAGCAGTTTTTCCAAATTATGGTGTACCAGTGACCACTCTATTTTCAAATGTTGTATTTTGTACCCCCCCACCTTTGAATACAAGAGTTCCTACTGTTATCTATTGCTTAGACATCCTCTGTTTCTACAGTTTCTACTATGGTCACAATCACAATGGAAAGTAATTCTACAAGGTCTGTTGTTTCCATTCCATAGCTGTTGGAGTCTACTGTGGACACTTTAGCACCCATTCCCACTAAAATTGCCACCACCATTCCATCCAATCTACCATCTATAGTTCCCAGTTCCACCATGGTCATCCCAATTTCATTGGCAATACAAGGATTATTTGCTCTTGTTACAACAATCATTGTGACCCCCAACCTACCTCCTTCCCCCCGCCTCCATCCTCTCTCGCTCCTCCCATCCCCAAATTGAAGAAGGAGAAACCCAGATGAATTGGATACAAAGTATATAGCTGGTCAAAACTCAACAGGCCAGTATGATCATTTGTGAGTAGCTCAATGTTAGAATGAAATTTGAAAAATCCACTTGGAAATTAAAGAGAATCAATACTAGAGAAATCTCCAAGGATGGCTTTCCAACTCTTTGTGAAACAAAAGAGTTATTTTCACTCACTAAGAAGAGGAATAGTCAAGTAAAGACATTGTGAAAACCATTGAACATTCTAGTAGTGAGGATGCATATGAAGAGGACCCTAAGCCTATTGTTGAGTCTACCAATAGGATGACTGAGAAGGTTGTCCACAAAATGAAGAAAGAAGTTAAACACTTAGAAACACAGGCCAAAGTCAGGGTGCTAGAGAACATGGCAATAGTTGTTGAAGTTGCTTTAGACTTACTTTTTAGGTCACTGATGGAGATACATAAGGCAAAATTGAAGATTGACCAGTTAATGTAGTATGCTGCCCCTGATTGCTCTTTTAGTTTATTTATGTTATGCTATTTTATTATTTTTGTGGTCTTTAAGAACTAGACAGAAGTTGCAGAAGGGGGTTTTTGTTTCGCATGTATTTGTTTTTGCCAGACAACATAGAAATATGAAGTCTGCAATGAAACCCAGAAAAACTATGATAGATTTGCAAAAAGTAACAGTGAACCAGTTTACAAAATCACACGAAATGAATTATCAACACATACCCTTTGCATATCTTCAGTTTTGAACATCTGTTGTAGTGAACCCGCATTACAAGAGCCATGAAAATACATCCAGAATACACCACAATGAAGGTTCTCCTTAGCAACAATCCCCAATGAAGTCTATGATGCTAGGCGACCAGGATGTTTGAGTCCTGGAACCCCAAAGATGAAGAAATCTAGTTTCTTGAAGAATCCATGCCCTCTAGCTGTTGTACGGCCTCTATGGTGATCAGCTGCAGCTAAAATACTCTTCAAACTGATGGTAAATCTGTCATGAAACCCCTTGTGAGCGTCTTTAATGATAAAAGAGATCCAAACGCCTCATACCAGATGATTAATGACTTCAATTCACTCAATAACAAAGCTGCTACAGGTGTACGGCCATGCCGGAACTGGTACAGCCAACAAGGAAAATAGAACGCAGTCTTAAACTCCCACAATATCTGATCCAATCTGCAACTAAAATATGTATCATCAGCTATCACCTAAAATCTGCATCAATGTGTACAATATCTTCCTCAAAACACCACCAAAATGTATCAAATCAAAGCTCAATGCAAACACTTGGTGTATTTGCCCCTTCAAGCACCCTTGGATGATCTTACACACCTGCGGAATGCTGTTACTGATGGAAGTTTTCATTTCCAACAGCCCTGGTTTCGAATCCCTCCAAAACCCTCAACTCTTTGCAAAGCCAAAGCCAAAGCAAAATGAATAATCAACGCATATCAAATGATTTTCCTTTTTCCCTTATTGTTTCCTCTAAGGGATCGATTTACTTTTGGAGGGAATATTTTATTTGAAGTCACTTTTTAATAATTCCCAAGGTGGGTGCTCAACTCCATGACTAAAGTGACTTTAATAATATTTCATATTTGACACTTGATCATTATAACCCAAAGTCCAATATTATATAAACATTAATAATTTACGGACTTTAATACGGAGGCCCAAATGATCGCGGAGTCCAGTGATCTATAGACCGTTGGAAAGGTCTCGCTAAGATGCTTCATCTTCAACATTGAAAATCCTGAAACGAACAGAAACCCTAACTTGCCAAAAATAGTAAGTTCGGGCCTAAGCAACCAAATCATCCCCAAAAAGTGCCAATTGAAGATCACACCGAAACCAAGCCAACATCCACTCAAATACTGACAAACCCATCCAAGTCATCACCAACAGTGGTTCCCTAACCAAGCTAGTTAGTCTACGTGAACATAATAATAGACTAACTCTAACTAGAGTAAGGGGACATTACAGCCCACCCTCCCCAAGATTGCTTGCTTCAAGCAATCTCAGATTTGGATGTGACAGAATCTGCTCACTCTCCCAAGTAGCATCCTCAATTGGTAGGTTCTTCCACTTGATTAGATATTCCCTGATAACCCTCCTTCGCAAAGTATGTTCTCTGGTATCAATGATGGCCTCAGGTATTAGGATCAACTTCCCCTCTTCATCAAGAGGAGGTAGCTCTGCTGAAGGTACCACATTGTGTCCAAACGCCTTCTTGAGGCGAGATACATGGAAAACATTGTGCACCCTGCTACTTGTTGGCAATTCCAACTCATAAGCCACCTCTCCAACTCTCCTGGAGATCCTGAAAGGTTGGTAGTACCATGGCTTTAGCTTCTATGTACCACTCTTCTTGAGAGTGGACTGTATGTAAGGTTGCATCATCAAATACACCATGTCACCAACCTCAAGAGTGCGCTTAGTCCTGTGCTGATTTGTGTATTGTTTCTACTGGTTTTGCACCCTTTGAATATTTTCTCTCAAGGACCTCATGATATCCTGACTCCCCTGTAGAAGGTCCCTGGCCTTGGGTACTCTGTTATCTCCAAATAACAAATCCACAAAGCTCGGAGCGTCGTACCCATATAGTGCCATGAATGGTGACATCTGAATGGACATGTGATAAGTGGTGTTATAGCAGTATTCTCCCAAATGGAGCCACTTTAACCATGCCTTTTGTTGCCCTGCTATATAATTTTTGAGGTATCCTTCCACCCATTTGTTGACTATCTTTGTCTGACCATTAGTCTGCGGGTGGTAACTAGTGCTGGGGGTGAGCTCTGTCTCGCTCAACCTGAAGAGCTTCTGCCAAAAATTACTCGGGAACCTATTGTCCCTGCTACTCACGATACTCCGTGGCAACCCATGAAGCTGGAATACCTCTCTAAAAAATAGCTTTGCTACCTGAGCTGCGGTGAAGGTGGTCGGAATCTCAAAGAAGTGTGCAAACTTAGTCAATCTGTCCACCACCACAAAGATGCAGTCCTTGCCTTGGGCCTTGGTTAAGCTTGTGATAAAGTCCATCGAGATACTATCCCACTTCCTCTCAGGAATGGGTAGGGGCTGCAATAAACCTTCGGGGAAAGAGTGCTCCTGTTTGTTCCGTTGACATATTGGGCACTCCCTCACATACTTCAACACTTCAGTTTTGAGGCCTTTCCAAGTAAAACGCTCTCTCACCTGCCTGTACGTTTTGAAATACCCTGGATGGCCAGCCATAGGCAAGTCATGAAAAGCCCTCAAAATCTTCTGCTTCATATCCGACCCTGGCACCTAAAGAATCCTATCCTTGTAAATGATCAAGTCATTTACAACTGAATATCTATCGTCTCTAATAGTGTTGTCAATGATCCCAAAAGCCCACTTGTCCTTTGCATACTCTGCAGAAATCAATTCCCTCCAATCCTCTGCAATCTCCCCCAAGGCACACAAGTGAGGTCTTCTAGATAAGGCATCAACAACTATGTTCTTCTTCTCCTTGACATAAACTATGTCGAAGTCATAAGCCTGTAGTTTACTGACCCATTTCTGCTGCCTATCGTTAAGGTCTTTCTGACCAAGGAAATGTTTCAAGCTGTTATGATTTGTTTTAACCACAAACTTACTCCCAACTAGGTACTGCCTGAACTTAGCCAAAGCATGCATTATGGCTAACATCTCCTTATCATAGATGTTGTAGCTCCTTTCTACACCCCACAACTTCGTACTCTCGAATGCAATGGGGTGTTTATCCTACATCAAAACCGCACCAATGCCTTTCCCCGAGTGTCATGTCCCCTCTCTAGTGCGACTTGACATTCTACGTGGATTTGCCTATTCCTGACTCTCGTAGGCAGATGAAGGTGGTGAGAGGGTCATGTTTGCGATTCGATGGCTTACAATGCTCCGGAAGATAGTATATTTTATTATGAAGGCCAAATTGTTATATTTTAATTTTAAAATGCACTTTTATTTTTATTTTCATAAAATTACTTTTTATTAAAAAGTATAACAAGTTTTGTATGATGTATTACGGAAACTCTTGGAAGTTCCGAAAAGTGCATAAATAGACCCTATGGGTCTATTATTTGGCATCCAGTTTATTTTTGATCATTGAATCCTTGAGCGTTTGTAAGACTTCAGAGTCTGCAAATTGTTAGAGTAATCCTTGAGAACGATACCTCTCAAGCGATTTGCATAATTGAGGAAGTGGAAGATCTTCTGAAGGGTTGCACATTGGAAGTGGCCTTCAGCGATTTCATGTTGAGCTTCAGCATTCAGGTTAAGTTCGAAGATTAAACAATTTTTGCATCCCCTGATAAGCCAATTGAATCATTGACCAAATTGAAGGATTTCCACGGATATATATATTCCGTACAGGTACGGCTAGCATCTGCATATAAGGCGTGGACTTTGCTAAGGGCGCCACACATATTAATTCTGATATCTGCCACACTAAATTACCAGCCAGCGGCCAAAGGCAACAATGGACAGTGTACGGACAGCAGCAGGTAGAGGGTGTCACGCCAAAGACAGGGCAAATAAACATTCCTTCATTCAGCTCAAACTGGCAGCAATTTCCATTTGGAGAGTGGGGCACATCATTTCAGGGTTTCGGCAGAAGGTGTCAGGGGTTTTTGATGACTTGGCAGCTGCTAAGTTATTTTATTTTCTTAATTCATACCTGACAGGGGTGACTTCCTCCAAAATTCATGTGAGCTGTATTGTGTTCCCTATTACCAGCATTTAATTTGTTTGGGACAGCAAGGCGTCTATTACCAGGTTCTTTTTTGAAATCATATGCATTTCGATAGCAATTTAGTTGCATAAGAAATTGGTACGGCTGTAGGTGGCTATCAGTTATATGTGTTGACCAAGGGGTATCGGCTGTTATCATTTGCTATATTCAAATTAAAGGAGATAATAGTTGCTGGTGTCATTTGAGAAATTCAATATCATTTATTATCAGCTAGTTAGTTTGCATACCAACTGTTTGTAAAAATGCCAGTTGGCTGTAGGTGTTCATTTCTCAGGCTTTGATCATATATATGCATGGAATATTGCCAAAATTAGTTGTACATTCGTGCTAGGTCATTGTTTAGACAATCTAGAGTCTTCTTGCAAGCATTCTTATTGATGTTAAGTGAAGGAAAGAGCCATTAAAGCAAACTAAAATATTATATCAGTCATATGACCCTTGTATGTGAAGTGTTTGATAAAATTTCCAAGACCAAAAATCAAAAGTTTTCAACCAGATTTGAGCAGGGTCATTACACCGAGGCATCACATTGAAGCTTGAAAGGCTTGCGAAAATCTTGGATGGCCAACACTAGACAGGTACTGATCAACTCCTTAAATCTATCAAAGCACTGTTGAGCACCACTAGACCAATCAAAGGCATCCTTCCAAGTCAAATCTGTAAGGGGGGCAGCTGACTGTGAAAAACCCCTCACAAAGCAGCGGTAGTACCCACTTAAACCAAGGAATCCCTTACGCTGAGAGAGATTCTTTGGCGGAGGCCAGTCAATAATAGACCGGATATTCTCCGGATCCACTTTAACACTCCCAGCATTGATGATGTGTCCCAAGTATAAGAACTCGGTCATACCAAACTCACACTTCGACATCTTGGCGTATAAGGACTCACGCTCAAGTATGCTCAAAACAATGTCTATGTGCTTCAAGTGCTCCTCCCAAGTCCCACTGTATATGAATATATCATCAAAGAATATGAGCACAAACCTCCTCAACTGCTCTCTGAATATCCTGTTCATACAGGACTGGAAAGTGGCTAGCGCATTGATCAAACCAAAAGGCATGACCAAGAACTTGAAATGCCCATAATGGCATTTGAATTGTCTTTTCTACATCCTCCTCCCTAACCCGTATCTGATGATAACCAGATATCAAATCAATCTTTGAGAAGTAGCATGCTCCGTGCAACTCATCTATGAGCTCATCAATGTGTGGAATGGGGTAATTGTTTTTGATTGTCTTTTTGTTCAGCTCCTTGTAATCCTTCTTCTTTACCAGGACAACATAAGAAGCGAAAGGACTCTTGCTCGGCCTAATGTGTCCCATTTCGAGAAGCTCTTTAATAGCCTTCTCAATCTCGTCCTTGTACCTTTTAGGATGCCTATACGGTGTAGTGATAACGGGTTTGGCACTCTTCGAGCTCAATGACATGCTCAATTCCCCTGTCAGGGGGTCTACCTAGAGGTATATTGCTAAACACTTTGGTGTGTTTAGTCAATATGGCCTGAATGTCTGGAGGATACTTGTGCTTCTGCTGCTCAGTAACTGCTGGCATCACCATCACTTTTGCTGCCCACTGAACCTGATCATGGCGTATCATTCGCTCCATTCTTTTAAGAGAGGCTAATCTCAAGCTGCCATCCAACATACCTTTGAGCACGTGTCTCTTCACGTTCACCTCAAACTTCATTTCCATGGTACGCAAGTTGAGGGTGAACTCTCTAGTGTCATGGAGCCATCTCATTCCCAACACAACATCCATCTCGCCCATGCTAGCCACATAAAAATCTGCCTGGCAAACATAATCACTTAATTGAATGGTTAGGTTGGGTATCCTCCTGGTACAAGTGAGAACAAATCCATCTGCCACTCACCTTGAATCCCTCAAACTCTTCTGTCTTGAGCCCCCTTTTTGCAACCAAGCTTTCGTCTATAAAATAATGAGTAGCACCAGTGTCTAATAAGGTGATCACTCTCTACCCACCAAGTACTCCTCGCATCCTGAATGACCCCTCTCTCTGAATGCTAGAGAGATGTGGTGTGGGTAAAGCAGTTTGCTACTCCTCTGATGCCTTGGATGAACTGTTTGACCCTATGTCACTGGCCCCTGATTGCTGATTTGATTCTACTGACTCATCGACAGAAAAGTATTCTATATGTTTTGTCTTCCCTTGGGCAACACACTTGTGCTTAGGATCCCAAGGTTCCCTACAGTGAAAACATAGCTTCTTTCTCCTAAGATCATTAAGCTGGTCACTGTCCAACCTGGGAGAACTTTTGTGCTGTTGTCCGAAATCTTTTTGGAAGTGCTTCTTATCCCTGTCTTTCTTATGAGTAAAACCCTTTGATTGAAATTTACTCCTAAGTGTAGAAGATTCCATGTCATGTGCCTTTTTCATGGCCTCATGAAGAGAAGATGGATTAAGGCCCTTAATCCAACCTCGCAAGGGATCGGATAGTCCATCAATGACAAGAACCATCAGCGTGCATTCTGAAATATCATTGACCATCACAGACAACTCCTGAAACTCTGTAATGTAACTCTCCACTGATCCCCATTGTTTGAGTTGAGCTAATTCTTTGAATTGCAGCTCCGGGTCCTTTTTATCAAACCTGTCAATTAATCTTGCAGTGAACTCAACATAGGAAGTAATCCGATTGTGGCCAAGTGTAGCCATGCCATTACTCCACCACTTGTGTGCACTACCATCCAAGTGTAAAGCGGCATAAGTAATTGCATCCTCCTCAGGCATAGGGCTGATCTAAAGATAACTATCCAAATTTTGAACCCACGTTCTAACAGTGGTATTCCTTGAGCCATCAAAATATGGTAAGGTCATATTACTTACTTTCTTCTAGAGCTCCTGATTTTGCTGCCTACTGCACCTGTTGGGTCGATGTTTCATCCTTAAATCAGAATACTCCCAGAAAGACATTTCAGCTCGGAACTCCTCACTGGAACCCTGCCAATCCCTCAAAATCACAACCTGGAACTCAAGTTGTGTAGGCTCAGGTTCAGGGCATTGTTCCTGGGTGCAAAAGCAGGTATACCGGGTCTATGACCAGCGGTATACTGTGTAACCCCTCTGTTATTAATTGATGCTTCACCCTCATGTCTCCTATCCTCATCATCCCTGTGTCTGTGCCTATCACCATTGTTCTTGTCACCATTATTGTTGTTATGGTTATTATTGTTATTGTTTCCAGGAATACCGAACACATGATTGGCCATCATCTGCATCATTTGATTAAAGTTCTGCTACGTCTCTCTCTATCCCCTAGCCAAATCTTTTAGGATGTCTCGGGTGTTGGGTTCTTCATGGTCTCTGTCACCCATTACTCCTGCTAGGATGCTAACTGTATCTGGACCTATGAAAGGATCTATGTACTGAGGAACCTCGATATTTGGCTGCGACCTATTCCGTCTAAGGTAGTATTGGTGTGTACTCGGCCGCATCACTCAATACCCAACTGCATGTTCAAAATAACCTCACAGGATGGTAGGATTTTCGGCTCTGATACCACTGTAGTATGCTGCCCCTAATTGCTCTTTTAGTTTATTTATATTATGTTATTTTATTATTTTTGTGGTTTAGACAAAAGTTGCAGAAGGGGTTTTTGTTTCGCATGTATTTGTTTTTGCCAAACAACATAGAAATATGAAGTCTGCAATGAAACCCAGAAAAACTATGATAGATTTGCAAAAAGTAACAGTGAACCAGTTTACAAAATCACACGAAATGAATTATCAACACATACCCTTTGCATATCTTCAGTTTTGAACATCTGTTGTAGTGAACCCGCATTACAAGAGCCATGAAAATACATCCAGAATACACCACAATGAAGGTTCTCCTTAGCAACAATCCCCAATGAAGTCTATGATGCTAGGCGACCAGGATGTTTGAGTCCTGGAACCCCAAAGATGAAGAAATCTAGTTTCTTGAAGAACCCATGCCCTCTAGCTGTTGTACGGCCTCTATGGTGATCAGCTGCAGCTAAAATACTCTTCAAACTGATGGTAAATCTGTCATGAAACCCCTTGTGAGTGTCTTTAATGATAAAAGAGATCCAAACGCCTCATACCAGATGATTAATGACTTCAATTCACTCAATAACAAAGCTGCTACAGGTGTACGGCCAGGCCAGAACTGGTACAGCCAGCAAGGAAAATAGAATGCAGTCTTAAACTCCCACAATATCTGATCCAATCTGCAACTAAAATATGTATCATCAGCTATCACCTAAAATCTACATCAATGTGTACAATATCTTCCTCAAAACACCACCAAAATGTATTAAATCAAAGCTCAATGCAAACACTTGGTGTATTTGCCCCTTCAAGCACCCTTGGATGATCTTACACACTTGCGGAATGCTGTTACTGATGGAAGTTTTCATTTCCAACAGCCCTGGTTTCGAATCCCTCCAAAACCCTCAACTCTTTGCAGAGCCAAAGCCAAAGCAAAATGAATAATCAACGCATATCAAATGATTTTCCTTTTTCCCTTTTTATTTCCTCTAAGGGGTCGATTTATTTTTGGAGGGAATATTTTATTTGAAGTCACTTTTTAATAACTCCCAAGGTGGGTGCTCAACTCCATGACTAAAGTGACTTTAATAATATTTAATATTTGACACTTGACCATTATAACCCAAAGTCCAATATTATATAAACATTAATAATTTACGGACTTTAATACGGAGGCCCAAATGATCTTGGAATCCAGTGATCTATAGACCATTGGAAAGGTCTTGCCAAGATGCTTCATCTTCAACATTGAAAATCTCGAAACAAATGGAAACCCTAACTTGCCAAAAATAGGAAGTCCAGGCCTAAGTAACCAAATCCTCCCCAAAAGGTGCCAATTGAAGATCACACCAAAACCAAGCCAACATCCACTCAAATATTGACAAACCCATCCAAGTCATCACCAACAGTGGTTCCCTAACCAAGCTAGTTAGTCTACGGGAACATAATAATAGATTAACTCTAACTAGAGTAAGGGGACATTATAGTTAAAACAATATATTCAAAGTTATTTGCTAGAAATTGTTGATATGGAAAAGATGTTGAATGTGATTGCCAAAGTTGTCAAGTAGGCTTTACTTCCCAACAGCTGGATTATGCATATGTTTGATAGTGATTTATATGAAAATTTCATTGCCCACACCAAGACATCACTTGAAGATCTGTCACATGATCTTACAGCGACAGTGTCCCAGTCAAACATATTCATGGAGAAGATTATTTCTTTGTTTACAAATGCAAGCATGCCGTAGCTGTACAAAGAAGAAGCAACTTGATAACTACTGATGTGTTCATTGTGATGTTATGTAGTTTTGTAGTTACATTCAAAGGAGAAGTGGCCATTGCAAATAGGAAGAGTAGTTAACAAGTTGTAGATTTCATGACACATGTAATAAAGAGAATTGAGAAGGCAACTGCTATCAGAGAATATCTCAAAGGTCCTTTATTAAACCATGCACAAGTGGTCACTAAGATTGAGCTTCACTTCAGGGAGCCATTTATTAACATGTCACGAGTGGGGGAGGACTATGAGATCTACATGCAGGCTTTCAAAGGGAAGCAAATGGTTTGTTGAAACTTCAGTTGGCAATGCGTGATCTTCTGGAGCATCAAGTTCTATGCAAGTGATAAGTCTGAAAGACTTGATAGTGAAATTTGTGTCTCAGTTGTCTCAAGAGTGATCTGATTCCATAGGAGTTTAGTTTAGATTTGTGGTTTATTGCATGCAAACACTTTTAAGATGTGGTTGCATCCCATCCTTTATTATAAATACTTTGCATTGAGTCCTTTTTTTTTGCTATGGTAACTAGGGCACATCCTTAGAGCAAAAAAGAGCAAATGAAGAACAGCTCGGGGGTCTACCCCGTTGGCAAAGACCGATTCAAACCCCTTCAGGCCAATAGCGAGATACTATCCGCTGGAGGGGGATAAAAAACACACCCATCTAGAATATAAAAAAAATGGCTACTTATATTTATCATATTAACATGTTATTACAATGCTCCCTAGGGATAACAACATATCATACCAAAAAAATTGACTCCCTATTTACCATTCATCTTAAGCCTTTCTTACACTTGGGATTGAAACCTGCATTCTATATCAATCTATAAGGATCACCTCCACACCATCTGGCGTTGCTTTTGCTACTAGGGACTTCTCCCCTGCTTTGAACCTGCTTTGCTTCCTAGACTTGGTTCTGCTTTCCCTACGTCCTCATCCTCCACGTCACAACATCCTGGGGGAACAAAGATACACTCCTTTGGAAAGCTGGTCCCCAATCTTTTGGCCACAAAGGCCAAGCTACTATGCAGTTTCACCATACCGTCCATAATTGCATGACTATGTTTAGCCGCTTCCAGCCCTATTGTATGCATGATGGTCCCAATGTCCAGGTGCTCCTTATGCAAAGAAAAGAAACCCACTATGTTTGATAGCAAATTTGCCTTATTGATGGCCTAGGCAGTGTCAAAAATGTTCCTTCTATCGAGAGACTACTTAGGGTTGAGCATAAAGGCCTTCATAAGCTTTGCTATGTCTTGACCTTCCACCTTCTCCCTACCAACGGCTTCTTCCCACATCTTTTTCAGCCATATCCTCATGAATGGGTTCTTTATTTCCTCGTTGATGTTCTCAGAGAAGTGAGATACTGCAGCCTCCCTTGTCATCCAATCCAGTGAAGCCACCCTCTCCTGACTGTTTCTTACCTACATAACCCTCTTATTTCAATGTCTTTCTTCTATCCATGCTTTCTTCTCGCATTTGTCAACAATTCGTGGCTCCTGCTCTAACTTCATCACAATGTTGTTTGAAGGTTGGGCTTGCACTCATGCCATCATACAATACCTTGAAATGATTTTTCACATCTCTCAACGCAAGCTAAACCCTAATTCTGCATGTGTCAACCTTCCCCTCACGCTTCCTCATGATTGCTTCATAAAGACGACCATCTCACCATAAGATTCTTTCCAGATATCCACTGCCTCTTTTAATCATTTATAACCATTGGGACATTTTGGTTTACTCATAGGATCGTAGGGGATGGGCTGCAAGCTATGTTCCATTCAAGGGTGAATATACACTATAGGGCTATAGGTGTCACCAATTCGCTTACTTCCAACACTTGAATTCTCCTTGCCTACCTTACTCATCCTCTATCTTTGATTCTAGAAAGCTTCTCAAATCGCTAGTTCTCAAGATGCGAACCTCATTCCAGAAAATATCTATCCATTCCTTATATCCGACTCTCCTGCTTCCTAAGCAACACCGCTTCATTAGCAGTCCAATTTGCTACCGCATTTCCTTCTCTTTTCATATGCTTAAACCCAATAGAGCCACACTTATTCTAAATTGTCTGCATTTCTTCAAGGATTCTCCTAATTCCCCAAGCCTTTATTCCCCCTAAAATGAGAGCGTTAATAACTACTTTTGAATCTCTTTCAACACTGTGTAATGTTCCCATTTTCGGGTTCTCTTGCTTTGCAGTTGGAGATGGTTTTTTGGGTTTGTCTTTTTGATCAAAAGGATAATCTGATGTTACCAGTGAGCTCAGATGGTTTAGAGGAGTTATTTGATGCTTTCAAATGTTATTTTTGGGTTCTAGTGTGCTCTCCAAGAATCTTGGAGAGGACGTCTATTTATAGAAAGACGCTCAGTTGGCTCTCTTTATCACTATTCTTCATCAGGATCACTTTAGTGCAGTTAGTTTTCGATTTCGATGCATTCCGACAGTTTTCGCAAAATGAGTATATTAATGGCTTTATTTTAATTAATTTACTAAAGTTGTCAAATATTATTTAAAATATTTAAAAGAGACTTTAGTATTATAGTTTGTTGGAATCAAGATGAAATGTTTTAAATCATGGATGTATTAAACGGGGGCCTTGCATGTAAAATTATCATTATTTTAATAAAAAGGTCTTTTTCGGAGCAAAAGGGGAGTTTAAATTAAAAGTGAATTTTAAATAGAAGCATCTAGAAAGTTGGCGAGAAAGTACAAGTCGTATATAAAGGGGAGATTAGAGCTCATTTGTTTTATGCTTGATTATTTTTCTCTATTGGTGATTTGAAGAGCTTTTCCGAGTTCTTGGCTCTGGGATGGAAACCCTACGGCGACTGGTTTCGGTGGTGAGACTAATCCACCTTAGCTGGTCAGGTTGGAGAGATCATATAGATCTTTCACAGGTGTACGACATTGCCAAATTTGTGGGTCTACCTTGGAGACAAATTTGAGGGTTAATGTTATTATTACTTGCATTTGGACGTTGAGATATATTCAGGTTGGGCGATTTGCAGGATTGAACATAGTGTTGGGCGAATATAACTGACGTCATATTTCAAACTGGGCATTTGGATTTTAAGGGATTATTTGTTGCATATATTCCTTGCTATCTGGTATTTTATTCCCAAGGTGGTACACCAACATTTCTCTTTGTCGTGGGTGCTTGCTAGGGGTTGTAATTGTTGAAGGAGGGTGCGGCTGCATTCTATCTCCATTGCCATTCATACCTCCTGCTACATATTGCTGCAAGGTCCTGGCATTTCCAAGGGAGTCGTTTCAGTATTAGGAGTGCAACAACTTCATCTATGGGAGATAGTCGTGGTTTCTGCTATGGAGTGCAAATTTGATAGGCGTCCAATGTATTGCTGATTTCCAGGTCCGATAAAATGTATTGATTTGAATCTTGTTTGCTTCAGCACTGTAATATTTTGTAATGAACAGCCATATCTATTTGGTGTTTAAATAGTGCATTCCCTTATGTATGGTATCATTGAATATCAAACTTAATTCCTTATATGTATGAAATCTAAAAATCTGAGAAAACTCATGAATCAAACAGCTGAGAATATTATGGTAATTGTTTGACAAAATGTTCACATGTGAAACTGGAAAAATAATTCGTAAAAGTAGCATGCAATACAAGAGGGGATTTTACAGTGGTATCAGAGTTGTGCATCCTGCTAGCCTAAGGGGTTAATGTTGACAATTGCTTCACAGGCCAAAATTGTCAACCCTACTATTTGGAACTCTGCTTATGGTACCAGTTTGTCTTGTAAATGGTACACGCACAACGATGCAAATTCTAAAAGACACCTATAGCTATGCAAATTCTAAAAGACACCTACAACCACCCAAGGAGCCATCTACAACCAGGTATAAGCCAAGGAAAGACACTGACAGTAAGTTCAAAGGTCATATCTCCTGTTCAAAATGTCACATACAGTCTTAAAGCTCTAGGCCTATAGGTTCATTTACAAATGAAAGCAAGCGATCATAAGCGTGAGCACAGGTAACAAATTCTAGTTCTGCCAATTGGATAACTATGTCTAGAGAAGGAAAAGTTGAATTTGGTTCCCTTAAGAGTATTGACAAATCATCTCAGGACGTTGCACCATTACACTTGTTCCCAAGAGAGATTAAGAGAAACGAGTCAGCTAAATTGAGTCCAGTAACATTGCAGGCAGTTCAATTGATTAAAAAACTTGAGTGCAAGTCATTGTTACCATTTTCAGAATGGAATATTGAATCTTCTAAGTTGAAAACTGGGGCTCGTGTTGGCACCGGTTCATTTGAAGAAGTTTTTCATGGTGTGTGGAGAGGAACGGAAGTGGCAATTAAAATCTTGCTTGAACAAGATTTGACAGTGGAGAACGTGGAAGATTTTTTGCAATGAAATATCTGTTCTGAGTCATTATTTCTTGGAGCTTGCACAACACCGTCTCGTCTTTCAATGGTTATAGAATATATGCACATGGGTTCTTTGTATCACTCAATACATACAAAGCGGCCAGGGCAAAACACTTAGTTGGCAGAGGAGATTAAGGATGCTTTGTGATATTTGCAAGGGCGTGATGTGCATACAATGAAAGATAGAATTCTGAAAGACAAAAATCCGAGGGAATAAAGGCTAAGTAGAAGACAGGTAAAAACCTGAAGAAATTAAAAACAAAGGCAAAGAAGGAAATGAGAAAATTTAAGGAAGTCCTTCGGACTAATTGTCAAACACGAAATCTGCGTGAATATGAAGTCAACAAAAAATCCGAAGAAAAGAAATAAGACAGTAAGAAGAATAAAGTCCGTAGGGCACACCATAAAATCTGAAGGAAAAGACCAAGGAAATAAGTCCGAATAAAATAATAAGGGCAAGACAGGTAAAATCCACAGGGGAATGAAAGATCCGAAGGAAATAAGTCAACAATAAAATCCGTAGACATAAAAGCCAAAGGCAGGAATTCTGAGGAAATAAGAAGACCAAGCAAAACTTAGCCAAGAGAATTCCAAGAGAATCGTGCAAAGGGGACTGAAAATAGATAATCTGCGGGAAGTTAGAGCAAGATAATCCCGAGACTAAATATAGATAAGAAAATCCAAATATAGAATCTTGCCAAAAATAGACAAGACACGAACATGCAGACCAAAACAAAAGACGGAGTCATCGTGGAAATCCATGCAAGCAAAGGCTATTTTTGATTGACTGGTTGTTGAAGTCAAGCTCATCTCTTGGTCAAACTCGTGCTTTCAAATGTTCCAACTCAGCTTCCAACGTTTCAATTGGAATTCTAATTTTAGCATGGCATGGATTTCATGCATGGTTTTGTTTATCTCAGCTCTTCAAACGATCAAACAGCTCAAGAGGAAGTGCATATTTGGAGGTGGGCGTAGCATTTTGCATGATAGGAGTTTGACTTGTCAAAATTAGCCACTGTCCATTTCAACGCCAAGGAGTCTTCATGCAAGACAAAAGACATTGAAAAGACAAATTTGAAAGGCTCATGCAACGCAATTTGGACTTGGGCTAATGAAAGAGTTACTTTTTTTTCTATTTTTAATGCCATATCTTGGCTTTTATATTAATGGCTTTTCAGCGTTGTAAAAATCATCCCTCTTTTGGCAAGAAATCTTTTGCCAAAGATTGTGTTGTAACCTTTGTCAAAATCAATAAAAAAACTGTGTTTTTTCAATTTCCAGCAGCTGGTATAGTGTATTTTTATTATAGATTTGTCCAAGTGATGGATTTTCTTTCTTCCTTGTCAAATCAGGGTTCGTACTTAGTTACTAGCTGGTCATTTATGCAGGTCACATTTTGTGTTTGAATGTCTTTTGCTGAATTTATAGTGGATATTAGTGGTTGTTTAGTGCCTTTTATCAGGTCTATTTTTTCATTTTCCTCAAGCTTAGATCATTGGATTAAACATTTTCGTGAAATACTTGTGTATTGACCAATTGGAGTTGAAGTTCTACCTTTTCCTTGTCTGAATCAGTGTCTTCAGAAGCTCGATTTGAGTGGATCAAGCAAATTAGGTGTATCACCATTTTAACTAGGATTTCCTTTCAAGTTCTTTCTCCCCATTTCCCCAGACAGTTTGTAGCGTAGAAGTTGAGATCCTCATTGATACATCTTACATGAACTAGCCTTTTTTGGAGGTTCTTCTCACCATTGAAGGACCCACCCTCATGAGAAGATCCCATTGTTTCAACTAGAGCGAGGATTAGCCATTTTAGCACTTCTTCGACCAGGGTGCAACTCCAGGTTGACAACAATTGACAGTAAGGTTAATTTCATATTGCTTTGTTGAGTGACTAGCACTCATCTATAACAGTTGCGGCTAATTGTTGGTTTGGGAATGAAGTCTACGCAAAAGCTTTTGATAGAATTAAAACAAAATTTTGAGAATTATGATAAGAATCTAACGAAACTGTTAGAACACCCTGAAGTTTTAGAACCTCTTTTTGCAAAAGAAAGGAAAGCAGACACTAAGGTAAACAATTTTCCCAGTTCAGTAGGCGACAAAAAGTTGGGCAAGAAGCTATATATTGCAAGAGATAAACTTGGACACTTGTTTCCTTCAAAGGATGTTCTTCTTAGCTCATTGGAGGAAGTGGTAAATTGTTTGCAGACAATGGATCAATAACCTTCCCAATTGATTCAAATAGCTAGGACTCCAGCAGTGACTTCTTTGGGTGAGCACGAGTTGTTGGGACACAAAGATAAGGATGTAAGACTTGTTGTGACTCATTGTCTAAGTGAAATTATAAGGATTATAGCTCCTGAAGTTCCTTATAAGGATGACAAATTGAGGGAGATCTTGCACTTGATCATTGAAAGCTTTGAAGGATTAGGTGATATCATAAGTCCTTTCGGTAAGAGGGCTAAGGTTTTAGAATTGATGGAAAAGGTGAGATCATGTGTTATCATGTTTGATTATGATTGCGATGATCTTATTATTCAAATGATCCATCATTTTCTAGACTCTATCAGTGAAGACCATGACAAATCTATTCCTGATTATATGAGAATCATTATGGCTTCAATTATTAATGAAAGTGTTGATATTTCCCAGCCTATCTTATCTTTGTTATTGGTTGTTTTGAAGCAAGAACAGGGTGCCTCTATAGTTGCTTATAACTTGGTACACAGTATTATCAAACATTGTGAGGGTAAGCTGAAGCCCTACTTGTTTGATGAAGAGCAGGTGGAAGAAGAGGGGTTCAAATCAGTAGTGGTTGATGAAAAGAATGCCATACCTCGTGATGGATGTTTGACAGAACCCCAGGATGACTCCTTAGAAGTGCATGCATCTACTCATGTTGAGGATGTGTGCAATGGGATTGACAAAACAACAGCCTTTAACACACCATTAGAACTATCCTATGAGGCTGATTACACTAGTGCATATGATGAAGAGGTTGATAGCATATATGGTGATGTTTCCCAATCAGCTAATGATGATGATTCAACATCTTATCTTAGTGGTGATGCTTATGATGGTTCGGATGTGTTAGCACCTAATCATGATAAAGATATGGTGATGGTTAAATTTCCTCTTGATGCTGATCTAACGTCTCGAGAGTTATGCATGAAGGAAGCTGATTTTGGAAAGCATGGTGCTGAATATAAAATAGGAAATTTGTATGAAGATGTTAGGTCATAGGAGTCCCATCATTTGGCAAGGCAATTGAAGGTAAATGAAGACATGATTATTGCAGCCATAAACCATTTTGATGATACTCATAGGTTAATGGCAAATTATTGTTGGAGGGCTCCAGGGACACATAAGAGCCTTGAAGAAGAATTTTCCCTTGCAGACTTTGAGGCACTTAGAGAAGCATTGGTGGTAATGAAATCTAATTACCTACACCCACTTTTAGATAGGGATCATCTTCTCATTTTTTATGAGATTTATTTTGATGCGCTAAAGGGAAAGAAGAGGAAGTTGATAAGCTTACCTATGAGCTCAAGGTTACCAAGGATTCTTTGAAGAGCACTCAATTGGCCCTTCAAGAATCAGAAATTCAGATTGATGAGCTTTGTAAGGAGTTGAACTTGGCACATTATTCATCATCCACATAAGAAAATTCAGTCATCTATGACAGCCATAACACATGAGGATGATATTAGTACTTATGGTTTGAGGGATGAGTCTCTTGTGATGGCCAAGCACGAGGAGCATTCAGATTTGCATGGGCTTGAGGAGAGGTATGATTGAGAAATTTCTAATTATACACATAGTTTGCTTCCTGGGGATCTTAAGTCACCTCTTTTGGAGAGCCCATTGAAGGCTCAAGTCATAGATATGAATGAGATAGTTGAGCGTACACCTTGTGGATCAGCCAACAGTGAAGTGCATGCAGATGTGAAGACATCAATCGTGGTTACAAGTTCAGATCACACTAGTGGAATGAGTGCAAAGGATAGGATTAAAAGGCAGCAGAATGATACAATGGTTATCCATGAAGAAGAACGATCTAGTGCATCCACAAGTAAAATGAGCTCATGTATCTATATTGGTGATGTAGAGATTGTTATTGATAAGTCTTGTGATGAGAATGCAGATTCTTCTGACAACAGTATCTTAGTTCATAACACTGTCCCATCATTTTCTCTTGAAGATTGTAGGGCATCTACTAGTGGGAAAACTAATATCTATGATGATATGTTTCCTACGCATGATAGCAAATTAGAAAATTCATTTTATGCAGCTAGTTGGCCTAATGAGTCACGCGAATCGAAGGATCAACCGAAAGTCATTGAAGATAAGATTGTACAAACCTTAACCCATTTTGATAGCACACACAAATTCATTGAGTACCTCCTTTGGACTGGCCGACATGAAGAAAGGAAGAAGGGGCTAATCGTTGGGGCTGCTATACCAAATATGCAGACTATCAAACATGCTTTAGAGGTAATGAAACCAGATTACCTCCATTTGCTTTCAAATAGAGACCTTGCCATCAAGATTGCAGAGAAGGCTTACAGAGCTAATGTAAAATATGTCCTTTATGATTTGAGTTGTGAGACACATACTGGTTCCTGCGATGGGAATGGTGAGATATGGAATCCAAGTGATTATTCTGGTATTCCATTGGCACAAGTTGGTGAGTTTCATCTTGACTGCATGGTGAGGTATGCTCATCAATTTTCTTTCAGCCCACATACGAATGAATTGACCATGCTTCTGATGACACGTAAGGGTGGGTTGGATAAAGGATTACATAGTTCACTCTGGTATGATGTGCTTCCATCTTCAAAAGATGAATTCAAATCTTGCAAGTCACCTACTTTGTCTCCTCCAGATGGTTGCTCACAAAACAAGGAATCTGAGACTTGTCTCATTTGGATTCCAATGGTTATTAGAGTGGCACAACAGAAGTCAGCAGTTGTTGGGAATGAGAGAGCTAGTGTTGACTTTCTAGAGTTTACTCCTATGGTGCATCAGTTTGGTTCTTTCAAAGAGCAATTCTTTGAGGAGTTGGCCGAGTTTACGTAGTATTTGATTACTCTTCTTATAAGAGGTTTTCAAGAGGTCTCTTGTGTTGGTACTTTGCAGGATAGTGCTTTGAGCAGATAGTGTTATAGATCTTCTAGGTTGACTTGGGACCCTGGGATCATCCTTGGTTTCAGTTTGGTTCAGTCTATTGATTGTGGGGTTGTATTGGCATTGCTTGAGGACAAGCAATCTTTGGGAAGGACGGACTGTAATGTCCCCATTTTTGGGTTCTCTTGCTTTGCAGTTGGAGATAGCTTCATGGGCTTGTGTCTGTTTGATCAGAGGGGTAATTTGATATTACCAGTGAGCTCAGATGCTTTAGAGGAGTTATTTGATGCTTTTAGATGTTATTTTTGGTTTCTAGTGTGCTCTTCAAGAATCTTGGAGAGGGCGTCTATTTATAAAAAGTCATTTGGTCTGCTCCGTTTATCATTATTCTTCATCGAGATTATTCCAGTGCAATTAGTTTTCGATTCCGATGCATTCCAACAGTTTTCGCAAAATGAGTATATTAATGGTTTTATTTCAATTAATTTACTAAGGTTGTCCAATATTATTTAAAATATTTAAAAGGCACCTTAGTATTATAGCTTGTCAGAACCGGGATGACATGTTTTAAATCATAGATGTATTAAATGGGGACTTTGTGTGTAAAATTATCATTATTTTAATAAAAAAGCCTTTTCGGAGCAAAAGGGGAGTTTAAATTAAAAGTGAATTTTAAATAGAAGCTTTTGGAGAGTTGGCGGGTAAAATTACAAGTCATATATAAAGGGAAGTTTAGAGCTCATTTGTTTTATGCTTGATTATTTTTCTTTATTGGTGATTTGAAGAACATTTTCGAGTTCTTGGCTCTGGGATGGAAACCCTAGGGCGACTGGGTTTGGTGGTGAGACTAATCCACCCTAGCTGGTCAGGGTGGAGAGATCATACAGATCTTTCACAGGGGTACGACATTGCCAAATTTGTGAGTCTGCCTTGAAGACATATTTGAGGGTTAACTTTATTATTACTTGCATTTGGAGGTTGAGATATATTCAGGTTGCAAGATTTGCAGGGTTGAACATAGTGTTGGGCGAACATAACAAACGTCATATTTCAAACTGGGCATTTGGATTTTAAGGGATTATTTGCTACATATATTCCTTGTTGTCCGATATTTTTTCCCAAAGTGGTACACCAAAATTTCTCTTTGCCGTGGGTGCTTGCTAGGGGTTGCAATCGCTGAAGGAGGGCGCAACTGCATTCTATCTGCATTGCCATTCATACCTCCTGCTATATATTGCTTCAAGGTCGTGGCGTTTCAAAGGGAGTCGTTTTAGCATTAGGGGTACAGTAGCTTCATTTATGGGAGATAGTCATGGTTTCTGCTATGGAGTGCAAATTTGATAGGCATCCAATGTATTGCTGATTTCCAGGTCGGATAAAATGTGTTGATTTGAATCTTGTTTGCTTCAGCATTGTAATATTTTGTAATGAACAACGATATCTATTTGGTGTTTAAATAGTGCATTCCATTATGTATGGTATCATTGAATTTCAAACTTAATTCCTTATATGCATGAAATCTAAGAAAACTCATGAATCAAATCACTGACAATATTATGGTAATTTTTTGACAAAATGTTCACGTGTTAAACTGGGAAAATAATTCGTAAAAATAGCATGCAATACAAGAGAGGATTTTACACACTGAGCTTTTTCCATCTATACTTCTCCGCTATTTGAAATCCTAATAGAGTTGCTCTTGCTTCAACAACATTATTAGACTTGATTCCCATCGCTTTTGTGTATATTAACAAGGGTTGCCCGTCACTATCACGGAACACCCCACTTGCCCTTGCTACATTGGGATTACCTTTCGAGGCCCCATCAAAATTCAATTTTATTTTACACTTTTCAGGTGGTTTCTAGCACTATGACTTATCCTCCTCCTTTCCTTTGGTCATCTCACGCCCATTATCAGGGGTTGCATTGAGTCCTTTTTAATTATAAGGAATGGAAGTCAATTTTTTTGACAAACTATGTTAAATTTGCAAGCATAAGAAATCAATGTTGATGTTCTGTGAGTTTGTGTTTTTCCTTTCTCGCACAGAGTAATGCTTTGTACTTTAGCTTAGAGTACTCATTGCTTAGATCAATATGTTGTTTTATGAGTTGTTACACTGAGTATATGCTATTCTAACCGTTTCTCTCGAAAACCTGTGACCAATATTAAATCTGTGGATGAATGACTTGTGCTATTTTCTGCAATTGATTATCTTGATGAGTTATGCTTGTTTAATTTGCTCATAAAGTTGTTAAATCCTTAGACTCTGGTGCTGTATTTATTGAAATTCAAGTAAATACCGTGTTTGGTAGATACTAGTTTATTTTGCAATAGATCTGATGTGATGCTTGCTTTAACAAAATATATATGAATTGCAATTTGAATCTTTTTTTCTGCCCTGCCCTTCCCTCCCTTTTGATGTTTCATTGCATATCCAAATCATTGTACTATAAATTAGCATCATTGTGAATATCCATGTTTTGATTAGATAGTAGGTGTTACTTGAACTCGTGAAGTGCAAAACCATGGAATCTTGTCCCTTAAGAGGATTTTAAGTCACATGCAGCCAAATTCTACTCCAAGGATTCATTTTTTAGATTCACAACCTACAACTCAAACCTTGGGTCCAATTTCTATGATCTTAAAACTATAGGGTGTTTACCTGTCATCTATTGAAGCCTATGCAACAAACTTGCATCAACATTATGCAATTAGATATTTGGTTTTACTTTATCATAGAGTTTATTTCATTGCATGAATAGTTTATGCCCCCAGTCTTGCGTGTGCCATTATGTATTGTTGTGTGATAGAGTAGTGGATTTGCAGTGCAAATACCTTGAATAGTCTTCTAGTAGTTTCTTAGTTTTTTGTTTCTTGCTATTCAACCTAATAAGAGGCTTATGGGTTTCCCAAACCAAATTTGTCTTTATAATCAGGGAGTAGATATTTATTTGGACCCTGTTGTCAATTTGGAGTTGCACCCTGATTGAAGACGTGCTGAAATAGCTAATCTTCGCTCCAGTTGAAACAATGGGATCTTCTCACGAGGGTGGGTGCCTCAATGATAAGAAGAACCTCTAGAGAAGGTTGGTTTCTGTAAGATGTATCTATGAGGATCTCAACTTCTACACTACAAACTACCTGGGGAAAAGGGAAGAAAGAACTTGAAAAGAAATCCCAGCTAAAACGGTGATACACCTAATTTGCTTGATCCACTCAAATCAGGATTCTAAGATGTAATGTCCCCTTCTCGAGCATGATCTTTCCAGTGACCGTTGGCCTATTCCTGAGACCCGCAGGCTACTCGGAAGGTAAAATTAGGGTTTCTTGTTTTGAAGGATGCTCTTGCTTGAGGTTGGTTGATTCAATGGCGGATTCTTTTTGAGTTTTCAGAGAGCTTTGCAGTGATATGTTCTTCTTGGCATTTTGAGCATCCTCAAGAATTTACTATTTTTAGTAAATTCTGTTTCTGGTAGTGGTCTTGTTGGTTTCACCACGGTTGGCTTTCCATTTCAGTCTGATCAATTGGCTTACTCATTTTTGGGCTTTGGGGCACAAATAGAGAGATAAGTCGAATTATTTTAATTAAGTCATGTTTTAATGTTATATTTTAACATTGACTTTCCCCTTGGCCTAGCTACTTCACTTTAAGTTGTTTTAAAAGATGTTCTTTATGGGTGGGCGCCTCATTGAAGGAATTAATTATAATTCTTATTAAAGATTTAATCCAAGCTTAAGTTGGGCGCCAACTTCAAGGAAGAAATAAAGTTTATAATATAAAGTCAAAGTTTTGCTTGGAAAAGTGGGACGCCATCTATTGGAGGATTAGGGTTTTGAGAAGGGTCAACCGGAAATTATAAAATGAAGCCATTGGTCCTCATTTGGATCATCTTTTAGCTACATGAATGTTATGCTGCCGGATTGGCTTTGGGATTGCTTCGAGGAATGAAAGCCTCCTAGCTTGGCATTGCTTCTTGCTTGAAAGATAGCGACTAGTGGTGAGATAGTGTAGTTTGATTGTTTTGTAGTGGGATTTGTGCATTGTAGTCAGTGTATGGTTTTATAGATCAGTTTATGCATATTAGAGAGATTCAGGGATTCATATTCCTCATAGCGGATTGTGTTTTTATTCATAAGTCAAAAAAGACAAAAAAATTCATTATGGGTATTGTCTATATCTCTCTGTATGTGAAGGGCGAATTTTTTCTGTAAGTTGTAGATTTTTTTATGAAGGCTGTGATTTTTAAAGGCAAATCGCCCCTCTTGCTGGGCTGTACCCTTTGTATTTGCCTTGGGATTCGTGCATAAATTAAATAGAAACTTTTGGGTTTGTTTTGTGTTCCAATTTTGGGCGCCTTCATCATTAGGGTCTTTTGCTTTTCGTTTCACGTCAATTGGATGAGTTGTGTGAGAGATATGTCCATTTTAGTGTGATCTCAGGTTGCTGGTTTTACATTTAAAGGTGCAGATCTGAACAGATCAGAATCTTGAATCTGTTTTTTGAGAGAAGAAATCAGTCTCGGTATTTTCATTAAGCAAGGAGAATTCTTTATTAAATGCTCGTTGAATTGTTCTAACTCTATGCTCTTGGCAGGGAAATTCTCTATCATATTGTAAGCTGACAGTAGTACTGACAACAGTTCTTTAATCTTGCTCAATCATGATTTATAATGCTTATCTTATATTCTGAAACTGCATTGTAATACTTTATATCTCCGTCATATGGTAGCTCCCATTCCGTCTCGGGTTGGAAAACACATTCTTGACGTCGAGTATTTCAACATTCTTGCTTATTTCCCTTCATAGCATTGTAATTCATAGCACTCCGCCATATGGTCGCCTCAACTCCATACTGGATTGGGTAGCACATACTTGGTGTTGAGTTTCTTTTCAGTACTTGTAGTAGCAGAAGATCCTCTGACCATATGCTCGCCATCATTGACGCCATTCTTGGTTAGAGTTCCTTCCAGCTCTGTTTCTGCATTTAGATCCGCTGACCAATGCTCACACCTTGCCCTCGGAATCCTGGTTTACATTCTGGTTAGAGTTGCTTCAATATCATTTTGGTTTAAGGCTAACCCTAACGACTGTGTATTGCTCTACTGATTGTAATTGAAAATTTGAAAAAATTGGCTCGGAATACTTCAGTGGTATCAGAGCTAAGTATCCTGTCATCCTGTGAACAAACCGTCAATGAGTGACAGAGAAAAGAGATACATAGCAAGGGAAGATAAGAAAGTTGCAAAACAGTTTCAGTGGTATCAGGCTCTAGAATGTCAGATAGTTTCAAAGGTCTTGAGGGCTCATTGGGAGTCTTCTCAGGAAATAGATATGGCAGAAGGTGAGAGGTCAGTCGGGGGTAACGAGAGGTTTACCAACAACAGAGATGATTGTGGGAAGGGAAGAGAGAGATCGATCAGTCCCGGAAAGAGATTTGAAAGGAAGATGGATGCCTTGATGGATATGGTATCTCTCATGATGGGGAAAGTGGCCAGAACACAACTCCACATAACAACCCAGGATATAGAGGGGAGCACAGTGCCTCTAACCAGCATGATGGACGTGCTGCTCAGCTTGTTTCAAACAACTCATACATTTCTTCCAGGCCCTTCAAACCCACCTTCTTGGCACCAGTAAACACCCAACCTGATCTTGAAGAGAATGCTTCATTCATGGAACAATTGAGACTTGGTCGTGCGGAGTATGATTCTCTCCCTGATGACATCAAGATGGACATGTCCTATAATGACTTTATGGATCATAAGAGAAAGAATAAGGAACAAGGGAGACATTATGAGCAAAGAAGAACAACAGTTCAAGGGGATTTGTATCAAGCTGTCAACAAGGTTATACTTCCACACTATGACGGGAGTGATAACAGTTCAGCTCGAGCTTGGATACAAAAGCTGGACAACTATCTAGCTCGTAGACCCATGGCAGAAGAGGAGGCGATTAAGTTCGCTACGCTACACCTTGATGGGGTGGCGCACGAGTGGTGGTACCATGGCCTAGTCACCTTAGGTCATCGGTCTATCACTACCTATGATGAGTTCACCAATAGGCTCATCGAGAGATTTGAGAAAAAAGATCCTGCAATACATTTCAGAGAATTGGCACAGTTGAAGCAGTATGGCACAGTTCATGCCTACATAGCTGAGTTCTAGAGACTTTCAGTAATGGTCACTGGCATCACGGAGAGGCAGTTGGTGATCCTTTTCAGTGAAGGATTGATGGAACCACTCAAGGGTTGGATTAAAGCCTTTGATCCACCATCCCTACAGAAGGCAATGAAGAAAGCAAGAAACATGGAGTGGGCTGCTCCTAAGGCAAAGTTTCAATCCAAGCCATCCTTTCACAAGGGGGATAAAGGAAAAAGACCTCATCATAGACCTCCTTTAAGACCTCAACATAAGGAGTTCAATCAGCATAATCCTCATGTCACAAGATTGGATCCTGCGACACTGAACGAACTCAGAAGAAAGGGGCTATGTTTCCGGTGTAGAGAAAAATGGTCTCAAGATCATGTTTGCCCAAAGGGAGTCAAATTTTACCAGATTGAGTACTATTCAGCTGGTGAAAGTAATTCTGATTTTTCAGACCAGCAGTCTGATTTTGAAGATAGTGAAGTGGAAAGAGCTCCAGAAGAGTCCGAAGATGAAAAGAGGAGTGGAGGCATTTTGGCTCAACTTTCGAGCTTCCAAAGGAACGAATCCTTCAAAGTTCGAGGGATGATTAAGGGGCAGCGAATAGTTGCTTTGATCGACACTGGAGCAACACATAACTTCATTGATGAAGTTGTGGTGTCAAAGAAGGGGCTGCAAACAGAAGAGTTTGAAGGCTTCAAGGTCATGGTTGCTGATGGGTTCCACATCTCATGCACCAAGAAGATCTCAAATATGACTATGCAATTGGGAAACTATGAAGTCAAGGATGACTTCTATGTAGTCAACATTGGAGATACGGATGCCGTTATAGGCATTCAATGGCTGCATTCACTTGGAGAGATCTCCTTAAATCTGCAAACTATGGAGCTCAAGTTTCAATCCGATGGGAAGAGGATAGTACTAAGAGGAATGTCCAATGGGGGACCTCGGGTTGTGTCATTCAAGAGAATGGCAAGGCTGATCCGTGATGATCAAGCTGAGTGGGTTGCAGAATGTATGATTCTTCCTGCTAGTCCGGTTGAAACTAAGAGAGACTATCCTCCTGATGTTCAGTCTCTACTCACAAAGAAGAGCAAGGTATTTGCTGATTTGCCTCCTAGACCACCACCTGAACGGGGTTTGAAACATATCATAGAGCTCAAGGAAGGAGCTAAACCGGTTAGTACAACTCCATATCGGTACCCCAAGAAGCAAAATGATGAGATTGAGAAAAACATTCAAGAACTCTTGGAGATGGGCTTCATTCGCCCAAGCAAGAGCCCCTTCGCTTCAACAGTGGTTCTTGTGAAGAAGGATGGTACCATGCGCATGTGTGTGGACTATCATGCTTTGAATCAAAGCACCATCAAAAACCGATACCCCATTCCAAGGATAGATGAGCTCATTGATGAGCTACATGGAGCCAAATTCTTTTCAAAGATCGATTTGAGATCGGGCTACCACCAGATTAGGATGACAGGATCAAATGTTGAAAAGACAGCTTTTAGATGTCACTATGGCCACTTCGAGTTTCTAGTCATGCCATTTGGGTTGACTAATGCTCCTGCTACTTTCCAGTCTTGCATGAACAGAGTTTTTCAGAAACAGCTGAGGAAGTTTGTATTGATATGTTTTGATGATATCCTGATTTTTAACAAGACATCAGATGAACATCTCAAGCACTTGGAGGAAGTGCTTAGCATCCTAGAATCTGAAAGCTTGTTCGCCAAAGCATCCAAATGTGAATTTGGAATGGAGGAGTTACTGTACCTTGGTCACATAATTAGTGCTGAGGGAGTGAAGGTTGATCCGAAAAAGATCAAGGCCGTTGTTGAGTGGCCACCTCCTGAGAACTTGACTCAATTGAAAGGGTTCTTGGGTCTTTGTGGATTTTACAGAAGATTTGTGAAAGGGTACTCACAGAATGCTGCTCCTCTTACGGATCTCACGAAAAAAGGGGCCTTTTGTTGGTCTGAAAAGGCTCAATCTACTTTTTATAAGTTTAAGAGGATCACGAGCTCTTGTCCGGTTTTGGCTATTCCGGATTTCTTCAAGCCTTTCGAGCTACAGTGTGATGCATCCAGTGAAGGAGTTGGGGCTGTTTTGATGCAAAACAAACATCCCATAGTGTTTGAGAGTAGAAAACTAAGAGGTGTTGAAAGAACCTACTCCATTTATGACAAGGAAATGCTTGCCATTATGCATGCATTAGCTAAGTTCAGACAGTATTTGGTGGGAAACAAGTTTGTGGTCAAGACTGATCATAACAGTCTCAAGCACTTTATGCATCAGAAGGATCTAAACGAAAGGCAACAAAAGTGGGTGAGTAAGCTCCAAGCTTACGATTTTGACATCGAGTATGTCAAAGGGAAAAACAACATTGTGGCTGATGCTCTGTCTAGGAGACCCCATTTAAGCTCACTGTGCGAGCTTACTGCTGATTGGAAGGACATGTTGCTTGCTGATTATGCCAAAAATCAGTTTGCAACCAGCATTATTGAGGGTACTTTTCATGATGAAAGCTACAAGGTGATTGAAGGGCTGATTCACTACAAGGGTAGGATCTTTTTGGTGGCTGATTCTAAGCTCAAAAAGAAGATTTTGTTGACATTTTATGACATTCCACTTGCTGGTCATCAAGGATTCTATAAGACATATAGGCGGATCTGGGAAAGATTATCTTGGAAAGGGTTGAAAGGGGAAGTTCAACGCTACATTCAGGAGTGTCCCACTTGTCAAATGAACAAGAATGAGCATACTCTACCAGCCGGATTGCTGCAACCTCTCCTTATTCCCAATCAAAAATGGGAAAGCATATTGATGGACTTCATCACGGGATTGCCCAAGGTCCAAGGGAAGGATTGTAACTATGTTGTAGTGGATAGACTAACCCAATTTGCTCACTTCTTCGCCATTACCAGCTCTTTTTCAGCAGCCCAAGTTTCAGATCTGTTTTTTCATGAGGTGTTTAGGTTACATGGGCTGCCAAGAAACATTGTGAGTGATAGGGACAGCAAGTTCCTAAGCACTTTTTGGCAAGAGGTCTTCAGAACGAGTGGTACTGTGCTTACTCCAAGCACTAGTTATCACCTCCAAACGGATGGACAAACGGAAATAGTGAACAAGTGGTTGGAAGGCTATTTGAGAAACTATGTTTTCGAGCAACAAAGAGCATGGGTGAAGTGGCTTCACATAGGTGAGGACTGCTATAATTCTTCTTTTCACATGTCAATAAAGATGTCACCTTTCTTGGCTCTTTATGGTTATGAAGCTCCTAGCTTTGTTGATTTGGTGATAGCAAAGCTCCTCAAGCCAAGGGCTTATTGCAGCAGAGTCAAGATATCATGAAATCATTGAGAAACAATCTTCAGATGGCACAGAATCAGCAGAAGATGTATGTTGATCAACGGCGTGTTGAGCGCTCTTTCGAGGTTGGGAATATGGTTTATCTTCGATTACAGCCTTATAGACACTACTCTCAAGAAGAGTGGAGCTGAGAAGCTCAAACCTTACTTCTCTGGGCCATTCAAGGTTATCAGAAAGGTTGGAGCAGTAGCTTATGAGTTGGAGCTACCTTCTGATAGCAGAGTACATAATGTCTTCCACGTGTCTTGCCTCAAGAAGGCACTCGGACACAATGTTGTTGCTTCATCACAATTAACCACCTTTGGATGGACAATTGGTTTTAATTCCAAAGGAGATACTTGATTACAGAGAATGTTCTTTGAGGAAAAGAACAATCAGAGAATACTTGGTGAAGTGGAAAAATTTGCCTATGGAGGATGCAACTTGGGAGAATGATGAGATTTTGCAACATCCAGTTTTGCGATTGCTTGAGGACAAGCAATCTTGGGGAGGGCGGACTGTAATGTCCCCTTCTCGAGCATGATCTTTTCAGTGACCGTTGGCCTATTCCTGAGACACGTAGGCTACTCGAAAGGTAAAATTAGGGTTTCTTGTTTTGAAGGATGCTCTTGCTTGAGGTTGGTTGATTCAATGGCGGATTCTTTCTAAGTTTTCAGAGAGCTTCGCAGTGATATGTTCTTGGCATTCTGAGCATCCTCAAGAATTTACTATTTTTAGTAAATTCTATTTCTGGTAGTGGTCCTGTTGGTTTCGGCACGGTTGGCTTTCCATTTCAGTCTGATCAGTTGGCTTACTCATTTTTGGGCTTTGGGGCACAAATGGAGAGATAAGTCGAATTATTTTAATTAAGTCATGTTTTAATGTTATATTTTAACATTGACATTCCCCTTGGCCTAGCTACTTCACTTTAAGTTGTTTTAAAAGATGTTCTTTATGGGTGGGTGCCTCATTGAAGGAATTAATTATAATTCTTATTAAAGATTTAATCCAAGCTTAAGTTGGGCGCCAACTTCAAAGAAGAAATAAAGTTTATAATATAAAGTCAAAGTTTTGCTTGGGAAAGTGGGATGCCATCTATTGGAGGATTAGGATTTTGAGAAGGGTCAACCGGAAATTATAAAATGAAGCCATTGGTCCTCATTTGGATCATCTTTTAGCTACATGAATGTTATGCTGCCGGATTGGCTTTGGGATTGCTTCGAGGAATGAAAGCCTCCTAGCTTGGCATTGCTTCTCTCTTGAAAGATAACGACTAGTGGTGAGATAGTGTAGTTTGATTGTTTTGTAGTGGGATTTGTGCATTGTAGTCAGTGTATAGTTTTATAGATCAGTTTATGCATATTAGAGAGATTCAGGGATTCATATTCCTCATAGCAGATTGTGTTTTTATTCATAAGTCAAAAAAGACAAAAAAATTCATTATGGGTATTGTCTATATCTCTCTGTATGTGAAGGGCGAACCTTTTTTGTAAGTTGTAGATTTTTTTATGAAGGCTGTGATTTTTAAAAGCAAATCGCCCCTCTTGCTGGGCCATACCCTCTGTATTTGCCTTGGGATTTGTGCATAAATTAAATAGAAACTTTTGGGTTTGTTTTGTGTTCCAATTTTGGGCGCCTTCATCATTAGGGTCTTTTGCTTTTCGTTTCACGTCAATTGGATGAGTTGTGTGAGAGATATGTCCATTTTAGTGTGATCTCAGGTTGCTGGTTTTACATTTAAAGGTGCAGATCTGAACAGATCAGAATCTTGAATCTATTTTTTGAGAGAAGAAATCAGTCTCGGTATTTCCATTAAGCAAGGAGAATTCTTTATTTAAATGCTCGTTGAATTGTTCTAACTCTATGCTCTTGGCAGGCGAATTCTCTATCATATTGTAAGCTGACAGTAGTACTGACAGCAGTTCTTTAATCTTGCTCAATCATGATTTATAATGCTTATCTTATATTCTAAAACTGCATTGTAATACTTTATATCTCCGTCATATGGTATCTCCCATTCTGTCTCGGGTTGGAAAGCACATTCTTGACGTCGAGTATTTCAGCATTCTTGCTTATTTCCCTTCATAGCATTGTAATTCGTAGCACTCCGCCATATGGTCGCCTCAACTCCATACTGGATTGGGTAGCACATACTTGGTGTTGAGTTTCTTTTCAGTACTTGTAGTAGTAGAAGATCCTTTGACCATATGCTCACCATCATCAGCGCCATTCTTGGTTAGAGTTCTTTCCAGCTCTGTTTCTGCATTCAGATCCTCTGACCAATGCTCACACCTTGCCCTCCTCGGAATCCTGGTGTACATTCTGGTTAGAGTTGCTTCAATATCATTTTGGTTTAAGGCTAACCCTAACGATTGTGTATTGCTCTGTTGATTGTAATTGAAAATTTGAAAAAATTGGCTCGGAATATTTCATAAGAACACATATTCGGGCAAGGAAGAGATAGAACTTCAACTCCAATTGATCAATACACGTAAGTATTTTATAAAAAGGTTTAATCTAATGATCTTAGTTTGAGGGAAATGAAAAAATAGCCCTGATGAAAGGCACTAAACAGCCACTTATATCCACTATAAACTCAGCAAAAGACATTCAAACATAGAACGTGACTTGCATAACATGACTAGCTAGTAACTAGGTAAGGATCAAGACTTGGCAAAGAAGAAAAAATCTACCACTTGTGCAAATCAATGACAAAATACACTATACTAGCTTGCTGGAAATTGAAAAAACACAGTCCTCTTCTTATTGATTCTGAAAAAGGTTATAGCACAATCTTTGACAGAAGTTTGCTTGCTAAAAGAGGGATAATTTAATCTAAGGTTGAAAGCCAACTTATAGAAAAATACAATAGCCAAGAGATGGCATTGAAAATAGGAGAGGAAGTTAACTCTTCAGTAGCCCAAGTCCAAATTGCGTTGCATGAGTCTTCCAAATTTGTCTTTTCTTGTCTTTTGTCTTGCATGAAGAATCCTTGGCGTTGAAGTGGACAGTGGCTAATTTTGGGCTACTAAACCTCTCTATCATGCATTAATGCTACGCCCACTTCCAAATTTGGCATTCTTCATGAGCTGTTGGAACGTTTGAAAGTATGAGATGACAATATCATGCATGAAATCCAACGCCAATGCCAATTTTAGAACTCCGACTTGATCCGTTGGAAGCCGAGTTGGAACGTTTGAAACGCTGAGTTGACCTTGGAGATAAACTTGACTTCAACAACCAGTCAATTGAAGCCTTGACCAGTCAACCATAATTAGCTTTTGCTTGCATGGAATTCCACGTTGACTCCATCTTTTGTTTGTGCATTGGGTTTCTCTCAGCCCAACTGTCCGTGATTTCTCTTGGCTACATTTAGAATTCTACTTCTTGACCTTTGTCTATATTTGTCTTTCCACAGACTTTCCCTTCTTACTTATTCTTTCGGCCTAATGTTCATTCTCTTTAGGTCTTTATTATCTCGGACCTCTACCTTTTGTTTTATTTCTTCGGATAATCCATTGGGCTATTTGCTAAGTCATTTTCCCGTGGATTATGTTCATTCTCTTCAGACTTCTCTTTTGTCTCTCTGCCCTTGGACTTTCCTTCGAACAAAAATTCCGAAGGAATTGTCCATTCTTTCCGATTTTTGTGTTGTGCCTCTTTTCCCGCGGAGTCTGTGGTCTTCGGACAAATTCCCGCAGGGTTGTATCTCATTTTCCCGCGGACCTATTTCCTTGGTTCCGTTTATTTCCTTCGGATTTTTTGGTTTCAACTTCCCACGAACAAAAAGTCCGCGGGATTTGTCCCTTGCCTTCTAGAAAAACAGCCCTTTGAGCTTTTTGTCATGATCCTTTCCTGAAAGGCAAGTGCCCTTCGGGCTTTATGTAAAGCCCATAAAATCGCTAAATGGACCTTCCCAAAGGGCATCTGCCCTTCGGGTTTTTTGTCAACGACCCTTCCGAAGGGTACCTTGCCCTTCGGGTTTTTAAACAGCCCCTCGGACTTTTCAAACGGCCCCTTCCGAAGCAAATAACCTTTAAGAAAAAGGCATCCGGGTTTTTTGAAGGGCACCCGGACTTTTGTAATGGACCTTCCTGAAGGGTAAGTGCCCTTCGGGATTTTTGTAAAAGTCCTTTTCTTCACCAAAGAACTGCCCCTTTGTAAATTTTTCGGACTTTTTGTAAGGCACCTGGGTTTTTTGGAGGGCACCTGGACTTTTGTACTGGACCTTTTCTTCACCAAAGAACTGCCCCTTGAATTCTTTTGGACTTCTATAAAGTTTTTGAAATCTTATTTCACTCGGACTTTTTCCCTTGGACAAAAAGTCCAAGTGAAATTGTTCCCATAGTTAGCCCAAAAGAAATTATGAGAAAGACAATGCCTAGGAGATAAAACACTTGGGGAAAGAGTCCACCTGGAAAAAAAAAACAAAAACGAGAAAATAACCCTGCATGATGCTGCCTTTGATCCCGTGCTTTTATTGAAAGTGAACCTACAGGCCTGTAGGTTAACTTCAAGGATGGCTGCAGCTATTAATTCTTCATTGGCTCCTATACACCTTACAAAGTCATTCCTTCCACAGGTCTGGAGCTTTAAGACTGTATGTGACATTTTGAACAGGAGATATGGCCTTTGAACTTGTTGTAGGTGTCTTTCCTTGGCTTATACCTGGCTGTAGATGGCTTCTTGGGTGGCTGTAGGTATGCATTTAAAGACCCCCAGCCTCACTGCATTTCACAAAACCCTTTTTCTCTTCATTATTCAGGACCCAAAACGGATTTACAAGACAAACTGGGACCATACGCAGAGTTCCGAATAGTAGGGGTGACAATTTGGCCTGTGGGGCAAAATTGTCAACAGAACCATCATTCATGCATTCTTTTTTTAGTTTTCTTCAATCCACTTCGTCATACAATATGTCCTAATGGATTACCAAATGGAGCCATGGAAGTGTATTTCTTCAAATTCAAGGCAAGTTTGTCCTGTTGAAAAAGCCTCATGCATTCCTAAAATATTTTGAGATGTGTCTTGTTCTCTTAGTATGCCAACCAATCATCTAAGAAAACAAAAAACAAAAACATAGCCTATAACAACAAACTAAAAATATCCATCTATTGCATGGAGAACACAATACAAAAAAGAATGATATATTTTGGAGTGAGTACGCTGAATGGTAAGAGAAATTTTATTATTATGTACAATTTGACTTATTTGTTATAGAGATTGATAAAATAAAAGTTGACATGATCAAGAATGTGTAATGGAATATCTAAAAATTAGTGTCCTTGATCACAGCTTTCTGAAGATGAAGGTGGGTAACAATTTTTTCTATGCAGAATGTTCTCAAACATTAGATGTACTACTTAAATATTAACCATATCCCCTGACATTTCTAATTGTTACTTTTAATCTAAACCTAGCCTAAAATATTAACTACATCCCCTGACATTTCTAATTGTTACTTTTAATCTAAACCTATCCTACAGGGGGCTTACATTAGTTATTTATTTACCATGTGGGGCCAACCAGAATATAAAACAAAAAAGCAATGTTGCTATCGACATAAAAGGAACTAAAAATCCTAGGAAAATTTCCATAATAAGAATGACGTCCTTACCAGGACTACTAACATACAGATTCATAATCAAATAAAACCCCTAAAGGTACCACAGCTAACAACATGCAAAGATATTATTCAAGGATGATTTAAAATTCTACAATAATGGAGTCAATAAATGACTGGATAGATCAAGTCATATTGTTTGGAATAGCATAGAACGTTTACTGAAGTCTTGCATTATGCAACCTCTCCATAATTTCAAAGCTAAGAGTTTATGTTAAAATGATACATCATCATAACTCAAATTTGGATGGAATATTCGCTGGACACTACAATTTTTTTCTTTGAAGAACAAAGCTTATGCAAGGATGATCATCGTAACTACATTCAAATCTCTACAATAATTTAGCCAATAAATTACTGGATAGATCAAGTCATATAATCTGGAATATTGTATGGAATATTAACTGAAGTTCTGCAACCTCTCCAAAACTTCAAAGCTAAGAGTTTTAGTAAAAACAACACATCATCACAGTCCAATTTGGATGGAATATTCTTTGGATGCTACGATTTGCTAATTTTAAAGAAGAGCTCCTGGATGCATCAATTTGCTTTGCAATTTTATCCCTACAATTCGAGGATGGTACTCAAGGAGGGGAAGATTGTTATAGGCATGATTAGGGATAAATTAACATTAAAGGGGACAATCTGTTTAATACATTAATAAAGATTATTAGCAGTCATAATGAAGATATATCATCCATTAGAAAGAGATGCAAGAACAGTATTAAAATCATGGACTTACCATTACACCAGTAAGTCATTGTATGGAAATATGAATATCATGTTTTATTAAGTTCTTATCATGTTTTATCTCTTAGATGACATTTGACCACCTTTGTGAGTGGTACTACCTGTTAATTATAGAGAACAATATACTAACAAAAACATTCTAACAAGAGTCTTAAGCATGAAGTCAGAACCATGTCATAAATAGATAAAAAATTGCCAATACGTGAAGTTGAATGAATAACTTCCAGACCAACTATTGTAGCATTTTTATTCTTAAATGTCATGTTTATTTAAATACTCATGTAAGCATCATTTTCCCGTTTTGTATTAATACAGGTGCGATTAATTGGTTACTGTACAGAGGAATCTCTGTTTCTTGTCTATGAATTTATTGAGAATGGAAACTTAAGTCAACACTTACGTGGATCAGGCAGTAAGTATATGGACTCATAAATTTGAATTAAGCGATTTCAGACTTAGAAATGAAGACCTTTTGAAATTAATAGTATCTGTATTGTTAAGTGTAGGAGAAAAGATTAATGGTTCCGTTTAATGTGAACATATCCCAACTTAATTAACTTTTAGCCATGTTGGTGAAACATGTATATGCAGTGATGGAACCGCTATCATGGCCTGCTAGGGTACAAATTGCACTTGATTCTGCTAGAGGCTTAGAATATATTCATGAACATACTGTACCTGTTTATATCCACCGAGATATTAAATCAGCCAATATTTTGATTGACAAAAACTTTCGTAGCAAGGTGAAATCCTGAAAATGTCATCTTTTGAAAAGCAAGCAATTTTTTAAAATTTTCATATTTTTATTTCTAATTTTTCTTGTTGCCACTAGCAGGTAGCAGATTTTGGATTGACAAAGCTTACAGAAGTGGGAGGTGCATCAGCAACATTGCCTACACGTCTAGTTGGAACATTTGGATATATGCCCCCAGAGTAAGTTTTACAGGCTAGAAAATCCGATCCACATTTATTGTTTGAATACGAAGTGGGGGAAAATAGCTAGATATTATAGTGGAACAAAAACCTCATCAAGGGACATGCCAACTTTTTTAGAATAATATTTTAATTGTTAGAAATACATTGGAAATAGTCACAAGGCAAGGGAGACCCGCCAAGGACAATCACCTGCAATCAATGTTAGTATTAAATAGGAGGAACACACACACTACTTTTTTATTTATTACACATGTATTTAACGAGTAGATAGTTAGATTTCGTAGTGGAACGGAATTCTCAACAATGGATATGCCACATTCTTTGGAATGAGCTTGTAATTATATGCCGCTTTGCTTGCATCAAGCCTGTAATTACATGCCACTTCGTTTGAAACAAACTTTTAATTTTGAGAACACCATTTACATTGCAATAATCAAAGGCAAGGGGACCCACAAAGCACAAGCAACACCTCTAAACAATGTTAGTACTAGAGAGGAAGATGCTTACACATCAACCCAAAGAGTTGCACCATAAAGTTTGTATTTAGTGCCTTATAAGTCTTCCTTGACTTACAGTTATAACTTATTATCAGTGTGGGATAAACACATGCCAACACTCTTTTATCTTTCCTTTTTTACATATGTATTTAATGAGTAGATATTTCTATATTATAGTGGAATGAAACCCCCAAGGGATATACCACTTTGTCTGGAACAAGTTTGTAATTTGTAGCACAACATTTACGTTGGCAATAATCAATAGGCAAGGGGATCCAAAAAGCACAAGCATCACCTCTAAGAGATACTACTAGAGAGGAGGGTGCTAACACATCACCCTGGGGACTTGTACCCCAAAATATGCTTGCAGATTGAAAAATAGTTTAGTGCATGTAGTGCCGTATTAGACTTCCTTATCTCACAATAATTAAAATGTGTGATAATCATACACACTCAACACTTTGTATCCAATTTTAGTTATCTTCACATGTATTTGATGAGTCATTAGCTAGATATTGCATTGAAAAATAGAAAGGACAGTACATTGAAAAATAGAATTACTTCCTTTTAGGAATTCTTCTGCTAAATGAATTGATTAGTCACAAATTCTTAAATGGAGCTGGTAGTAAATTGTAGGCGGGTATTATTTACCATTTTTGCATCATAACTTTCTAAGCAGCTTACCACTTTACTTTTGGCTATTTTTTTTACAATGCTTTAAAGTATTTTGACTTTTCTTGAAAAAACATCAACATACACAATAAACATCAACAAACACAATAAAGTACCTGCCACCTCTGCACCGACCCACAATTGTATATGAACCATGTCCAAGGTTTACCCGTCCTCTCTTCTATAGACACAATTTTTACAATAAGGGTTTAGAAACTTTTTGATTTGAGTGTAGCTAAGCCAATACGCTCTTCTCCTAAGAGCCTTGAGTATCCCACGCACCATTGCACACTACAAGCACCTATGCGCTAGCTTGTGCCATCGGCATAACCTCCACATACCCTTGAGCACTTGCGAAACACTAGAAGACATACCACACTTGCACCATGTCAACACGTGTCGGCATACCATGCATATGGAATGCGAACCGTCACATCTACATGAAGGCAAACTGTCATTTGTTGTAGAAGTTGATTTGTCTTGTAACTATCCTCTTTTGTAAATGCTTTCTTGTAATGATATATTATAAGCCATTTGACCCCAAGGGAACATCAATCATCGTATGGTCATATGTTCACAGTCAAGTTTAGACAAATTAGTTAGGAAGTGTTTCCCCCTTCCTGATTGTGGAAATCCTCATTCTCAACCTTGTTTTACATTGTACACATATGTACCATATCCTATTCGTTCTCATGTATTGTATCCTATTTGTTCTCATTGAATAGAAGTATGTTATTTTGCTAATCGCATGCATTTCAATGTGTAATAGGTTATTGTTCTTTATGTTTTCTATTGCATGTTCTATAACTTGGTGATTTACTAGCTAAGTTATCGGGTTGTCCTTTGTGACACCATCCTGGGCTTCACGGAGTGGACCGTTGGTAGTATAGAAAGAGCTTTCACATGCTTGTAAACATATGAGTGCAACAACAAGGACATCCACTTGGTTTTGTTTCAGAGTACTTGGAAGAATGTTGCAACAATAGTAAGATGGTTGATTCCAGAAGAAACCTTTTGATGTATCCTTAGATGTCCAACAACTCATTTGGGACACTTTTGAGGAGTTGTGCACCACACTCTTTGATCAATTCTAGAACCTTGTGATGTGGCTTGGTCCAACATCTCATGCTTCTGTGCAGCCTGCTAACATGCCATTTGAGCATCAAAGCCATTTCAAAGTCCAAGTCAATCAAGACATTCTAGTGTTTGAAGGTAAAATAGATGCCACAAAATTTGATAGTTGCATTAGAAAACTGGAGGCTTACTTCTCAGTCAATTGCTTTAGTGACTCAGAGAACATCACCTTTGAAACATTGAAGATGTCCATTTTGGTCTCACATTGGTTGGAAACCTAAAACGTTTAGCACAAGTAAGACTTAAAGCTCATTGAAAGTCGAAGCTGGTTTGTTAGCACTATCCTGAAGGAAAACTACCTCCTCAAAGGCTATGAGAATGAGTACATGAAGTTTGAGTAGTTGCACTAGCACAAGTAGTCAGTTCAAGACTACACCATTGAGTTCTATGATTATTCTACATGTCTGTGTGAGAACACATTGGAGCAATAAAAGGTGCTGAAGTACATTAACGGACTCTCACCTTATATATGCACCAAGATAAAGTTCTTGACGTTTGACACATTTGGGAAAACACACCTTAATGCCACCAAGATTGAGGCCAAGACCAAGATGAAGCAAAAAATTTCCTCTTCATCCAATGTTGCACGTAAGAGCAGACCTAGGCCTGGGGCAACATCAAACTCTCTTGTACAAAATCAAAACATGTGCAAAGGAGTACAACTGAAATCAACTGCACAATGTCAAAAGGCTCCAACAACATCAATGTTAGACAAAGCCGAGAAGAAAAAAGGTGACAAGTGGTGCCACTGACACTGCAAAAGCTGACATAATGATTTTGAATGGCATGCACAAAAATATTTGATTGTCCAATCTACATAATGTCTTGCACAAGTAGAAGACATTGATCCTAGTGCTACTTATTTGAGTATCAACACCTCTAACACTGACACTTCAGAGGAACGAGAATGCCTTTTCCACATTAAGTGTTTGGTTAAAGGTCAACAAATACATGTCATTGACAATGGAGCCAAAAAGACATCATTGTGTAAGACGAAGTCTCGCACCTAGGTCCTAGCATTGACAAAGCTGACAAACCTCAACTGCACAACATCAGAAGGCTCCAACAACATCAACATTAGACAAAGCTGATAAGAAACAAGGTGACAAGTGTTGCCATCGACACTGCAAAAGCTGACATATGATTCTGAATGGCGTGCAAAACAATCTTTGATTGTGCAATCTACATCATGTCTTGCACAAGTAGAAGACATTGATCCTAATGCTACTTATCTGAGTATCAACACCTCTAACATTGACTCTTCAAATGAATGAGAATGCCTTTTCCACACTAAGTGTTTGGTTAAAGGTCAACAACTACATGCTGTCATTGACAATGGAGCCAAAAGGACATCATTGTGCAAGATGTAGTCTAGTGCCTAGGTCTTACAATTGAAGCACATCATTGACCATACTCTATAGGATGGCTAAAACAAAGAAAATATTTTCAGGTTTGGCAACAATGCACTGTCGAGTATGGAGCAAGACCCATGCAAGACAGTCACTTGTGATGTCACAACATTGGAAGTGCAAGCCATAGGTGTATGATTGTGATAGTACCTATCAAGCTAAGCCACAACAATGGACCATCAATTTGAAAGACCACATCTTCAACACTTTGGGGTCACCTATAAATAACAAAGTCCCTTTGGTCTCTGCCAAACAATGTCGCAAACTCATTTCATACAGATAGAAGTTCATGCTACTCATGGTCCATCCTAAGACACGCAATTGAGCATCTATGCATTTTTCCACACACCATGCCATGCTATCATTGCATTAATAGTAGCCCAACAAGTCCCTGTAGTAATATGGAGGTGTCTTTGAAGAACCAAAAGGCCTTCTTGTTGATGCTTTAAATTGACCAACTGTAAGGTACAAATAACTAGTCTGCAATTGAAATGTTTAAATGGAAACCCTTGGAAGTTTTAACCCAGGACTAACTCTGGATAAGGGCGGCATCCCTATCCTAGCGCTATCCAAAAATTCTCAGGATGAAATGGGCAAGGGGAATATACATTGAATGCAAAGGCAAAATGTCATATTCCCAATAAAGATAAAGAGATTGCTGGCCTTAAATGAAGAGAGCGTTGGGATTAAGGAAAGGCTGTCTCTGGAATTAAGGACAAGTTGTCATTAAAACAACATTAATTAATAATTATCATCAATTATATTCATTATTAACAACGATTGAAAAAGTTGCCACTTTTGGGAGAAGACATGTCGTTTGACGAAAGGTCACAATCCTTGGAGAAGACATGTCGTTTGGTGGAACACTATGAAGGTATTTATATTCAGCATTTGGTGAGAAGAAAAGGTATCCAATCATATTCATTCAAACATGTAATTTTGTACAAGCATCAACAAAGCTCTTATGGACATAACCCCTTAATTGCAAACGTGATCTCAAGGACGAAAACCCTTGTTATCAAATAGCCCAAGGACGAAAACCCTTGTGGATTACATACTTTATCATTCAAAAAATTTGAATTAAAATTCATTTTATTATATAAATTTTATTTCAATTTAAAATCAATAATTCTTTTAAAAGGGATTTCCAAGGAATCAAATTCTTGCATAATATTCCGATTTGGAATATTACAATGGTATCAGAGCTTTTCATCCTACCAGCCTGAGGGTTTCGATGAGCTTTATGCTTTCAAATCATAAGGTCAACATAAATGATGCACAGTTTGACTGGTGGGCCCAAGGGCAAATTCAAGTATATACATTGATGTCACAATTAGTTTAACAAATGCAACAGTTGAATAACTCACTAACTTAGAATTCTAATGGTGAAGGAAGATCATCACAAGCACAACAGGGTTATACATTTAATAACAGTCGTGAAGGACTCCAATCAAGGACTTATGTACACCCAACCATGCCCACATTCCTTCAATGAGAGGAACCAATACAGGAAGAATATGAGGCTGAGTTGATTTGAATAACTCGCTAACTCAGAATTCTAATGGTGAGGGAAGATCATCACAAGCACAACAGGTTTATACATTTAATAACAGTTGTGAAGGACTCCCATCAAGGACTTATGTATGCCCAACCATGCCCACATTCCTTCAAGGAGAGGAACCAATATAGGAAGAAGAGGAAGCCGAGTTGATTTTCAATGATATTAATGCATGTCACAATAAATATTTGAATCTTGATCCTATAATAAGGAATGAATTGACATTCATAGATTTTTGCCATTTATATGGAAAATGTGTATTAGCGGAAGATGAATGGCAGCCAAATTCGGTCAAACAAGTCATCACGAAGCAGCTACCGAAGGAGCATAAAATTTGGATGGTTGACAATGATTTAGGCAACAACCTTGGGTTGCAGGAGCAGCCGGTGGAAGTAAATTATTTAGTGTTGAAAAACATCCCAACAGCATCACTCAAAGAATTATTTGAGCTAGAGTTGGAGGCAATGGTTCTTGAACTTGAACAAACAAACAAACCTTGGAATCATCTTATGACAACCATAAATTTGTCCTATTATCGCAATGAAAATAGGTATGAGTCTTTTATCAAAGATGAACCATTGCTTGGTCTCCATAATACCACAAACAAAAAGATTTGTCTTCATGGGCAATGGAGGTGAGTCATTAATGGAGATTGTAAGGGTAGATTTGGTGACAAATGAATTTGAACAGGTCATTATCAGCCCAAGAAATGATCAATTTGGAGTACATAAAGGTCCCAGGATCCTTATGCTCAACCAAGAGCTCATTAATAATTACAACAATGGTTATAATGGCAGAACGTTGTGGGACCGGGAAAGAACAATTGTAATAATCCCTTGCAAGAGAGAATTAATAATAATGCAATCAGTTCTACAAGGATGGGGAAAGAAACGTCTAAGCTTGGGACAGATTATAGTTTGTTGTGGAGTGTACTCTCAGGTTTAAAATTGCTTGAGAACAAACAATCTGAAGAAGGGAGGTCTGTAATATCCCCAAATACAAAGGAGTCATAAACATGAACTGCATTAATATAAATAAATCACCAATGGAATCGCCTAAACCAACAGCAATTAAATTAACTACAACAACTAAATTAAATAAGTTGTCCATATGGGAAGGAGTGCCACATTTAATGCAAGGAATAGAAGATATATTAATGCAAGTCGTCCCATTTGATGAAAAGACACATCACTTTGGAAAGGAGACACATCATTTGATGCAAAGCTATTAAGGGTATTTATAAGAAGAACTTGGTGAAGGAAAAGGATATATATTGAGATTTGATAGTCATTCCCTTATTTGAAGTTTAGGCAACAACCTCTTTTTTTATAATTGAGGACGAAACCCCTCATTTTTTAGATACAAGGACGAATCCCCTTGATATCAACCCCTCAAGGATGAAACCCTTTGAGAGTTCTCTATTAGAATATTTATAACCAAAATTCTGCATTGCACATTTGATCATTATACGACATTATTTGTTATATAAATTTATTATCTTGTTAATAAGAACATAATTCTATATTCATTGAATATTATTATTTCGAAATTTAAAAAGGAATTTCCGAGAAATCCAAATTAATGTATAATATTCTGATTTGGGATATTACAATGGTATCAAAGCTATTTTTCTTGCCAACCTGTGAACCATGGGGTCACTACATAAGGAAATTATGGACAGTTTCGAGTCGTACAACATCCTTTCAGTAGAGATTCGAAAATAAATCTCTTTTTCAGACTTTTTGGAGTTGAACGAGTCATGGAATGGAAATAGACACTACGAGGAAGACGAGTTCGTGAATCATAGTTATGGCAGCTCAGAATATGAAGAGAAATTCAATTTTCAAGAGGTCTTAGAAGAAATAAACTATGATGAATATCATTCAAATTATGGACAAAACACAGAATTATAGGCAACCAGTACGATTCAGCAAAGTGAAAAACCCTTGGAGACTCTAGGTGCTTCATGCTCAAAAGATGAGGAGAAGACCCTTTCTCTTGGAAAGAAATTAGGGGAAACTTGTGACAAGTTTCTTGACAAAGAGGCTGACAAGGAGTTACTTCTAAGAAAACCAAATGATGCTATTTATATTAACTCTAGAGACTCTGATAATGTCAAGATAACCTCAAGAAAAAGAAACCTCGATGCATGCAACATGGCACCAATAATTGTAGATAAAATAAATGAATCAAAAGGCTTACTAGGAATACAAGAACCCATGCCGTTTTGTTCTGATTCAAATATCCATATGCCTAGAAATAAGAAGTTTGATGTTGGTCTTTTGACTGGTGATATGAGCTTGAGACCAGAAGTCTCTTACCTTATTATGACAACAGAAATTTTAAGGTCTATTCTCTTCAAAGGAACAAACATTATCCGTAACATTGAATGGGTTATATTTGATAAAGTGCATTATGTAAATGATGTTGAGTGAGGAATTGTTTGAAAGGAGGTTATTATAATGCTTTCAAGATATATCAATATCGTACTTTTCCCTGCAATGGTACCAAACACATTAGAGTTTGCAGATTGGATTGGACGAACTCAGAAGAAAAAAATGTCACAGAAACAACGTAGATGCTTGTGCCACTTGAACACTATTTATACTACTCAGGGGAGGTCCTTAAACTTTGTGAGAGAGAAAAAGAAGACCCATTTGAAAATATAAAGGAACAACAACATAATTACGTGAAAGATGGTCCATATGTGACACCGGAGGAAGTTGTGGCTATCTATACCATTTCAGGGCAGTGGCTAGAATTAATAAAGTTTTCCCTCATTCCTTTTCCACCTTTGTCATATAAGCATGATACTAAGCTATTGATACTAACACTTGAGTAGTTGAGTCTTACAACATTGTAATACGATTAAATCAATGACAGAAAGAAGATTTAGGTCTTTTTGAACAGATATATGACAATCTTCATGAGGCTTTATCATGTATTAAACGTCACCTGCTTACTCGACGCTCCTTCAAAAAGAGGGCAAGATGGGATGATATTCTGGCACTTCTTATGCAAGAGCCATCCACCACTGAGTTTTCCTCTTCTGACCTTGTTTGGGTCAAGGTGGAGGGTTGGTGTTAGAATGTTGATGATGTTGCTCGCATTCCTTTCTCTAAAGTAACTTTGTGAAGGGAGAATCCTCCAGTATTGAATATCCCACAAAGTTTTATGTTGAGGCAAGAAGGAAAAAACCAGATTGCAGTTCATAAAAGTCAAGGGTAGATGGTCATCTGGAGTATATTCTATATTGGTGTTGTTATGGCCCCGATGATCACAGGGAAGGAGGAACCTCACGGTCTAGTAGAAGGTGTATTAAACCATCAAAGAAAAAAGTAGTGTTGGTCGACCACATACGAAGAGAGGTTGTATGTGTCATTTTATTTTGAAATGTTTGTATGCCCAGCGATTTGTTGCTCTTATTATATACAACCAACGCAAGCATGTTGATAAGAAGGGTTCCCCTTGCGATGGACCACTTGATACCAAAGCCATTGGAACACTGGCAATGTATGCTTCTTACATCTCAGAAGAACTTCGACAACAGATAACATCACTGCTATATGATGGATTTTCTATTGTGAGGATAATACAAAATTATACAAAAATTGTGGAGAGGCAAGGTGGCCCATGCAATTGTGACGCTTTTCTCTCTCCCCGTTATGTTTGCACACTGGAGAGGAATATTAGACAATCTATGCATGAATTGGACTCAGATGATGCATTGAGCATTAAATCATGGATTGAAAGTCATCAAAATCAGATTTTTTATCACCAAGTATCCTCTGATAGTGATGCTTTCATTTTGGGAATTCAAACAGAGTGGCAATTGCAACAAATGATTCGTTTTGGAAACAACAGTCTTATAGCAGTTGTTTCTAATTTTGGAACTAAAAATTTCAAGTATCCGGTTTACACACTTCTTGCTTTCGATTCAAACCAAATTGCAATTCCCATAGCATGGATAATTGCTACAAGTCTACAAAGTCACGATGTTTACAAATGAATGGGGTCACTTCATGATAGAGTTTGTGCAAAGGATTCTACATGGAAATTGAATGGCTTCATTGTGGATAATGCATCAACAAAAACTGCTACAATCAGGTATGTATTTCAGTGCACAATTATGTTATGCCTTTGGCATGTACGTCGTGTATGGCATAGAAATATTATAAATAAGTGTGCCAATGTTGAGATGTAGTGTGAGTTGTTGAAGCGCCTTGGGCACATCATGTATAATACATGGAGTGAGTCAAATGTTGTCGACACCATGGAAGATTTTATAGATCACAATGCCTTCTTGGAATACTTTAAGGCAATATGGATGTAGAGAATAGGGATGTGGGTGACTGCAATGAGGATTCTACCTCTTGCAAGTCATGAGGCATGTGGAGCTATTGAAGCATACCATTCTAGACTTAAAACCAAGTTGTTAAATGCACTAGACATGGGCACAAATCAACAAGCTGATTGGTTGTACACAAACTGACTACTGAGGTGCATGCTTACTTTTGGGTTGACCAGTTTTCACTAGAAAATGATTTATGTGGATATATCAGAGATGAAAATTATGCTTCCACATCATGGCGCAAGGCACTCTTTATTGTAGACAGTGATGTTATTTTCAATGAGAAAGATCACTTTACAAAGGTTAGCCAAAGTGATCGTACAAGGACGTACATTGTTTGGAATCCTGGTTCAGAGTTTGCTCTTTGTGAGTGTTCTTGGTCTATGTCAGGGAATCTTTGTAAACATGTTATTAAGGTTAATATGGTTTGTCGCAATCGTCAGATGGCTAGACCATCAATGGCATTGCAGACGTATCATCAGGTTTTGCTTAGCCTATTGTGGGCACCACAAAATGGATCGGTTGTTCTTGACCATGCTATCTCACTAGGCATTCGCCTGCACTAGGATCTTAAGAGACTGGTCGAACCAGCAAACCATGGTTGTATTAAATCTCTGCTTACTCCAGTTCCTGCTAAGTGGATTTGCAAGAAGAGTAGAACATCTAGACGGAAGGTGAGTGTTGTAGATGGGAATAATAATACAGTATGTGGGGATAGAGTTACAACTGATGCTGAAGATGGGTTAATTAATAAAACTGCACTAGATGGAAATGTTACAATTGATGCTGAAGAAAGGACAATTCATAAAAGTTCCTTAGATGGAAATGTTACAACTAATGCTGAAAAAGGAGCAATAATTCTTAAACATCTCAATTTACAATTGCTTGAGGACAAGCAATTTGAGGAAGGGAGGTCTATCATATTCCCAATAAAGATAAAGAGATCATTGGCCTTGAATGAAGAGAGCGTTGGAATTAAGGAAAGGCTGTCGTTGGAATTAAGGACAGATTGTCATTAAAACAACATTAATTAATAATTATCATCATTTAGTATTTAGTTTGTTATAATATTCATTAATTACTAACAACGATTGGAAAAGTTGCCACATTTGGGAGAGTCACCACTTTTGGGAGAAGACATGTCATTTGACGAAAGGTCACAATCCTTGGAGAAGACATGTCGTTTAGTGAAACACTATGAAGGTAGTTATATTCAACATTTGGTGAGAAGAAAAGGCATCCAGTCATATTTATTCAAACATGTAATTTTATACGAGCATCAACAAGGCTCATAAGGACGTTACCCCTTAATTGCAAACGTGATCTCAAAGACAAAAACCCTTGTTACCAAATAGCCCAAGGACGAAACCCCCTGTGGATTAAATACTTTATCATTTGAAAATTCTGAATTAAAATTTATTTTATTATATAAATTTTTATTTCAATTTAAAATCAATAATTCTTTTAAAAGGGATTTCCAAGGAATCCAAATTCTTACATAATATTCTGATTTGGAATATTGCACAAAAAGGCAATACATCAAAATATTGTGGGGTCACGCCCAGTAGGACAAGAAATGTACATAATAACTATAAATCTAAATATTCAATAGAAAGGGAGACACAACAAATTACTTATGTTGAAGGTAATAAATTCAACACTAAAGTGAGGCCAAACCATCCAAATGAAACTTTGAGATTAAGGGAAAAACGAATGCAAACACAATGTTTTATTAAACGCTTATGAGTATACAAAATAACAAAGATCTTCAAAGCCCAAAAGACCTATTGAATACAAGAAAAACTACCTAGGCAATACAAATCTACCTTGGAAGCAACCCCCTAAAACATAGATGCGTTCCCTTATTTACTTATTCCATCGAAACAAAGGCGGTGGAAAAACATGCCATGCACACAAATTTGTGCCATTGCGAAATAAAGCCCTAGAAAGTCATTTTCAAATCCATCTAGATCATTCTCTTGTTTACCCTCATCTCCAAGCAACGATCCACATTCTTCCCCACCTCTGAGACTAACTACAAAGAATATCTCCCATGGGAGCCTTATCCAAAAAACGATTCCCCCTTCAAAATATTAGGTACGCAAGCCCCAAAAGATAAAAATAAAAAGCCTTTAAAATTATAATATATGTTTTAAGAGGCTTAGGCCTCTCTGTCTTTTCTTTCATGTGGGAAATATCTAACCTACCTTCTTTATTAAATGAGGTCACTTTACTTTATCTATTTGTCCATTTTTGAACATAAGAGGTACTACCTCTTTTTACCCTTTTTAAGTGGGGAGCAAAACATCACAAAACATATACGGTGAGGCCCCATAATATGATCATTAGGAATTTGCCTTAAAATTCAGATATAATCAAAGGCGTTAGTTAGCCTTTTATCTCTACCTGCCCTCCAGAGTTGAATAAATTAATCCAATTAATTTCAAGGGTAGTGAAATTTCACATTTCCCACACATTGCACAGTAAAACATCAAGTTGATTTGGTCATTGGATCCTTTCTGTCATGTCCCCTTCTCAAATATGAGCGGTTGAAGATCCTTAGCTTATTTTCTTATTGTTTCCCATAGGCTAAGGGAAGAAAAAATCGAAGGGAAAACTTTGGTTCTCTTTTTCAAGTTGTAAAAAGGTACTTTTTGGTAAATCTTTTCTAATTTTGACTTGAGAAGGGGGTTTTTTGATCATGGGCTAGTTTAGCCCTTAAGTGAAATTATAAGGCATGTGCTTTTTAAAATATTCAAATATTCCCTCCAATTGGAACACATCCCTTTTGGAGGGGCTTTTAGAGGGAAATGATATAAAAAGGGGAAGGAGGTTCATTTTGAAGGATGTGTCATTTTTACCAATTGAAATCTTGAGTTTGAGCACGAATTGCTTGGCTTGTTCCATTGAAGACGAAAAACTTCATTGGAAATATGAAATTAAGGATGGAAACCCTTAATCTTCAGCTGGGCAGCCTCCTTTGAGGGGTTGCAAAAGGCATAATTGATCAATTTGAGGAGCTTAGACACCATTTTCAAGTGAGGTGAAGCAAGGAAGGGTATTTTGGAGGACATAGAAGGTTAAGGGTATTTTGGAGCCCAACAATGGGCAACAAATTGCTTAAGGAGAGGCAGCAAATCACTTTTGAGGGCAGCGACCCCCCTTGGGGTTTGAAAGTGACTCTTTCTAGGCTAAATCAAGCCTAAATTTCAGTTTGAAGGCATAGAAACATTGCTGGTATTTTTATCGAATTTTTTCAGCCTTTTGTTGGTTCAAAAAATCAGATTTGAAGGTATTTTTGTGGGCGATAATATTTATGAATTTGTGATGAATATTTGATATTAAAATATTGTAACTTGTGCCCTAAATTTGTATTTCCGAAATTCTGAAATTTTATGGTTAAGATAACAAAAAAATCAGAAATTGCATATGTTTGTGTTAGGGTTTGTTGTGAAGCTTCAGATTTGCATAATATGTTCTAAGAGGACAGTACAGTGGTATCAGAGCCAAATTCTTGGCTAAATGTGGGGTTTGAGTTGGCTTCATGCCAAACAATGATAAGGACTATGAAAAGGAAAATAAAAAGGGTACAGAAAATCAAGTAGAAAATCAAGAGCAGCCAAGAGAAGAGTGGGAACAGCCAAGGCAAGACTTGGAACAGACAAGGCATATTAACATGGATGACCCAGATAGGACTAGGTTTGAAAAATTTAATCAAAATCAAGAGCAGTTGACGAAGATGATGGCTGAATTCATCCAAACCATAAATAATATGAATGGACACAGGACACACAATGGTGATGGCAGCGCTTTAGGTACATACAACAACCCTCTCCTTCCACCAAGGGCGATAGTTGGATCCATACAAAGGCCTAATCAACCCAAATTCCTTTGTAGAGAGGAAGTCATTCTAGAAAGGGAGGAGCGACCTTCTATACGAGATGATGCGGCTGCAAGCTATGAGGAATATATGTCTTTTTCACCTGCAATCAAAGGGGAAATGAGCCTTGCAAATTTCATGGCATTGAAGAAAGGCAAGGGTGGTTTGAGGGCTTGTTATAAACCAAAGAACAACCAAGGAGATCGTCAATATGCTTTGGGAAAGCTCACACTTTCCACTATTGATGGATCTACCAAAAGTTCAGCTATGAACTATCCCCAACTAATTTTGGAAGAATTTTTTTTTCAAAAACGTCTTTCCGTTTATGTAGGCATTTTGTCAAACAATTGGCATGAACATGATTTCCAAGTTTCTCTGATTTGGGTTTGTTGCTTGTGTTTACCAATGGCATATGATATTAATTTAACCACAATATCACTCTTATATTACATAAAAACTTTCATCATATGAATATTTAAATATCAAATGGCAATGACAAGGAATGGAACTGATTTTTATAACATTTAATGCTGACACAATATGTCCCAAAATGATAGATAAATCCGAAATACAATATGCAATATAGACATCAAGACCCAACCTCACATGAACAGCAGCAACCAACCATTCCTATCGCTGCCAAAGAGGGGTGCGGCTGCCTGCAGAGATGGTATGGTGGCCCTGTATGGAGTACAACACCCTTGTGGATGCTCACGCCTGCTGCAAATGAAGACCAGTCTGTTCGCCCTTCCTCCAACACCTTCTAACACTGCCACCAATGCCTTTTTGACCCCAATCGCTCCTCCCGAAAGACCACATAGTCACCTCATAGGTGCAGCCAGGTTATAGCATGAACATCCACCATTAATGCCTCTAATTCGTACCACTTTCTCCCACTTATCCTTTTCAGAAAATATGCAAATTTAACCTTCCAATCTTCTTTCAATGACCTCTAAAAATGTATCAATAAATCCCACTTCAAATTTGTCTCCGAAGGAGACTTCACAAATTTGCCATTAATCGTGCCTAGGAAAGATCTGGATAATCTTTCCAACTTCAGTTAGGGTGGAATCGTTTCACCACCAAAACTAGAACCCTAAGCCAAAAACTTGAGAACTCTCCAAAATCCAATATGAGAAATAAAATAACGTGTATGAGAAATGAGCCTCCAAACACCCTTTTATAACACTTTATTTCTCACTCCAAATAATAATAAAGTGACTTTTAAATATTTTTTCAAAGTCTGTAAAATCCCTTTCTAAATCTGACTATAATTTCTTGATTTGATCTTCAAGGAATTTTGTCAAACACTTGTCTTGCAACGTCTGAACTTGCTGACATGAATTGTTGATTGTTTTGTTTGATGTCATCGATGTTTTGAATGCTTTCCGATGATGCAAATTGACTAACAATGAAATAGAAATGAAAAACAAGATATTTTTGTGTTTTCCAATGCATATAAATGATTGAAAATTATGTAAATCTACACCTACAACTGCAAGATATTTTTACAAACACTTGGCATGCAACCTTCAACCAAACTTTTTATTCAAAACTATCACTATAAAATGGATAGAGCTGATTACAAAGCTTAAGACAATGACTGATTTTGCAATACAAATGTGTCCATACAATTGCTTTATAGGCTGCAACAATTTTTCAGACTTGTACTCAGAGTTTACAATGCCAATATATGAAGATATAGTGATGGAAACCTGGAATAGAAGGCTGGAACAATTTGCAAATTGGATGGCAACCACCAAGGAATTTTATCAACATTTATTGAGCCCTCCTTGCATGAAATCGACCCCCTCCAAGAGTGCCGCCCCTACTCTAGGACTGAAAATTCAACAATAAATGATTGCAACACTTTGTCTTCCTCAAACTGCCCTTGGAATGATTGCCAAGTCACTAGCAATGGATCCCTCAAGTACCCACAAAGAGATGATGTCTCAATAATGAGTAATCAACAAATATATGCTTCACACCAACACTGGTTGACCTCCATGAATGATTGAAATAAGACAGCAAATGAACTGAAAATGATAGTAATGCAATCCTCACAAAATCGCCTTATTCTCCTTCCTCAAATTTGCATTAAAAAAACAGTCCTGCAATCTACATAAAAAGATTTCCATGGAAACTGCAAAAAATAACATACAGTTCTTCAAAACCCTCATCAAATGAATCTCAATGAAGCACCAATGCGAATACTGGATGCATCCGCCTCAATAGTATTTGTTGATGGAGGTTTTCGTCTCCAGAAGCCAAGATGAAACCCTATCTTGTAGAGGTTTTCGTCTCAATAAGTTCATTCCAAACCCTCAAAGCTCTTCAAGCTCCAAGAAACAAGAGAAGAAATTAATAATTCCAAGCCTATGCACAAATGAGGCACTTTTCCTCTCTTATACTTCTCCAAGAGGGGTCGATGCACTTTGGAGGAAAATATTTCTTTTAATTTCACTTTTAATATTTCTCAAGGTGAGCGCTCCATAAAATGACTTAAGTGACTTTTAAATATTTTATTTTTCATCACTTAACCATTAAATCCCAAAGTCCAATATTTAAATAATAATAAAAAACGGAGGCCCAAATGAACTCGAAATTTAGTGATTTATAGCTCGTCGAGAAGGTCTCGACGAGACGCTCCATCTCCAACACTAAAAATTCCAAAATGGACAGAAACCCTAATTTGCCAAAAATAGCAAGTCTGGGCCCAAGGTTCGAAATCCCCTGGAAAGACATCACCGGAAACCATCTGATATCACTGAGCTCAATGCAACATTTGGGATAGCCAACGGTTGATTGCCAAGTCACTAAAATAGTGCCACACTAACACTTACTATAAATAGCAGTGTTCTCCGAGGACCAAAGAGAATAGACCCAGAAAACCCAAAAAGATTATTGCCATGTAAGCAGTTACTATAAATGGTAAGTACGGACAAGTTGTCTGAAATCTCTCCGGAAAGTGTCATACAGGCCCACTGGATCACTCGAACACCTTGGTGACATCAAAATACACCTCTGATTATGCTATCACCAACCAGAAAATCAGCTCTGACTGTGTTGCAAGAGAACTTGAAATTGGGGGCATTACAAAGTCACTTTATAACACATTTTAATTAAAACTCCATTTACCTCCAAAAAAAACTTTTTAATTAAAATAGTCATAATTTGACATGCAAGGCCCTTGTTTTGTGCATCCATGATTTAAAACATTTCATCACAGTTCCAATGAGCTTTAACACTAAGGGGCCTTTTAAATATTTTAATTAATATTTGACAACCTTAGTAAAATTATTAAAATAAAACTATTGTGAAAATTGTTAGAATGCATCATAATCGAAAACTAACTGCACTGGAGTAATTATGATGAAGAATAATGATAAACAGAGCCGTTCAACAGACTTTTTATAAATAGATGCCCTCTTCAAGATTCTTGGAGAGTACACTAGAAGCCAGAAATAACATCTGAAAGCATCATAGAACTCCTCTAAACACCTGAGCTCATTGGTAACGTCAAATTACCCCTTTGATCAGGGTGACACAACCTTAGAGATTCATCTCCAATTGCAGAGCAAGAGAACCCTAAAAAAGGGACATTACAAACTAGGGCATGGGTACAATAGGTAGACACATACCTTAACACTTCGGTCTATGATGGAAGATGAGGCCATAAAACTCACTACTTTGCATTTGGAGGGCGCTGCCCATGAGTGGTGGTACCACGGTTTGGTAACACTAGAGCACCACCTCATAAACATCTGAGGAATTCAATAGAAGAATAATTGATAGATTTGATAGGGCTGATCTAGAACTACATTTTAGGGAATTGGCTCAGCAGTAACAAAAGATTTCCATGGAGGAGTATGTGGTTGATTTTTAGAGGGTTTCAGTTATGGTAATGGATGTTTCAAAAAGAAGACTTGTAGTTTTGTTCATGGAGAGGTTGGTTGACCCACTCAAGGGTTTAGTCAAGGCTTTCAACCCTCTTACACTTCACGAGGCCATTCAAAAGGCTCTTGACCTTGAATCTACAGTTCCTAAGGACAAAAATATGCTCAGCAGTAACAAAAGATTTCCATGAAGTATGTGGTTGATTTTTAGAGGGTTTCAGTTATGGTAATGGATGTTTCATAAAGAAGACTTGTAGTTTTGTTCATGGAGGGGTTGGCTGACCCACTCAGGTGTTTAGTGAAGACTTTCAGCCCTATTACACTTCAAGAGGCCATTCAAAAGGTTCTTGACCTTGAATCTACAGCTCGTAGGGGCAAAATTCTGAGTTTGAGACTGCAGAAAACTAATTCTTTTGGGCCCTTTGGACATCAAATGACAAACACTTTTGGGCAGCCTAGTACGGCAATTTTGGAGCAGCCAAAATCAGTCCCCTTTGGACGGCAAAAGAAGCCTTATTAGCAAGGATTTGCGAAGCAAAAAGAGCTGCCAAAGATGAACAAAGATGGGGGAGAGTCAAGGAATGCATTAAGAAGAAAAAAATTGTGTTTTTCATGCAAAGATCCTTGGACACCGGGGCATCACTGCCTTGGAAAGAGGGAAGTTCACTACATGGAAGTGATTTTGGATAGAGAAGAAGAAGAGGAAGAAGAGGTAGGGACAACCACCTATGAGGAGGAACAAGTGGGAAAGGGAGAAGAGAATAACCTTGATGGCACCCTTACCACCTTATCCAGAGCTCCTAGATACCACCCCTTTAGAGTGGGAGGGGTCTTGCAAGGTATGGTCACCGTGCTCATTGATAGTGGGGCCACCCACAACTTTATTGATGAGGGATTGGTAGCGAGATGTGGGCTGCAAACTACTGATTTTAGAGGCCTTTAATGTGAACGTGGTGGATGGCTTCACCATCCCTTGTACCAAGAAGATTCCAAGGTTGAACATCACATTGGAAAAGCATAAAATTGAAGATGAATTCTATGTAGTTGGGATAGGAGAAATTGATTTAGTTCTTGGAGTACAATGGTTGCACTCATTTGGGGAATTCACCCAAAATGATCAAACAATGGAACTAAAATTCAGGGCAGATGGTAAGGAAGTAGTGCTATACGGTTTGAGCAATGGAGTTGTTATCAATCTGAAGAGCACCCTGTTCGAAGGAATGCAAGCAAACCTTCTCTTCAACTGATACACTGGGATCCTCTCAGAGTGTGGGTGACTCTAAAGTGAGAGGAACCTCCTGAGAGGGTTGGTTCCCTTGGATCTATCACCTAAACTAATTTCTGCTTGGAAAAGGGACAGAAATTGACAATAATTCATGAAAACATGTACGAGAAGGTAATGCACCAATGTTTTGGACACATAATTTCACATGACACACTATCAGACACTTTCTAACCTGCAAATATCACTTCAGTCACTCTTTGGTCAGCTTTCACATAAGTATTTCACAAAAAGGTACAAATTAGCTATCAATCTAGCATGGGAGGGCAGATTTCAGATCTTTTCAACTTCCAAACCAATCAACAAACTATCTATGGCACTTAGAATGACCTATGAAAGCTACAAAACACTTCATGAAGGTGAGAAAACTCAGACAGAAGCAAAGGAAATCAAACATTCACTTAACTACATCAATGAATTCATAGAACACACTTCAATTCAGTTTGCGAATGGAGGAATTCAGTCTTTTTATTGCATCAAATAGGTGTTGGAGTACAAAAATTGGCATAGCCTCAGCATGCCAAAAACATAAGTCCCTTTTTTTTACTAAAAAAAATTGAAGCTATATGTAGAGATTGAGGAAGGAGGGGGCTAGCATGCAAACTAGTCATCAATGCCCTCATAAGTAGCTCTAACTACCTTGAAATTGATTCTTCATTGAAAATGCATGCATGCAAACTTCCAATTTTCACAAGACTCCACATGAAGGTCTTCAAAGCATAAGAAGAGTGTAAGAGCCTTTGGAGGAGCTTGATTTGCATGTTGATGGAGTCAAATAGGCCTACTTTTGTGGAAAAGTCATCGTTTGAAATCCTCAAAGTGCTCCTAGATTCTCTCTCCAAGGATGTAGCATAGTTGCTTGAATAAGTCTTCTCATAAATGCCTCTTGAATGAGTTTGCTGAAGTTTGAATCAACATTAGTCTCAATTCTCCTTGAAGGTGCATGCATGAAGACCTTGTTTGGCATTGGAATCTTTCTGGAGTCTTCAAGTCAAAAAGAGATTGTCTTTTCTTCATTTGGACATCTTGGACATCACCATTGGAGACTTGCAAAACTCGTATAAGGGTTAGAAACAAACATTACCTGCATTTTGCCCTCTAGTTGTTTGAAGTCTCCTGTATTTAATGAAGAAACCACGAACCTTGTATTTTTAAATACTCTGCCCTCCATGCTGTATTTAAGTTTAAAATATGACCATTTTCGCTACAAACACGTGTTTTCATCTCGTGCTCCCTATAAACTTAGATCAAATTTGCTTTGTCGATCTCCTTGGGAGTCTCCTAGTTTTGACTTTCAACTTTGGCCATTGACTTTGATCTAGGCTTTCGAGATTGTGACACTTGGTAGCTCCACATGTCTTCTATGTACCCTGTTGTCTGTCTCCATTCAATTAACACTCTTACACCACACGGTGGCCTTGCGTGCAATCTGGGCTTATTGACTTATTGACTCGATTCACACCATTGATCTCCTTTTGTACGATTGAACGCACATTGTAGATCTAGCTTGACTTCTTGACCCTAGTCTTCAACGTAGATTGTCGATTGGAATTTGTACATAAGAATATGCACCATCCGGGGACTTTGACTTATTGACTTTGGACAATCACCCATGTACTGTTGATCCTTGATCCGATCGAGCGAGGCTTCGACACTTGGCAAACCTGCGACGGTTATATTTGTGAATCCAAATGGCTATTTTTGGTAGCTTTAATTTAACGTCCCCTGGCACGTCCCATGCTGTTAGATCATTTTTGAAGGCTTATATCTTGAGACAAGAGACACATCAAGATACCAAAATTATAGGGGATATTCAGGCACAAAATACATTATTTTCATGTAATCCTTCAACTTTGGTTGACTTCCCAAGTACACTTATTAAACACACAATCAAATTGACTTGTTAATCATGGCTTCTAATGATCACTTTAAAGAATTTTCAAGACCAACTACTGACTCACAAGACAAACTAGCATGATATGCAAAGTTTTGAATGGTAAGAGTGACATTTTGACCTTTGAGGTTAAAATTGTCAATAGGAGCACCCATGGTGGTGACTTCAAAGAGGATGGACAGAGCCATTCATAGAGGGCAGGTTGATTGGGTAGCCAAATCTTTTGTAAGTGCTACAAAGTCTGATTTGGGTTAGCAACATCAGCACAAGGATAATCAACCCATCCTTGATAGGCATGCAAAGGTGTTTGGTAGCATTCGTCATGGGCTGCCCCTAGATAGGGGTTTTGAACACATCATTTAATTGGAACTGGGCACCAAAGCGATAATTACTACACCTTGTCGCCACCCAAGGGTTTACAAGGAAGAAATTGAAAAAGCTATCAAAGAGCTTTTGGAGATGGGTCACATAAGGCCTAGTTCTAGCCCTTTTGCTTCTTCGGTTGTGCTTGTGAAGAAGGATGGGACAATGAGGATGTGCATAGACTATTGCCTATTGAACAAGAAAACCATCAAGAAAAGGTATCCCATACCTAGAATTGATGAGTTCATTAATGAGCTTCATGGGTCAATTTACTTCTCCAAGATTGATTTGAAGACCAAGTACCATCAAATCTGGGTAAGGGAGGAGGATGTGCATAAAGCCAAATTCAGATGTCACTTTGGACACTATGAGGTTTTGGTAATGCCCTTTGGTTTTGTTGTAGTGAAATTTGACATTCTAAATTTCACTACATTTTATTCTTTTCCTATCATTTTTGCCTGTGTCTGATTTTTCACAATATTTTACGAGATCCATAGCCCAATGAACAAGATAACGTCTTTGATTGGCTCACAAGTATTAGGTTGTAGATTTGGTGTCATGGGTTTGATGAAAAAATTGACTTGATTACGTTATTAATTATTTTATTATTAATTAACATTAATTTAAGTCATTAAATGACTGCATTTTTTATCATTTGATAAATTATTTCCTTTTGGAATTAATATTGTTTTGTAAATGCAAGTTGAAAAGCCCATTTTAATATTGTAAATTTGCCTAAACAAAAAAAGAAAAGCAAAATAGAGGCAACTAAATGGCTTTTAATATGTAAAAGGGAAAGTTTGTACAAAAGGAAATAAAATCGGATTTTGTACGAGTTCTTTTCTCAAGCTTTTGGAGAGAGCTATTTGCAACTTTGTGTGGAGCCATGTTATTTCCAGTTTGAAACAATGAAATGCAAGCAATTGGATGAGTCTCTTTTGGGGTGTTTATAGATTGTAATTCCCTTTGTTTATGAATTCAGATTTCCTATTTGTGAACAAGGACTCCATTAAAATTCTATATTTATTTGATTATGTACAACAATAGTGTTTTTCAAACTTTTTGTTGAGAGCCCCCATGTATGAGTTTCTTTGAAGTCCATGAGTTTTTACATGTTTGATCTCAATGGAATTTCATATCAAGTGTGTAAAATTGGGTTTGTGAGAAACTTTGTGCTTCCAAGCATGCCTTTTGTTCCCCAAACCCCTATTGCTTCTATGTTCATTATTGTGTAAGAGGAAGGATTTGATTTTCTGCTATTTGTTCTTGAGTTATCTTGATGGTTCTCCGCGTTTATCCCACTGTGGGTTTTTCTTTTCTCTTTTTGTTTTCTGTTTTGTTTCTTTTCGTGCTTTCAGGTGAAAAGTACACAAAAAACCCCAAAATATTCATATCCAACAAGGAAACCGCCCCTCTTAATTGCAGAGAAGAATCACCATTCTCTACGGTTATATCTCCAACTGTTGGTGAATTAGTGTCATATCACATTGGGCAAGTCACAAATCAAAAAATATCAAAAGTGCCCATTTTTTCACCAACAATTTTTGACGACTCCGTGCCTTTTGATTCCTAAAATATGAAGGAAATCTTCCCCTTGAAAGAGAAGTTTGGCGACTTTGTTGAAAAAAATGATAGAACACAACCCATGCTTCTAATATTATGCTTTTTCTATTGCTACCCATGGTCTGATTTTGGTTGTAGGGATGAAGAGGTTTTAGCGGAAAAAAGAGTGCATATCTTGCGAGCATTGGGCAAAAAAAGGTATAAAAAATAAAAGACATAAGTTTTTTAAAAGAGCCCAAATTAGAGGCTGATTGGGTTTATGAAAATGATAATACAACACCAAATGTATCTCTTCGTACCAGTTTTCAAAGAAGATCCTATCCAAGAAGTTGATGACAAGAAATGAATTCATTTCTTGAAAGACTTCTTTGAAGCCGTACAAGTAAAAGAGAAAGAAATTTGTACATGCAAAAATTCAGCTCAAGTGGAAGGATACACGGAAAAAGTAAATTCAGCCACCTTTCAAGATTATGAGATGAGTCACGAAGATAGTGGGCTTCATACCGGTGAGAATCATAGTGAAGACAAAGTGTGCTTTGATGTTGAACATGACATATAACAGGTTTTGAAGAGCAAACAAGAAGCAATTTGCAAGAAATTTCCAGCCATTTGGAATGCCAAGAGGTTTTAACCTTAAACTTACATGTGGAGGTGCCTATGGGCAATTCGGTTCAGCCACTCATGGTTGAAGAATCACAAGAGCAGCCAAGAGATGAAAGTGTTGTAAGTATGTTTCACATTGTTCATGTTGCGAGTTTCAAATCAACGCAAATCCCTCTCATTCATGAGCAAAATACAAATAATTTTTACATTCCAGTTGTGCAAAGTCGTGTTTGAATCCATGTTTATTTTCCCCCCCATGCCTCATGTCTTACCCATTGATGTAATTAAAAATATGCTGTTGTTCTTACTATTGTCTTTGCTCGTGATGTCCTTACCATGCCAAATTTTGTCCCACAAAGTCTCGTACTTAACCCAACCAGTAAATGGGTTTGTTTAGTCGTGTGTTGTTTTCTGTTTCTTTGTACATAGTTTCTCTTTCCCCTTCTGTTTTACTTTACCCCTCTATTTTTCTGTTGTATGTCTGTGTTTTCAATAAAACACAGCTTGTTTATCGTGGTGTTTTCCCCTTCTCCTCATGTTTGTTTTGAGCCCACAAGGTGTTTTGGTGGTCGTGCTCTTTTCCAGTGATTCTGCTGTTTTAGTGAAGGTTTTGGACAATAATATTGCATATTTAAACTTGCTTTGGAGCTGTAGTTTTGGTGTTTTGTTGGTTATGTCCTTGCCAACAAACCGTCTGTTTTAGAACTCAATAGGAATTCCAATGGATGTGATAATTCATTCTTGAATGATATAAGGAACAACTAAAAAGCATGCTCATTTCATTACTCTATCTTGGTCGAGTATTGAACACTGCTTGTTGAATGGAGAGTTCTAGTTACAAGAGAGCTTGTATGTGGGTGACTCGGTAAATTTTTATGCTAGCATCATGTGGACAATGGCTCAGAGCATCAAGATGGCATTTGTAGAGTTTGGCATGCAAACAGTCTGAAAGGGAAACAAGATCATATGTCTCACATGGGCTAAATGGCAACATTTATTTTTTGGATAGAAGAAGATAAAAGTTCAGATGGTACATATCAAAAATCTATTGTCAAAGATAAAAGGAATCTAGAGGAATTACATGAAAAAAATTTGGTAGTTCAAGTTCCTCACGAGTCCGCCAAAAAAGGTAAAGGTTTGACAATGGAAAAGGGGGTGAAGAACAAGAAGATCTGGCCTTTGACATTTAACATCTAGTTGACATATCTAAAAGAATTTCAATCTAAGATATGTGTATATGTGGCATGCAATCACATGCTATTGGGGAGGAGTTAGGCGAGGTGTTTCTGGAACATTACGAATCCACAATGAAATTCCCTGTACATCCCCTGGGTGTCTTGAGCAATGAACCAGGAATGCACTCAGATGCTTTTACCATCCAAGGAATTGGTTTGGTGAATCCTGAGAAGATTTTTTGAGTTCTACAATGTATTGCACAACTAGCTCGCTGCTGTTGGAGTTGATGGGGTTAAAGTTGATGTTCAATGCATCCTTGAGACACTTGGAACAGACCTTGGTGGTAGGGTGGCAGTAACTAGGCAATACCAAAAGGCATTGGATTTCTCTATTGCTAGGAATTTTCCTGACAATGGGCGCGTTGCATGTATGTGTCACAATATGGATTTCCTTTATTGTTCAGAGCAGACAACAGTTGTAAGAGCCTCGGATGATTTCTTCCTAAGGGATCCGGGAGCTCACACAATCCACATTGTCTCAGTTGCTTACAATAGTGTCTTCCTTGGGGAGTCATGCTCTTGAATTGGGATACGTTCCATAACGTTCATCCTGGTACAAGATTTCATGCTGCCCTGTGTATATGTTAGTGACAACCCTGGTATTCAAAACTTTGATTTATTGAGGAAGCTTGTTCTCTCAGACGGTTTTGGTTTGTGGCAAGTGTGGCTGAGTTCATGGAATCAAGACTGGAATTATCTCAGAAGCTTCTAACTCTAAGGAAACTTCTATAGACATCAAATGCTCCATGTCAAAATTTTCACTTAAGCTGCAAAAATCCATAGAAAATGCTCCTTGTGTTCTAGACATGAGTGGCAAAATAGGTGCAGAGCTCGAAAGTGTAAGATACACTTCCCGGATGGATGAAGTTTTTGCAATTATCTTAGTTTGATAGGTGTGCCATTCTATCAAACTAATACCATAACAATGCATTAAATGCAATAGTGTTCAAATATAAAGATGCACACGATCTGCTAATTTTGCTTTATCACTTCTTCCTTCAACATTAAGGACTGATATATAAATTATAGCAACTCAGAATTACATCTCAGACTCATTCATATTCAGAATGAACAGCAGTTGATGAACAGACTTTAAGCATTCACACTCAGAAAGGAGCTACAACTATAACCAATGCATACAAAGGTATTCTGAGCTTCAAATATGACTGATTGCAATATATAACTGCTCAGAATTTAATTTCAGACTCGTGTGAGCTCAGAATATACAGCTAAGAGCAGATTACAATAGGTCGAAGCTATGACAGATCACAGAGATACAATCTGGGCTTGCATTTGCAGTCAAGACAATACATATAATGCCCAGAAATGAACAGCAACCTTAAATATTTATCATTGCTAACAGTATAACAAATAATCAACATTACATGAGTAAGAAATTGACTTTCAGACCTGGTCACTGGCTGCCATGACTGGTATTAGCTTGTTGTTATGATGGATGCCTCTCAGACTTAGGTGTTTAACTCCCATCTGCTCCCACAACCCACCTTTATGTTGATGGATACTTCCAGGGTACACGCTCATGCTCAGAATCCTCATGTTTGACAATGCTAGAGGTAAGGAGTTTGCAGAGGTCGCTCCAGCCAATCTCTGAGGCCACGAACTGCCTGATACTCATGTCCTTAATGAACTCTGCTGCCACCTTCAAACTCAGCACTAGGTTTTGTGTGGCAAGGGTTTTTGTGTATAAGTGCCTATCATAAAATAGGAAGACAACGGTAATCCGCCCAGCAATAGATCAGGAACGACTACTTCCAACCACACGCCCAGCTTAGTGTGTATGCACCAGAAATATAACCCTTTGGGATAGCAATATTCTCAAACCTTTGAAACTAAATAAGGATGATAATCATCAATTCTCAAATTGGACGCTCTAATCAGTGAGATAGCCATTTATTTATCGTTCTCTCAATTTGGTCTCTGCAGGAGACTTACCAATTTGCATTGTAAGTCCAAGTAGAAGGCCGGAATGGTCTCCTCTAATAACCAGCCGGGGTGGAATTGTTTCACCACCGAATTCAGATGCCATAGAGTTTCCTTGTTCCCAAAGCCAAGAACTTCGAGAGCTCTCCAAAAGTGAAAGTGAGAAATAAACCAAGCATAAAACAAATGAGCTCTAATCTCCCCTTTATATATAACTTGTACTTTCCCTGCCAACTCACCAGAAGCTTCTATTTAAAATTCATTTTTAATTTAAACTCCTCTTTAGCTCTGAAAAAGGCCTTTTTATTAAAATAATGATAATTTGACACACAAGGTCCTCGTTTAATGTTTCCATGATTTAAAACATTCCATCCCGGTTCCGACAAGCTATAACACTAAGGTGTCTTTTTAAATATTTTAATTAATATTTGGCAACTTTAGTAAATTAATTAAATATAGCCATTAATATACTCATTTTGCGGAAACTGTCGGAATGCGTTGGAATCAAAAACTAACTGCATTGGAGCGATTCCGATAAATAATAATGACAAATGGAGCTGATCGGACGACTTTCTATAAATAAAAACTCCATCCAAAAATCTTGGAGCCCAAACTGGAAGCCAAAAATAACATTTGAAAGCATCAAATAACTCCTCTAAATCATCTGAGCTCACTGATAACATTAAAATCACCCTTTTGATCAAGCAGACACAAACCCAAAAAACCATCTCCAACTGCAAAGCAAGAGAACCCTAAAATGGGGACATTACATAAAGGTATTTTCATATCTACTTCTGATGAGGATCAACATAGATAGACTTTGGCTAAAGAAAACAATAAGGATGATGAAAGTGTTGTAGATTTTCATGTTTGCATTGGACCTTCTGTGAAAGCAAAATCTACTTTTTTTGATACTGGGAGTAAAATTAGCACCATTGATGTAGAGCTTGCCACTTCTGTTTCCAATGTTGTCAATTTTCTACAATGCATAGCTCAAGACTCTGGAAAGACTTTAAATTTTATAACATCATATGGTGACAAAAAGGCCGACAAGGTGAACTCAATCCCGTAGACTACAATCTAGATTTCGACGTCAAAGATAATGGTCTTCAAGGTCATGCTTTGCATGATAAAGGTTATGAACACTGTTGGTTGGGCATTCGTGCAACTATAGGAATAAGTCAAAATGGCTGCACAAGTAGTCGAAATGGAAGTGTAGTATCCCTTTTTGGATAAATATGAACAATTATGTATTTGTCGTGAAACCCTTATTTTGTTATTCAATTAAAATCTGCAATTTGACCCAATAATAGATACTAACACAAAGCAGACCTATAACCAAAAACCAAATTGAATCTTTATTGAATACTAGAAAAGCATAGTAGCATAATAAAGTTATATACTAATTAGTTATGAATTTTGATGAAACCCTAACCTGACATAACCTAAAAATGCATAAATGTGGAATCTTTTATTGAAACCGTTGTCAAATAAACCTTGGAACAATATGACAACCTGATGTGTTTGGATATAATGAATCTGGAATTTACAACGGCAACTAGAAATGACGCTAGCAACCAGATGTGATGCCAATATAAGCAAATGCCCAAAATGGATGGTTGTACGATTAATAAAAGTGCCAACTAGTATGATGCCAGCAACAGTGGATGCCAGAAAGGATAACGTCCAACCATTAGGGGGTGACGCCAATGGTGTAGGGCTTGTACGACCAACAACAGTAATGTGAAGTGTGATGCCACATACCAAGAATGATATCAAGGGTGATAAACCACCAGAAGTGTGATGCCACAATCAAATAGTTTGGTACAACAGTATTAATTGCTTAGGAGTGGGACGCCTAGTTGCTAATGATTGATTTCTTTGGAAATTTGAAACCCTAGATGCCCTTAGCAATAAATACACCCTCTAAACTGAACTAGATGAACCACAATTTTTTCTGCACAGATGTGACTTCTGTATGAAGTCACCACGAAAGGATAGGAGGGTTTTTGTCCTCAAATCCATTCACCAGGAGGGTTTTCGTCCTCCGATGGAAAGCTGAAGCTGTAAACTTTTTCTCTGGAAAAAGGATGTTGGTTTTTGTTCGGGTGTTTGAATAATGATTACTTTTCCACCCAATTCTTTTATTATTCACTTTTCCATTCTAGCCTTAAAAGAAATTAATATTTCTTTAATTGAATATTGACCTTTTTTCAACTTATGAATATTAATTACTTTTTGGCCATGTATCCAATATTTACTTTTGGCCCCATTCAATAATAATAAATTGTTTTTTTCCAAAGTTATAACTTAAAGTACCTTTTGGACAACTTAATAAATTATTATTAGATTATTTTCCTTTTAAATCCCCCCTTTAACCTACAGAAAATAAAGATAGGTCCTCTGATTTCATTAATTCGAGAAAGGGGAATTATAGAAAGATCTCCCACTGATCAACAATATGTATGTTGCGTGGGTATTTCAAGAGGTGATGATGAGGCTGATAAGAATGAAATCTCTCTTTGCATTGAAGAAAATCAATCAAATGGAGAAGTTAGCAATGGGTATATGGTCAAATTAATCCAACAATTCAAATTTCATTTGATCATTTTGTCAAACAATTCAAGTTACCAATATTAATTAAGTCATTTTGTCAAATTGATTGTGCGTCGCCTATGGCTTGCACGTCTTCAAAAGCTAATCTGAATCTTTGACACATGACAAGAGTTAAATTGATACATTTTGGTAAACGGTTCACAAATTCCAAAATGCCCGAATCTCAATAAGACGTGGTCTTATGAATGACGACGACAGTCCCAGGTGCAATGTTTTCTTTGAGACATTTTGTCAAATAGTTGGTGTCGTAACAACTACAGCTACCAATCTTCGAGATACAAATGCAATTGGCGGGTGTAAAGAGTAGTGACGAGGGACTTCATCGAGATTTTGAAGCAGGATACAACTGTTGTTGAGAATGGCAGAAAATTTCTTGGCATAATCCAAGTCAACAAAATGATGCATTTGGAACGAATTGTGCTTCTGTCCAAACAATAGCCACAAAGAAAGTTTCTACAAGTCATAAATGCATGAGTATACATATGGAAATGTTGCGCCTGTTAATGGGACTAGGGTTATGCACATAAGCTCACCATCAAAGGCTAAAGAAAACTCTAGCGTCAATGGTAGATCTATTACATCCATAAATTCTTCTACATCTGAGTATTGGGATTTTGCTAAGCATTTAGCTTCTTGTACAGTCTCTGAAATACCAAGGGGCATGGCTTCGGAATAACAAACTTGAGCAACAACAGGATACCTCCTAAGGTTTCTTCCTCACAATGTTTTGATGGGACTCCTTAGCTTGTTTCTTCTAGAGTTTCTAATGACTTGACAATTAACAACTCAGAGTCCATGGTTTTGTTTGCCACATTCTGAAAATCCTAAATCTATAGATTGTTCATGAAAATTATGACTAGTGACCACAAACTCTATTTTGTGGAATAAAAAACATACATGATCACTTCGAGGTATGATTGCATTTGAATATGTTTTTGATGAAGACAATTCTTGTGGATGTTTAAATAAGAAAGTTCATTCTAAACTCATCTGGGCCATACAAATTTGATATTTTGCAAGTAGTTGTTTTCAACAAGCAAATACACAGAAATTTCTAGAGAACATATCAAGATGTGCAAATTCAGAAATTCATCTAAAAAGGAAGCCAAGGGAGTGTTTTCAGCATGCAAGTAGGCGGAATTTTCAAGCATGGATTTGGCCCAATAGCTCGTGTTCATTCCCATACGATTTGGATAGGCGATCTGGTTGTCAGTTGGTCAAACTGTGGAGTGAGAGCAGTGGTGTTTTGAGCAGGTTGGATGAGGTACATGTCACCGACATCTTCTGGAGTTCTCCTACATTCTGTCCTGGAGTGCAGTCCCACAGTCAGAGGTAACTGTTGTAGTGAACTTTGGCCGTCTAAATTTCACTACATTTTATTCTTTTCCCATCATTTGTGCCTGTCTTATTTTACGTAATATTTTATGGGACTCCATAGCCCAATAGACAAGACAACGTCTTCGATTGGCTCACAAGTATTAAGTTGTAGATTTGGTGTCGTGGGCTTGATGAAAAAATTAATTGACTTGATTACATTATTAATTAATTTTATAATTAATTAACTTTAATTTAAGTCATTAAATGACTATACATTTTTGGTCATTTGATAAATTAATTCCTTTTGGAATTAATATTTTTTTGCAAATGCAATTTGAAAAGCCCATTTTAATATTGTAAATTTGCTTAAATAAAAAAAGAAAAGTAAAATAAAGGCAAATGAATGACTTTTCATATTGTAAAGGGAAAGATTGTACAAGAAGAAAAAATCCGGATTTTGTATGGTTTCTTTACTCAAGCTCTTGGAAATAGCTAGCTACAACTTTGTGTGTAGCCATGTTATTCCCAGTTTGGAGCAATGAAATGCAACAATTGGGTGAGACTCTTTTGGAGTTTTTGTAGATTTTAATTCCCTTTGTTTATAAATTTAGATTTACTATTTGTGAACAAGGACTCCATTAAAATTCTGCATTTATTTGATTATGTGCAACAATGGTGTTTCCCAAGCTTTGTGTTGAGAGTCCCCATGTATGAGCTTCCTTGATGTCCATGAGTTTCTGCGTGTTTGATCTCAATGGAACTTCGTACCATGTGTATAAAATCGGGTTTGTGAGGAGACTTTGTGCTTCCAAGCATGTCTTTTGTTCCCAAATCATCTGTTGTTTCTATGCTCATTCTTGTGTAAGAGGAAGAATTTCAATTTCTGCTATTTGTTCTTGAGTTATCCCGGTGGTTCTCCGCATTTATCCCGCTGTGGGTTTCTCCCCTTTTCTCTTTTTGTTTTTTCCTTTGTTTCCATTCGTGCTATCGGGTGAAAAGTACACAAAATCCCCCAAAATATTAAATCCAACGAGGCAACTGCTCCTCTCAATTGTAGAGGAGAATCACCATTTTCTATAGTGATATCTCCAATTATTGGTGGATTGGTGTCACTTCACTTTAGGCTAGTTACAAACCAAGAAATACAAAAAATACTCATATTTCTACCAACAGGTTTAACCAATGCACCCACCACTTTTCAATCATGCATGAATCATGTTTTGGGCAATACTTGAGGAAATTCGTGTTGGTTTTTTTTTAATGATATTTTTGTCTATAGTAAAATATGGGAAGAACATCTACAACACTTGGACATAGTGTTGGGAGTATTGGAGCAACAAGCACTCTTCGCCAAGGCATCCAAATGTGAGTTTGGAGTTTTTGAAATTTTGTATTTGGGGCACGTAATTAATGCCCAAGGGGTCCATGTGGACTAACAAAAGATACAAGCCATTGTGGATTGGCCAACCCCCACTACTATGACACATTTGAAGGGATTTCTTGGTTTATGTAGCTACTATAGGCAGTTTGTGAAGGGGTTTTCACAGCTTGTTGTCCCACTAACGGATTTGACTAAGAAAGGAGCTTTCAGCTAGTCGAAAATAGCCATGGAGGCCTTTGAAAAGCTCAAGGAGGTGATGAGTACTTGCCCAATACTCGTTCTGGATTTCACCATTTTATTTGTCTTACATGTGATGCTTCTGGGGAAAGTATAGGGACTGTTCTAATATAAAAAGGATATCCGATTGCTTTTGAAATTAGAAGACTCAAGGAAGTGGAGTGTGGATTCTCCATCTATGACAAAATGCTGGCCATCATGCACGCTTTAGCCAAGTTTAGACAATATTTGATTTGTGGAAGATTTGTGATGAAAACAAACTACAATAGCTTGAAGGATTTCCTCAACCAAACTGATTTGAGTCACAGGAAGCAAAAATAAGTGAGTAAATTGCAATCTTATGATTTTGATATTGAATATGTCAAATGGAAAAACAATATAGTTGCTAATGCATTGTCTAGGAAGCCCATTTTATGTTCTATGATTGAAATTACAATGGATTGGAATGCTGTAATCACAGCTGAGTATGCAAAAGATGGATTTACTATAGCTGTCATGAAAGATAAAGTTGATGATGAAAGGTACAAGGTGGTTGGTCTGATTTTATACAAAAATAGGGTCTTTTTAACCCCTAAATCCAAGTTGAAACAACAAATAATGAAGGCTGTACATGATACTCCAATCGCTGGTCATCCGGGGTACTTTGAAACGTACAAGCAAGGGAGAGGTTCTTTTGGAAGGACCTTAAAGGGGGGATTCTTCAATACATCTGGGAGTGCCTTGTTTGCCAACAAAACAAGGGTGAACACATTTTTCCAGCCTGTCTTTTATAGCCCCAACCGGTTCCCACACAAAAATGAGAAAACATATCAATTGGTTTCATCACAAGGCTGCCCATGGCACAAGGTAAGAATAGTATGTTCGTAGTGGTGGATAGACTCACTAAATATGCATATTTTTTTCACTTCCAGCCAAGTATAATGCTCCCATAGTGGTTGATATTTTTTTCAAAGAAGTATTTAAACTTCATGGACCACCTAGGAACATTGTAAGTGATAGGGACAATAGGTTCATGAGTCTCTTTTGGCAAGAACTCTTCTGTTTAGTGAGCACGGAGTTGTCTCCAAGGACTAGCTACCACCCACAAACCGATGGACAAACTGAAATAGTGAACAAATGGGTGGACTGATACGTCCGAAGCTATGTTTTAGGGCAGAAATCAACGTGGAATAAGTGGTTGTACATGGCCGAGTATTGCTACAATACATCATATCACATGTCAATTGGTATGTCACCCTTCAAGGCCTTGTATGGGTATGATGCATTCTCTTTTGTAGACTTGATTTTAATTGATAGTAGAGTGTTTGGGGCTGCAGATTTGGTACAACAGAGTCTTGAAATTTTGGAGCAACTCAAATGGAATCTTCAACATGCTCAAAACCAACATAAATTGTATGCGGACCAGCATCAGATAGAGAGAACTTTTGAGTTAGGTGACATGGTATTTTTGAGATTGCAGTCATATAAACAATCTTCCATCAAGCAAAGTGGAGCGGAAAAGCTTAAACTGTGCTTTTATGGTCCCTACAAAGTTTTATGGAGGGTTGGAGAAGTTGTTTATGAGCTAGAGCTGCCCGAAGGTAGCCGGATTCACAATGTATTTCATGTTTCATGCCTCAAAAAGGCACTTGGGCAGCACATTACTCCTTCCATTGATTTGGCACTTGGGCAGCACATTACTCCTTCCATTGATTTGCTACCACTCGATGATAAAGGCAAGTTGATTTTGGTTCCGTATTTTATCATGGGGTTTCGGGAAAGGAAGCTTAGGAAATGAAGCATTATAGAATATTTGGTTCGTTGTAAGGATTTGCCTCTTGAGGATGCTATTTGGGAAGGGGCAGCCATTTTGCAACATCCAAACTTGCAAGTGCTTGAGGACAAGCAATTTCGAGAGGGGAGGATTGTCATGTCCCCTTCTCAAATATGAGTGGTTGAAGGCCCTTAGCCTATTTTCTTGTTTTTCCCATAGGCTAAGGGAAGAAAAAATCAAAGGGAAAACTTTGGTTCTCTTTTTCATGTTGTAAAAATGTACTTTTTTTATAAATCTTATCTAATTTTGATTTGAGGAGCGGGCTTTTTGATCATGGGCTAGTGTAGCCTTTAAGTGAAATTATAAGGTATGTGCTTTTTAAAATATTCAAATATTCCCTCCAAGTGGAACGCACCCTTTTTGGAGGGGCTTTTAGAGGGAAATGATATAAAAAGAGGAAGGAGGTTCATTTTGAAGGAAATGTCATTTTCACCAATTGAAATATTGAGGTTGAGCACAAATTGCTTGACATGTTCCGTTGAAGACAAAAACCTTCATTGGAAATCTAAAGTTAAGGATGGAAACACTTAACTTTCAACTGGGCAGCCTCATTTAGGGGTTGCAAAGGGCAAAATTGATTAGTTTGAGGAGCTTAGACACCATTTTCAGGTAAGACAAAGCAAGGAGAAGGATGCAACAGTTGCTAGGGCAGCGCCCTTGTTTTGGAGCCCAAAAAAGGGCAACAAATTGCTTAAGGAGGGCAGCAAACCACTTTTGAGGGCAGCGACCTCCCTTGGGGTTTGAAAGTGACTCTTTCTAGGCTAAATCAAGCCTAAATTTCAGTTTGAAGGCATAGAAACATTGTTGGTATTTTTATTGAATTTTTTTCAGTGTTCCATGGGGACAGATCTCCCCCCCCCAAAAAAATCCCCATGTTTTCGGGATGTGGGGACGTCAGGGGGATGCCCCCTTGCTGCACCTCCACTGCCGGCCCCGAACTGCCATCGTCCCTAAGACGTTTCCCTCTAAAGAAGGGACGTCTCTGAGACGTCCCTTCAAAAAGGGGGCGACTGGGGGACTCTGGGATGTTCTTGGGACGTCCAGGGGATGCCCAGATGTCCCTAGACCCCCCAGGAAACATGCAAGCATCCCCCACGTTGGTGGACATCAAAAAAACATTTTTTTAATTTAAAAAAATATTTTGGTTTGTGAGCCCTCTACCCTAACCCTAATTGCTAATAGAGTCTGACCCCCACCTCCACCCCCAAGGCCTCCCAAAATCTTATAAAAAGCCTTATCCCTCTCATTCCAAATCACACAAAAACTTCATGGAGTGAAGTAGAGAGCTAAAAGTAGAGGCAACAAGCTAAGAGGGAGAAGTTTGCATGAGTGAGAGAGCATTAGGAGAGGGAAAGTGAGATCAAGAAGAGGATAGAGAAGCCAAGAAGACTCGAGACGCTTCAAGTTCATCATTTGAGCCACAAGGTAGGCCCTAGGAGGGCAGAGAAGCCAGTGGCTGTACATAGTGCCTTGCGTCTCATTGACCGCAACACACGTACAAGGAGAGTTCAACACCCAGATGGGATGTAGAGCCAGAAGAGCCAACACAGAGTAATGATGATGCTACATAGACATGGCTGGTTGGTATTGGTTTGGAGGAGCTTGAGCATGTGGAGTCCAGTAGTTCTAGTGATGCGGAGTTTGGCGAGAACTTTGGGGATGATTAGCCATTGAGTCATTAGTATTTAGTATTTTGTTTTTGAACATTGTTGATACTTGATTGTAATCATCAAGCATCATTATGAAATTTTGAAAATTCTGAATTCGATATTTTGATTTTGATTTTCAATGTTCAATGTTCATCGGTTCAATGGTTCAAACTTGAAACTTCATTGTTAAAAAGTTAAAACTTAAATCTTAAATTATTGATGTTCAATGCAATATATTTATTCCTTATACATCTTTTTATAACTAATTTTTCAAGTACTCTATGTATTTGCACCACTCCCCCGCCGCCGCCCCACCATCCCCAAACTTAGGCCCCCCGTCCCCTTGTCAGGAAACTCCGTAGAACTATGATTTTTCCAGCATTTTGTTGGTTTAAAAAGTTAGATTTTAAGGTATTTTTGTGGGCTGTAATATTTCTGAATTTGCGGTGAACATTTGAAATAAAATATTGTAACTTTTGCCCTAAATTTGTATTTCCAAAATTCTGAAATTTTATGTTTAGGGTTTCAAATAAAAAAATCAGAAATTGTAGATGTTTGTGTAGGGTTTGTTGTGAATTTTCAAATTTGCATATCTCCTAAAGGGGACAATGCACCCTCTTCCAAATAGTGCACTGTACTGCAGGTCCATTTGGGATATAGATGGAGTTCAATGCCATATCCAAGAGCTTTTTGATCAAAGCAAGATCAAGGCAAGCTCTTTTCCTTGTAGCAACCCGATTGTCTTTGTTCCAAAGGAAGATGGCTCATGGTGCTTATGCATCGACTATTGCGTGCTCTACAAAATAACGATGAAAGATCAATATTTGTTGCCATGCATTGACAAACCTCTTGGATCAACTCCAAGGTGCATATCACTTCACCAAGATTGACCTAAAGTTAGGTTCCCATTGAGTAGCAGTTTATCTTGAATACATTTCAAAGACACCATTCAAAAAAAAAGAGGGATTCTAACAATGATTGGTTATGCCTTTCAGCTTGACCAATGCGCTAACAACATTCATGTACCCGATGAACGACATACTAAGGCCCTTCACCAACTCCTTTGCCATCGTCTACTTGGATGACATACTCATTTTGAGCAAAACGTGGGAGGAGCATGTCGTGCACATATCAGACACATTGCACAAACACAAGTTGCAAGCCAACTTAAGCAAGTGCACATTTAGCGTCTTGCATATTCAACATTTGGGCTACATCACTGAGTACACATGTATTCGCATAGATCTAGTGAAGATCAATGTGATCCAAGGCTGGTCAACATTGAGCAACCTCACAGAGTGCAAAAATTTTCTTGCACTTGCTAACTTCTACTATAGGTTCATCCTTGTATTTTTGCACATAACCTTGTTGCTCAACTAGATCATACGTGCAAATGTTGCATTCCACTAGATATCTGTGCAATGATGTGAATTTGAGGAGCTCAAGCAACACCTTTTTGTTGCACTTGTTCTAACAATGGTTAACATTGTCCATCACTTGACATAACACTCGCTTAGTGTGGACACTTAGTCGTATATCCTTGAGAGACATTTAGTGACATGGTACGACACTACTTCGCCATTGAAAAATCATTGTATGCCATCATTCAAGTAGTCAAACAATGACACTACTACATCTTGGGTAAGGATACAATCATTCACCTAGGTCATAAGCTGCTTCAGTTCCTACATACATAGAGAAAGTTTGACAACATGCGCCACATGTGGAGAAGACATCATACTCATCTCTATTCCATTTGTTGATCAAGCACAAGAAGGGAAAAGACAATAAGGCAGCAGCTTTCCTTAGTCTCTCTCCAATTCAAACGCTCGTCACAGTGCTCGACACATGTGGCCACAACTTCTATGATTGGGCACCACTATACTCAATAGACCGTGACTTCGTACAAGCATGTATGAGCCTTGCATAAAGTGAAGAAGTTGTCAATTTCCATGTCTGACAAGCTTCTCTAAAAGATTGGACATGTTTGTGTTCTCAACAACACACCTCACCAAAGATTAATCTTGGAGGTGCACTAGGTCGAAAAAATTGGACACTTCAACACTAGTAGAGCTACAACACTTTACTAGCCTTATATGTACACAAACACCACATCAAGTCCTGTATTGCATGTTTCATCTCCAAGCCCATGAACATGAAGCTAGGCTATACATACCTCTGCTACTTCCATTGAAGCCTTGGGAATCTATCAAGACGGATTTAATCTCTAGACCACCTATGAAAAGCACCAAAATGACCATATGTTTGTTGTAGTGGAGAGGTTTTCTGAAGATGGCTACATGGTTGCTTGCAAGAGGAACATGGGCACACAAGATACTGTGCACTACTTCATCAATCATGTTGGGTTCACTTATGACTATCTACATCCATCATGTTTGATTACAACCCGAGGTTTGTTAGTCATTTTTGGCATGCGTAGTAGGAGATGTTGGCTACACAATTGGACTAGTCTACAACATTTCATCCTTAGACATATGGGAAAATGGAAGTTGTCAACCACACAATTGTCCTTTTGTTATTTATGTAAAACATCACACATCCACACACATGGGATGATAACTTAGTTTTCATTTAGCATGCCTTTAACAAAGCTCTTCATAATTTTATAGGGCCTAGTCTGTTTCAGACATGTCTTGGGTTTTAGCCAGCAATACCTCTAGACATATCCTATGGCACTCAATCCAGCATTAAGTCACGCACACAAGAAAAGGAATTGGAAAAGTGTAAAAGTTCTAGGTACACATCCAACATGTTCACTGATAGGTTCAATACATACTCTTGCATCAACAACAAAAGTACAAAGAGCATCACAATGCACATCATACACCTCATGAATTCATGGTGGGTAATAAGGTTTGGTTGCATCTTTGTGAGGAACACTTAAAGGGTCCTCACTGGAAGATCAAGCCTTTGCGATATGGTCCTCGCAGTGTGCTATACATAGTTGGAGATAATGCATTGCCCTTGATCTACCACAATACTTGGGTTTACATCCAATATTCAATGTAAAACTCCTTAATCCATACTTTCCATCTTTTCTTTAGCCAACAATAACATAGCATCCTTCAAGTTTGGATCTAGAATACTTGTAGACAACACTAAGGGATTAGATTGTTTAAGTCACAACAACATGCATCCGCCAAGGCACACAACACAATTATTTGAGGTGGTCAAGTTAGGACAATATGCTCATCAGACAAAAGTGGTACAACCTTTAGTAGCTTCAAATTTAGTTTTTGTAGATGACCAAAGATGCGATGGGAGCCATCGTATCTCAAGAAAGGGCAAATTTTATCTAAGTGTGGCTGCATTGGTCTGCGCTTTCCTTCTAAGAGCTTTGTGCACCCAACACACCTTTGTGCATGCTTGTGCCATTTAGACAACCTCTATGCACCCTTTTGGTTTCCACAATGCAAGGAGACATACCACACAACACTCATACTCTGTGTAGAACTTAATAGCTACGTGAACACTCCACGCCACGCTATGCCATGCCAGGTGGCACTTTCAAGGCTCACACCATGTTAGCACATTTGTCAACTTACTGCACACTGGCCAATTGTCACACCTCCAAATGGCGAACCATCATCAATTGCAAAAGTTAAATTGTTTTTTAATTGTCTTCTTTTGTAATTGCTCTCTTGTAAGCCATTCGATTCCAAGGGGACATCAATCAAGCATTGAATGGCCATCTGTTCACATTTCAATCTAGGTAAATCAGTTAGGAAGTGTTTCTGCCTTTCTGATCATGGGAATCTTCATTTTCATACTTGTTGTACATTGTACACACATGTAGGATAACCTATTCTTTCAAACTGAATAGAAGTAGCATTATTCAGCTTATCTCATGCGTTCAAATGTTTAATAGTTTATTGTTGTTTGTGTTTTCTATTGCGTGTTCTATATCTTGGTGATTCACTAGCTAAGTTGTTGGGTTGTCATCCACGCCGCAATCCTAGATCCTGTAGTGCGGATAAGTTTTTTCGCATTCTTGTCATGCATATTTTATTAAATGCTACTTGCATTCTAGAATTAACAAATTTACAAATAGAAAACAATGAATTCTCCAAGTTTGGCATTTACATCACAATTTTTATTTTCTTAGAAGCTCCATGTATAAGTTGCGCCATTATAATGCCTTCATCGCTTCTTCGTCAAACTAACTATTACTCATAATGATATCCTTATGAAAAAAAATCCTCATCAAATGTAAATAAATCTTTGTGCAGAGTCGTATGTTATTTTCACCCTGGTGCTTCCCCTTCTTTTGTTGGTGATTCATATATAATATCAATATTATGTTCAGCACAAACGTTTTTAATTTTGGTTTATCTCTACTTTTTGCAATCCAAGATCCTTTTCTTACATGCCTTGGCAGGGTTAATTTGTTTTATGCAGTAGTACTCTTAACCTTTTTTGGTTGGAGTAGACACAAAAATACTAAGCCCTCTTTGTTACACTGTTGTCTTGTTATCCCGTATTCTTGTCTTATTATCCATTACATTGTTAACCTTTCTAGGAATCCCTTCCTAGCAAACGATGTTACTGCTGGTTTAACATCCCTTTCTCCTTTCTCGTAGACTCTTTTTGACGTAAGATAATTGTTGAAGCAACAATTAAACTCATAATTGATGGGAGAATATTCTCAAATGACTAATAGTTTTAACATAGAATACACTCTTGTACCATAGAATGCTACTGATGGTTTTGTTTCTTTCAAGGATTTTGCAATGTTGTCCCAACAGTAGTTTTAAACTGCCCTCAGTAATTGTACACAATTTATCTTAGGACTTCTTTCGAACAAAATGTTGACAATATATTAAACTTCGTTCTTTCTATTTCAACAGCTTGAATCCCAAGTTTTTATTTTCGTAATCCACCAAGGGTTTCAATATTTTCTTTGCTGGGATTTCAACTGTCATAATATTTCCTTCACTACAATATTTTTTGGCCCAAATTAAAAAAAATGTTTAGCAAAACAGTTTTTTGGGACAACCAGAAAGGCTATTGATTTGATAAAATTCAATTGAGCAAATCCCCACTAGATTTATTCAAAGTAGAAGGGTGTATAGAAAGATTTGAAAAATCTTGCAAGATGTTTGTGGAGTAAATTCCTTTTGTACTGGAACATATCATTTTTTGTTAGGACCCAAATGTCCTAATCATCTGTTATTCTTTTTGCATGGTAATAGTGTTAGCTAGTTAATTAGCTCGGGTGACCCTTTCTTTGTAAGGCGGACCCTTGAGTATTAGGGTTAGGGTTGCAAGGATATTAGGGTTAGGGTTGGAATGCCTATATATTGATATTTTAAGGAAGGAAAAGAAATCATCTATATTTTGTAATATTAGCTCTACCCTCAAGGAGGTCGCTCCCTCGAAGAGGCTTGTGATATCTGAATATAAGCAAAGTTCGCAATTATTTCTGAGTTCATTGAGTAATTTGTCCTATTTTCACATATTGTTATTCTGTTCGGTTTATTTGTGCAAGTAGGTTCATAACAAGTGGTATCAAAACTTTTCCAGGGCCATTTTCTGCAACAACAGTAGTTTAGAGATTTTTGTGATTGACCACCATAGGATCTTGGTGATCAAATAATGGTAACAAAAGTAGTTGCACTAGGATTTTTGCCCCAAATCTACCCAATTTTTTTTCCTACAAGTAGTTTTTTCCCCTTTAAGGTTAGAAATTGTGTTTTGGCAATTTTAAAACTCATAGCAAGCTATCGTTATTGGCTAAGCTGACTCATTGTTATTGGTGAATTGAGGTGTGTCCCCCCAATACCCAAGACTCAGACATCGTTGTATATATATTTTATCTACCACGTGCCTTTCGATATATAGGAAGTGCCTAGGTTTTCTATTTTTCGATAGGAAACCTTTGGCCATTTGTAATTTGTGATGCATTGATACGCAGTTGGCCTTGAGAAGTTATTCTTGCTATACCGTGGAGACATGATAGTGGGCTACAGGACAGTTCAATCCTCCATAGTTACAGCTCTGAAATCCTGGAGTGACACTATTTACAAATGAGATTAGTATATTTGTGATCTCACGAATTAGACACGCCCTCTAGTAACCTTCCCTATGTTATCCTAACATTTGTGGAGTCAAATCCAAAGCTGTTTTTTTTGGAAACACAGTACCAATAGAAGTTAGAAATGGGTCAGAATATTTCAACACCCTGCCAAAACATAGTAACAACAGAATTCAAAAGGGTTAGAATATTCCAAAGCAGTTATCTGGACACGGTATAGTAGCCAACCAATTGGAGTTTGGATTTTTTATATTAGCCCAAATTGATTTTCTCTTCGTGTTGATCATTTTGGTATAATTCCCCAGAAAAAAGAAAAAAAAGAAAAAAAAAAACTATATTGGCCACAATGATGGGTCAATGCTCTTAGGATCTTTCCTTGGAGAAGCTAGATGAGGACATCAGGTCAATGTAGATAACACAATCCCAATTGTCCAAGTTGGACAAGCTCGATCTCATTGATGACTTGGACAACAGACTAAGTGGATTGAATGGAAAGTATAATACCATAAGCCAAAACAATGCAAATGGTTCTAACAGTGAACGATACTCTCACAACCACCCACCACACTTTGGGTTTCAACATCGTACACCACGGTTGGATTTTTTAGGATTTGCGGGTGATGACCTTACCATCTAGTTGTATATGGCAAATCAATATTTTTCTCTCTATCAAATTCCCATATATCAAAAGCTTTGGATAGCTTCATTCAACTTGGAACATGAAGCTACTTAATGGTACTAGTGGTTAGAAAAGACACAAGTCACTCTTACATGGGATGAGTTTTGTTAACACTTATTGACTCAGTTTGGCCCTAGTGCATATGGGGACTTCACCAGAGCACTGATTAAATTATGACAAACTCACTCTGTCCTTGATTACCAGACCTAATTCGAAAAATTGGCCAATCAAACAAAGGGCCTAAATGAGGAGTTTTTCAAAAGTTGCTTCATTAGCAGATTGAAAGATGACATTCATGCAGAGGCCAAGATGTTCCAACCAGCTACTTTGGTGGAAGCAATCAATTTATCTAAAATAGCCAAGGACAAACATGCAACCTAACAAGTTCTGGCTACCATCAAATTCAAATCAGGGCACTGAGGACCTCAAATCAAGCGTCTGACATAGGAGATGGCCGCTCGCCTAACAAAAGGAATATGATATAATTGTGATGACAAATATGGGCCAAGCCATAAATGTGTCGAACAAAAAATATCTCTTCAATGTTGAGGCACCTTCCATGCTTGACATACCAGATTATTCTAAAGATAGCTCAGATGAGAAACAACCATAAGAGAATGGTCCAAGTGAGGACTCTTCCCCTGAAATTTCAGTACATGCTTTCGCAGGAATCACAACTCCCCAAACTATGAAGGTATTGGGGTACTTCAAGGGGCATCATTTGACTATCGCCATCGACTTTGCAAGCACTCATAACTTCATTGACCCTTGTGTGGCCAAGTAGGCGACTTGTTATATGTATCCATGCAACAGTTTTGAAGTGATGGTAGCTAATGGAGGCACATTGGCTTGCACAGGAAAATGTTGGAATGTCAAATTTTCCATGGGTGATTACAATCTCAAATCTAACATGTTTGCCTTGTCATTAGGCAGTTGTGACATTGTCTTGGGAGCTCATTTGCTTTGCTCATTGGGACCCATTGTGTGGGACTTCTCTGATTTATGGATGCAATTCACAATCGCAGGGCAATAATACACTTTATAAGGAATGACAATAGGACCCCCTCAACTTATTAGTTCTCACCACATGACTAGGCTAGTAAAAGGGGTTCTTCAGGGATGATGGCTCAAATTTGTGCAGTCCAAATTGTGGCGACATGGACATCAACAAAACCGATAGAGTTGCACTTGATTCTCCATAAGAACTCTCAGATGTTTGTGAAACCACGAGGATTGTCTCCACAACACTCACATGATCACACAATACCACTCATATTGGTAGTAAATCGTGAAACATTCAGTCATATCAATACCCATACACGCAGAAGATGGAGATTGAGAAGATGGTCCAAGAATTGCTTCAAGCAAGGGTCATTTGACCAAGTGTTTGCCCATATTCCTCACCAGTGCTCATGCAAAAGAAAGATGGGTCTAGAGCAGATTTTCAATTAGAGATCAGGTTCACCATTTGGGAAGTCAAATGAGCATCTATACATGGTCTGAGTTCTCAAGCATAGCAGGCATGCTGAGCCCGCTGAGTCCCCAGAAATGTTGACTCCACAAGTCAAATTGTCTCTTGCTATTTAGAAAGTTCACGTCTCTAGCCAAGGAGGAATACATTGTTCTCCTTGGTAAGGGGCCTTTGCTACAGCAGGGGAATTCCGAAGGAATGGTTCACCAAAAGGGTTTTACTTCGGAAAAGTGCTAAGAAGAAAAGTCCGCAAGGCAAAAAAAAAGGCAAAGTAATTCCTTCGGACTTTTTGTCTGAAGGAATACTTCGGAGAATTTATAAGGGAACACCCGCGGCCAAACAAGGAGAATCCAAAAGTCCACCCAAAGCTAGTTCCCTTTGGAAGGGTCATTTGCAACATTCCCGAAGGGCACATACCCTTCGAGAAGGTACAGGAACGGATTCGGGACCTTTGCAAAAAGCCCGAGTGCCCTACAATTCTTCCGAAAAAGGCACAGGAGAGCTACTAGCCCTTGCGGAGGGCACTTGGTCGGCGATAGGACCACGGTAACCTTTCCGAAGGGCACATTTCGAAGAGCAAAGGCATAAAGATATCCTTCGGACAAAAAGTCCGAAGGAATTCGGAAAACAAAAAAAAGGGCTGCGGGAAAAACCCAAAGAAAATACAGCCAAGTCCGAAGAACAAAGGAAAAGACCAAGATGATTCTTGCAGACATTTGGTCCGTGGGAAAATAGTAGACAAAATGCCGATGGCAAAAGACAAAGGCAAAGCAGAAGGAAACCTTCGGACTTTTTGTCCGAAGGAATTCCTTTGGACAAAAAGTCCGAAGAAATTCGGAGAAAGGGCCACGGAAAAAACCCGAATAAATGCGAAGCCATTAAAGAGAAAGAAAACCCGATTAAGACAAAAGCCCGAGCAAAGGGAAAAGAGAAGGAAAGTATCCTTCGGACTTTTGTCCGAAGGAATACTTTGGAGGATAAAGCCGAAGGAAAGAAAGCCGCAGGAAATACATGCAGAGAAGAGGTTCTGAAGGAAATAAGGGTGACATCCCGCAAGACGTCAAATTCTGACCGCGGGAAGTAACTGTTGAAACAGGGGTAAACCCAGAATTCCAAAAGCAAAGCCCAATGGAGAAAATATAGACCAGATATAATTATAGATTAATACATCCGAATATAGAATCTCGCCAGAAATAGACATGAACTGGCAGACCAGAGCATGATAAAATACATGCAAGCAGGGGCTATCTTCGAACGCCATTCAAAGCTTCAGTTCACTGGTTATTAAAGTCCCGCTCGTCTCCAGATCATCTCAGGCATCCGAGGGTCCAACTCAGCTTCAACCGGAGTTCTGAATTCGAATGTCGAGTTGACTGTTCCAAATTTAGAGTTAACGCCGCATCCACTAGGAGCTTTCCATGCGAAGGAGAATGATATCTTCGACCAACTCAGCTGCCAAACAGTCAACTCAGCTTACCAAACGGCCAACTCAGCCTTTCAAATGTTCCAATTCGGCATCAAGCAACTCACGTAGAGTTCTAAAATTAACATTGGCGTGGATTTCCATGCAAAGAGAGGTGGGCGGTTCAGAACAAAGACAAGTTCACTTCCTCAAGTGCAAGAAGCTTCATGCAAAGACAAAAGAAAACATATTTTATTGAAAGGCCAAGACAGCTTTGAGTTAACTTAAGTAAATCCTTCTCTTCAATTTTCAACGCCAATCATTGGCCTTTTGTAATTCACTCTATAAAATGGCTTTCAGCCTTGATTAAAAATCATCCAATCTCTCTTGGTTAGACTAGACTCTGCCATTGGTGAGTTGTGTAACTTCTTCGATCAATAGGACTGTATTTTCAGATTTCAAGCGTTGGCATAGTGTATATTTCATTCAGCAATTTACATAAGTGGTAGATTTCTCTCCCTTCCCAAATTTTGTTTCATACCTAATTGCTAGATTATCCTTATGCAGGTCATGTTAAAGTGTTCTTTATGTCTTTTGCTCAAGCTATAAGTGGATGTTAGGTGGCTGCAAAGTGTCTTTTATCAGACCTCTCTCTATCGTTTTCCCTCAGGTTTTGGTTATTGGATCGAACCTCTTCATGAAATATTTATGCATAAGTGATTGATTGAAATCATAGGTCTTCATTTTCCCTTGTTCGTTCAATGTTCAAGGTTCCAAGTTGAGTGGATCAAAATAATGGTGCATCACCCCCCTTTTAGGTAGGATTTCCCCTTTAAGTTTCCTTCTCCCTTTTCCACAGTAGTCCGCAGCATAGAGTAGAGATCCTCATTGATACATCATACAGGAACCAGCCTTCTCTGGAGGTTCTTCTCACCGTTGAGGCACCCACCCTCGTGAGAAGATCCCATTGTTTCAGCGGGATAGAGGACTGGCCATTTGGTGCAAGTCTTCGAATCAGGGCGCAGCTTCAGATTGACAACAGGGCTTGGAGGTTGTGCGTGGATTTTAGGGAGCTAAACAAACTCATAATCAAGGACAAATTTCCAATTCCAATGTTTGACGAATTTGTAGATGAATTGCATTGGGACAGATTTTTATCCAAGTTAGATTTGCGGTTTGGCTACCATCAAATTTGATTATGGGACAAAGATGTCCCTAAGACAACATTTTGAACTCATGACAGCGACTATGAAATCTCCATAATGCCATTTGGCCTTAAGAACTCTCCATCAACATTCCAAAGCCTGATGAACCAGATTTTTTGAGCTTGGCTTTGCAAATTCATTTTGGTGTTCTTTGATGACATTCTAGTATATAACAAAACGTGGGAAGACCATCTACTGCACTTGGACCAAACCCTCTAGCTGCTGATCGACCATCAACTATATGTAAAACGCTCCAAGTGGTCATTTGGTACCATAGATTAAAACCTCCCATAAATTGCGATACGATCCTGAAACAAGAAATCTTTTGACAATTTGAAAGAAGTCTTTGGCCAATAAATAAGTGATTTTAGCCAAGTAATTATAGAGATTACTTGACGAAAATTATGACTTAATCGCCATGACTCACCCAAGGATGGAATAAAAGCCCAGATTGAGAAAAAAAATGATTTTATCATTGTTTTTGCATTTCTTCTTGTGATTCACAAATACAATGCATAATCAATGGAGCTAGGGTTTTGAGTTTTAATACTTGAGGTCTAAGGGCAATAAGACGGATTCCTATCTTTGTAATAGCACTTTTCTTCTGACTTTCAAATTGTTGGTCTATTTTGCTAAATATTTGTCGTGTTGTTCATAATTAGACTCTCAAGAGTCAAGACTCAGAATGAATAACAATTTGACAGTGGTACATAGGCAGCATACATGCTCATACAGTCAGTGGAACCGAAGGTTTTCATTGACTCTTCAAGGCTGCCTCAAGGAATACATACTGATATAGTGATTAACATTGAACAAGGCCCAAGGGTATACGCTATATAACATACACAGTCTCACAGCCTACAGTTGTAGGCAGCGTTTTAATACATACTCCGTTTTCAAGATTCAAGGAAAACACAATCACACAACCTACAACCATAAGTATTTATTTTATTTTTCATTATCTATCTGGTATGAATCATGATATCTACTTCATTTTCGACTTCTTCCTTTGATTAACAACTAGGGTTAGATTCCAAAACATATATTTTTTGTTTTATAAGGTTTAAGCTTGTTATTTAAAAATGGCATCCGCATTCGGTTTAGTTGCTCATCATAAACCTAAGTCCAATGACTGTTCTTGGAAGCATTGTAAAGCGGCAAGAGAGGTCAATTGGGTTATATGCAATTATTGCAAGATGAAGATCAGTGGAGGTGTCTATCGCCTTCAATACATCACACAACTATCAGTGAATGATGTTATATTGTGCATACAAGCACCACTTGAGGCTCAAATAGAGATGGTTGCTTGTTTTGCGACTTATGCGGAGAAAAAAGATGAAAGTTGATGCACTTGCAGCCCTAGTGAATAGAAGGCCAACGAGGGATGATTATGACATTGAGGCCACTTCTATTGCCCCAACTCCATGGGGTTAGGGACGGAGATGAGGCTTATCCACTGAAGATAGTTTGGCTATTTGCTTTGTTCTTTGAAGTAGTCCTGGGTCACAACCTTCACTTGAAGGTACTACTTGGAACTGGGAAGTGCACAATGAAGTAAGGATAGTTGCGACAAACGTTTGGTACTATAACAACTTTATTTTCTGTGATCAAAATTCTATACTAGGAGAATTTGGTCATTGCATTGACCATTGTCAGGAAGGGGTTCAAGGCTTCTATTTTATGATCTGAGTGGCTCGTTGTTGGAGGATTTCGTTAAACATATACAAGATATTTTAGAAGAGAAAAAAAAAGTATGGAAAAAAAGGATTGTACCATTTTCTCTGATGGGTGGACGGATGGGGAAAACTGCATATTGATTAACTTTCTTGTGGCTTCAAGTGGACAACTGGTCTTCTTAAATTCAATTGATAGTTCCCACTAAGTAAAAATTGTAAACACTTTGTGTCATATGTTGGATGAGGTGGTGATGGAAGTGAGTGTGTAGAATGTTGTCCAAGTTATGACAACAATATGACATCATATGTAGTAGTAGGGAAATTTTTTGAAGAGAGACAACCTACACGTTTTTGGACTCCTTGTGCAACCCATTGCATTGATTTCTTACTTGAGGACATAGGAAAGATTCCATGGATAAAAAATGTGTTTGAAAAGGTAAGAAATATCATCAAGTTCGTTCCCAATTACACTTGGATGATAAATTTGATGAGAGAGCACACCAATGGAAATGGGCTTGTGCGATTCGAAGTCACATGATTTGCCACAAACTTTATCACATTGCAACCTCACTAACATCTCTTAAACAGATGTTTGAGTCACCAGAGGTTTCCTATGCTAGTAAGGCATGAAGACCATTTTTGATAATGTGTTGGTGAAACGCATGGAGGAAATCCTTAAGGTAACGTTAAAATTAACTATTTTTTATTTATCATTTATTTGTTAGATTTTTTTTAAGAAAAATCTTGATTTTAAATTTTGGACATTATTTTGTTTTTAAGTGTCAGAGCCTTTAGTTCAAGTTCTACAGTTGGTGGATGGGGAGAGAAACCCAATGGGTTATTTGTATGAGGCCATTTACGTGGCTAAGGAGGCCATAGCCAAATATTATGGAAAAAAATCAAAGAAAATATAAACCCATTTGACACAATTGATTGGAGATGGATCAAGACGCTCCACCAACATATTCATGTAACAACCTACTACTTGAACCCTAAGTTTTTCTATTCTGATTCATTTAAGACCAATGAGGAGGTTATGGATGGCCTCAATACTTGCATAGAGAGGATGATCCTTGATGATGACACTAGAGATTCAATTATTGAGGGGCTACATATTTACAAGAATGCAATGAGGAGACTTTTTTGTTAGCTCTATGTGTTAAAAGAAGAAACACCTCTCATCTCAGCTAGCTAGAAACAAATTGAATAATTTATTTTTATTTTTTAGTCTCTACTCGTAGATACTATTGCTACTACTAAGCTTTTTTTATTTAGCCAAGTCTAGTTGACTTAAAAATTTATAAATGTCCTATTTACAAATGTGTGGTGGGATGATTATAGTGCAAAAACACCAAATCTTCAAAGGCTAGCCATCCACATTTTGTGCTATCTATGTAGTTCTTTTATGTGTGAACTTAATTAGAGCATGTTTGAAGTTGTCCACATAATGAAGTGTATCAGGTTGCAACACATTGCCTCAATGACCTTGTCTTTGTGTGATAAAATCTTCATCTTTGTGTGAGACAAGTGGAAGGGGCAGAGAGTTATGATACAATTGACTTGGATGAGATCGATCTATATGTCGATTGGATTGTTGATGATGCGGAGCCCATGTTTACTGCGAAGGAGATCACAAATTTTGAGAGGGAGGCAGAAGAAGCAATAGCATCAGGGGCAGCAAAAGCATCATGAGGGGTTGGTGAGGATGGTGAGCATCTTGTTGCCACTCTTGTTGGACTTCATCCAACCTTCCATGTGTCATGTTTGAAGTTCATTGGACAACGTGTTCACGTTCAGATGACCCTTCCTGTGTTGGATGTAGAGAGCTCCATCATCCTTGAACTAGAGGATATTTTGGATAAACGTACACACTCACTCCACAACTAAACCATCACTTATGTTCTGGTCCAATGGGGGGGCATGCGACCAGACAATGCCACTTGGGAACCTCTAGCAGCTTCAAAAACAACAATTCCCATAGTTCAAGCTTTTAGGACAAATCTTTGCGAAGAGAGAGGGCATGTTAGGATCCCGATGTCCTAACCATCTATTATTTTTTTGCATTGTAATAGTCTTAGTTAACTAGCTTGGGCTCCCCTTTCTATGTAAGGTTGACCCTTGAATATTAGGGTTAGGGTTGCAAGGATATTATAGTTAGGGTTGGAATGCCTATACATTGATATTGTAAGAAAGAAAAAGAATTCATCTATATTTTGTAATTTGAGCTTTGCTCTGGGTTGCAAGGATATTATAATTAGGGTTGGAATGCCTATACATTGATATTGTAAGAAAGCAAAAGAATTCATCTATATTTTGTAATTTGAGCTCTGCTCTCAAGGAGGTTTCCCCTTTGAAGAGTCTTGCAATGCAATATCTGAATATAAGCAAGGTTAACAATTGTTTACGAGTTCATTGAGTAATATGTTCCATTTTCACGTATTGTTATTTTGTTTGGTTTATTTCTACAAGGGGATTCATATGATTTTTCAAGAAAAGCTTGTCGTGATCCTAAGTAATCTTCTCAACACCATCCATAGACCTTTTAGTGCCATCATCTTCAACATATTCATCTTGTAGTTCATTTATTCATTTCATAACTACAGCCGCAATGGAGCATAAATTGGATGCTTAGTCTCTTTGTAGAGTGCATTTGTGTTGAAAGTTTCTTTGCCCTTTGTATATCGGATTTTAAAATCAAACTCTTTAATCCAACTGACCAAGTTCATCTGTCCCATTGATAAATGTTGTTGCGGGGAATACTTTAGGCTGTCACAATCAATATCTAAGATAAACTTGCTCTTAAGGGTGTATTATGTTCAGCTTATACAGGCAAATAATGGCTAACATCTACATATCCTAGGCGGTACACTTGAGTCGCTCATAGCTGGGAATGAGATGATGACCTTGCATGATGACTATCCCAATTACTTTCAAAGGCATCAAATTCAATGATGAACAGCTTGCTAGAATTCACAATGGCTAATAGGGGTATGCAACATTACATCTTCTATCTTGTGAAAACAATTTTTACTCCCCTTTCCCAAAAAACGGATACTCGTCAAATAAATCAAACAATGGTGAAATAGATTAGGCTTTATGATTTATGGGTTATCAATAACATCCCTCAAAGTCTATGGAACATGTTTAATTAGATGCATGTTTAGGTGTTTCCACTAGGTTATTGCTCAATTTTTACATGAAAAACATTCACTACTTCTATTTAGAAGATATACCTCAAAGAATTGACATTTATCTAGGAAAAAATGCTTTAAGATTCATAATCTCTTTGAACCCTTCTAGAACTTGTGAGAGCCTTCCTTTTAACCAATCTTCCTCATTGCATATGCAATATGGGCATTTCCCCATTCGGTTCTACTTTTCAATTTTTCAGGTGTTGGGAAGTTCAGCTCTGCCTTGTTTGCTTTTTTCTTGATTCAGGATTCTCTTAGTGCTCCCAGACAATGGCTCCATGAACAATCTCTTTTGGATCTGATTCTTTTGTTTGACAGCAGGAGTGAAGAAAAAAGAGGAAGACCCAGTGCATCTGGTGTGTTGATATTTTTATTCATTAGAGAGAGAGCTTCTGGAAAAACTGTGTAAGGATTTTTATGATCACGAAGTGTGATCTGAAACGTTTTAATCATAAAAATCTTTGCACAGTTTTTCCAGAAGTTCTCTTTAATCATATGGACTGTGGAAACATTAATTCTCTTATATATTCATTTTTTTAATAAAAAAATGACATGCATTACTTTATTTGAATGTTGCTTTATTGAACCTTATTATTTATGGACATAACTAAAACTATCTTATAACATCCATTTGTCTATGCGGAGTCTACATGGAGACATGATTTGAGTATCTTGAGTGGATACAAGGCTATTCCTTAAAGACCCTAGTTTTGACTTCTGCTAAAACATAGAATGATTTCTACTGCCTCTTACAATTGAAAGATCATTCAAAAAAATTTGTATGCTACTTCAGAAAAAATTAGGTTTCTTTTTTTGGCCTGACATAAAGGTTTTTAAGCCTTGGCTTGACCCCTTGGCATAGACTGAAATAATTCTCTAAAAACTTGGATTGAGGGAAGGCTTAAATAATGAACATAAAACTCTGTAGCTATGCAGTATTATGATGACTGTGTGTGCCAGCTTTGGAAGATATCAGCACGTGAAGAATGGATTCTCTTCTGCTGATTGGTCATGTTGTATATAGTATGTACCATTTAATTGTGCTATGCCTAACCAAATTGTAGACTATCTTATCCGAATTTCAGTCTTTCAGCAAAAATAGTTCTATAATGTTCATCACTAAAAGTTTTAAATCCATCTTGATGATATATATTGACTGTCTGTGGGAACATGTGTAGGATTTGAATTCACTTTATGTCTGATCAGTACTTTCTTGGTTCCTTAATACAAGTTATATATAGTGGGTTCCCTCTAACCTTTAAATATGTGTAACTATTTTAGATATGCTCAGTTTGGAGATGTCTCTCCAAAGGTAGATGTTTATGCATTTGGAGTCGTTCTTTATGAAATCATTTCAGCCAAGGAAGCAATTGTGAAGATTGACGATGTGTCAGGCGAATCAAAAGGACTTGTGACTCTGGTTCTTTTTTTGTTCCTTGCTTCTACAAGTTTATTTAAATGTGCAGCATGTGCTTTTTTTTTTCTAAGTGGGATTTTCTGATTGAAAGTTCATTCTTAGGATAGGATCTTGTTTTTACTGGACTTTGTAATTCTCTTCTTTTCCCAGCCTTTTTTCTAACCATCTTATTTGTTGTCATTCTCCATCTTTTTTCTTGTAGTTTGAGAGTATTTTGAAGGACCCTAGTGGGCGTGATCGTATTCCGAGTCTAATTGATCCCAGCCTTGGAAACAATTATCTACTGGAATCGGTTTGGAAGGTGTGCTAAGTCGTAGGTTTTGATATAGTATTTAAATGCAACTTGTAGTTTCAAATGGTCCATGTGGCTGATATTACCTTCTCTGTTTGCCTTACAGATGGCACAGCTTGCAAGAGCCTGCACACAAGAGAACCCTCAGCTCCGGCCCAGTATGAGAACAGTGGTGGTTGCACTCATGACGCTTTCATCTGCAACTGAGGATTGGGATGTTGGTGCCATTTATGAGAACCAAGCTCTTGTGAATCTAATGTCGGGGCGGTGAGGTAAATTGATATTGAGAGGCTTTGATTCAACTTGGAACAAATAACTGTACCCAATCTCTAGTGTACATCAGCATTGATTTTCATTTTTAATTGCCATGTTGCTGGGTATGGAGAACCCAGTTTTTCCATTATAAACCATCCTATGATGAATTGAGATTCAACCATCCATTTGTGAATTTCCAGGGAGGGTCAAACTGAAAGGAATAGATGAAAGTCTCCATAGCTCTGTTTATAATGATTATGGTTCTCGAGCTATGAAAACTTGTACCATAAAGATGTATATTTGCACACTAGAAAACAGAAATGTCAATTGACGTCAGATTTATATGAATAGACAGTAGCAATTGGCATCAGATTTCTAACATATATATAGTAGCAGAAAAGATAAATGTATCATATACTTTTCATCTCTGAGGGGGAAACTCAAAGATCTTGACACTTTAGTCTTTGGAATTTGAAGCCATGTATCATGAGTCCAAAGTTCTTACAGCTGGGAGTAGGGAAACATGTTTTTGTTTCTTTTTGGTGAACTCTTTTGGTGAATTGTCCTACGATAAATAGAAATTGCATTTTGATAATCATAACTATGAAAGAATCCTATTTTTTTACCATAATTTCTGATTGGTCTGGTTTTGAAAGTCCATTGAACTACGCTCCTAAATATTGACCAATTTGTTATTGCCTAAAGAGCTGGATACCGTTTTTCCATCCTTTCCAGCTCTTTAACTCCACAGAACAAAATTAAAAGCATATTGAAATATACCAAAGATATTCTGGAACCACAGACGAGCTGTGGGGTTTATCGAATCGACTGTGTGGGGTAGGTTATACATAGGAGAAATAGGGAGATCCTTTCAAGAGATATATATCATCACTGTGTTGAGAACTCAGCCCTAGTGGAGCATGCACAAGTTACCTCTCACGAAACACACTTGGAAAAAGTGTTAATTTTGATAGAGGAGCATTACATGAAATGAAAGGTCAGAGAGGCCATTGAGATTAGTAAGTATTCTAACAATCAGTGATTCATGGAAACCGAATATTCATCTACTCAAAGCACAAATTTAAAAAAACTAATAGGTAATGTTAATCATTTAATGATATTTGGACAATTATTTAGTATTGTCATTTATTACTTATTATTGATGTAAGGAGCCCCTGTTTGTAATCTTATCATTCATCACGACGATGAACCACAAAGTGTGGTCTGAAATGTTGATTTCCTAAATTTGTCCGCGTGGATGTTCTTTCTAATTTTTCAATATTGTCCATATAAATGCCAAAAAGATTGAGAGAGAGTTGTAATTGATAATCATTGAGCATTCGTTGATACATTTCATCTTAGCAATAAGCTTTTCACATAGCTTAATCACAGTCCTGCAGAGATCAGGAGGGATATTGATTTCTTCCATTATATTCGTAATGTTGGCTGTCAAAACAATGTCTTTTTTTGTTTATACAAAATCATTAGCGATAACTAAAGGGTGACAAGGTGATCAATGGTGACTTGTTAGTTTTTATTGCTTACCTCTATCCAACGATTGATTTTTTTTTCCCAAGGATTAGACCATACATTTTTGTTAAAAGTTGGCTACTCGTGATGCTTCAATAATTGCATGGGTCATTTTGGTTTTCAAATATGAAAAATTGAAACAATTAAACTCTTGGTCCATTTTTATGGGAAGTCTTCCCTGACATCGTGGTTGAAAAAATGTTTGATATGAGACACGAGGATCTTTAAATCTCAAGTTTTAAGACTTCGTCTTCGTATCCTTCATTGTTCTTAGCTTTACATAATGTAAGTTGTTTAATGTTAGATTTATATCCCTAATAGGGAAAACCTCAATGTAGGGTTGAGTGATCATAAGTACATTTAATTTCATATATTTTAATGTAGACAAGAAAGATGATTCCTAAATTTTCGTGTGATAATTTTATGGTTTCAACTTATTATAAATAATCAAAATAATGCATAATATCCAATTAGGGGAATGAGCCCAGTGGTTGGGTGGGGTCCAATAGTTGTGACCCGCATGGTGAAATGATTACGTAATTATAAGTAAAAAGTTCTTATTTAATTATGCAAGTGTTCCACTATTTTTTATCAAAGTACCCTACATATCCAAATAAGGGTCTTATTATTGTTTGGATATACAATATAAAAAATTTGAACTTATATTAAAATTCTTTAATACATATTACAAATAATTAAACTCCATAGTTTTCTAAAAATGGTATATCATATTGAAAACAATATATATCTTATTCAAGATTAAATATTCTGTAAAATATTACAACCTTTTCATATATTTTCAGATGTCAATAATTTGAAAAAACCAACTTTATTAATTAGATGAGAGACACGAAGTCAAAGTTGTACAACCTCATTATATGTTATAGAAGATGTCTTCAATGTCCCATGCATTTACACTTTTATTACATCCTATCATATTTAATATTCAAAAATATGGGTTTTAACAATTGGCTCCACAATTTGCAACATTAACAACCAATATCAATTGTGTCCCCTTGCAAAATTGAAGATTCAGAGAATTTGTAAGCCTTTCCATTCTCATGCACATTCAAAATTCAAAATTGGGTTGAGTACAATACCTCTATAAATGAAAAATTTTAGACCAACCAATGTTTGATTGTTAGGGTTATTATTAGAATTTTCTTAATTTGGAAGCGTAGTTTCATATTCAAATTAAATTGAAGCGGACTTTAGTTTTTCATTGCCCATGTTCCAAGTAAACACACTAAAGTTTTTCACTAGCATAGTAGTAAATGTTTTTGTTTTACTATCAAACGAAACCGTTTTGTGAATTCATGTGTTATTTATATGTTGTGTTGAATTAATGTTATGTTATTCATTCATATTTTGAATATTTTAAATGTTTTCCATTCATGTTATTTATTTTTTATATTTGCAATGCATTTCTAATTCCCTGTGTCCGACTTTTCATAGCTTTTGCAAGTCCCACTGAACTCTCCCACACAAAAATGCTTGTTTGGATCGAAATGAATGTGAACTTGGGATGAAAGATTGAACATTTACCAATATACGTACAAAAGCTTGTTTGGATGAAAGGGTATTTGAACTTGGGATGGAAGACATGGAAGTGTTGGTATACGAATGCACTGCTTATTTAATTATGCATATAATTAATAAATATATATTCTAGCACATTTCATAATTCAATAGGGAGGAAAATATTGGTATACACAAATATTCTTTTTAATGATTGTTATGCATATTTAGTTATGCATTTGATTATTTTTTACATATTTTAACACATTTTAGAATTCAACGAGCATGTTGGAAGGCCTTTATGTGATTAATATGCAATGACCATTTTCGAAGATGCATGCTAGACTTTGTTTTCATTGGTTCTAAAGGTAATGTCATTATGTGTGTCGTTAACCACCTCTTCATCATGCCTTCCTCAAGTCACTCTCCCCTAAATGGCATGGAACCCAAATGTCTGTTATTGTTATTGTAATTGCTTTTGCATGCCTTTACAACTGAGTCACTTTTTTCTAGCATGTTCATGGCAGCCCTCAAGGTTTTCATTTACATATCAATAAATATTATTGTTTTTGTAGCAAACCATATCATTTTTTGAATTCAATGGCCATGTTGGAAGTTTTTTGTCATTAATATACAATAAATGGTCATGTTCGAAGATGCTTGGCAGATTTTGTTTCCATTAATGTGACCAGTTAATGTTGTCAAAGATAAACTCTACAACTTGTTTAACATATCTTGTTCAAATCACTCCCCTCACAAACCTGGTATTTGGATGGAAGCCCTCAAGGTTTTCATTAACATGGAAGACTTAACATTCACTAGTATGTGGATGGAAGATATGAAGGTGTTCATTCACATACAATTAAATATTAGTCTTTGTATCAAAATTAATGTTTTCAGTCACATACCATTAAATGCTATTGTATTTGTATCAAAATTATGTTTTTCATTCATTTACCAATAAATGTTAGTTTTTGTATCTAAATTTATGTTGTGTTATTTATATATATAATGCACTCGTATTTCCCTGCATTAAAGTGTCGTGTTAACCCTATTCAAGGTATCATATTAAAATGCCACTCACTTGTAGTACATGTGAGATGAACGATGATGGAATCCAATGACCTTTTATGCAAAATGAATTGTTTAACAAAGATTGTAGCTTCAACATATTAGATGGATGGAACGTTACCTGCCTTGAACAACTTTCAAACTAAAGATATGTTAGGGAATTCATGTTGCTATGTTATTTATATCCTTGCTTGTAACATGTAGACGATTTAATGATTTCACAAGGCCAAGGTTTGATGCTCACTCCTTCAACAAATCTAGTGGGCTCATTTGAGAATGTCGACTATAGGTGTTACAAATAGTTGGGACCTAAATGTGCAATGATTTTTATAAATTTGTCCAATAATATATATATATATATATATATCTGTGTGTGTGTGTGTGTGCGCTTAAAATTTTGTGCACTTAGGCACCCCATCGAGTTAACATGGGTCATTAATAAAAAATGAAGGGTCATGTTGGAAGATGCTTGTTTGTTTCACTGAATAGTCATTGGTATGTGGATGGAAGCCTTGAAGATTTTCTTTCACATTTTAGTAAATGTTATTGTCTTTGTATCAAACTTAAGATTTTCACTCACATACCAGTAAATGTCGAATCAGATGTATCAAATCAAATCATTTTGTGAAATCATGTTGATGTGCTATTGATATGTTGTTGTGAATTCATGTCGTGTTATTCATTCACATTTTCAATATTACAAATATTCTTTGTCATAGTTATTGTTGATGTTTTCCATTCCATTAGAGGTTACTTATATATTTGGTTGATTGTTGTAGTTTAACATGCGGAAAGCCAAGAAGAAGACTTAGTTTGTTAGACGAGCCACACGCAACAACAAAGAATAGAGGAGTTAAATTACCTATTGATGTTGATGAAGAGGTTAACAAACAATAACCCACTACCAATCGTTGAGAGGGAAGTAATTGAAGGGCAACCCATTGCTAAGGAGGCAGAGAATGAAGTTATTCAAGACCAACCCTCTGCCAACCAACGTGGAGAGTGGGTAAATGATGATATGGAAAGTGCAATGTGAGATGTCGATGACAATGGTTATCAACATATGTTGCAACAATAAATGGGGCATCAAACCAAGCACTTTGTCCAATTGGTTGAAAGGATTAACATCTACTAACAAGAGGGGACCACCCACTATTTTATCAGAAGCAAAAGAATCTGAGATTGTGCAATATTGTAAGGACTTGGCCGTCATGGGCCATGGGTTGGGCATCTCGCATTTGACGACACACGTTGCCCACATATGTGAACCCAGAGCCAACTCTTTCAATAATGGGCTTCTTGACAAGTTATGGTGGACAAGGTTCAAATAGAGGCATCCCAATTTGTCTTTGAGAACAACATGACTGGACAAAGATAGAGCTATGATGATAAGGCTATCTGTATTTGCAATTTTTTTATGATAACTTGAGAACTATGTATGCCCGAAACCAATATGCGCCACAAAAAATATGGAATTGTGATGAGACATGGGTGCAAATTGGTAGGAATTGTGGCATGTAGGTCATTGCCAAAATAGTGGCGAGAAGTGTGCCACAAATAATGTCGAAGAGTAGAGAATGGACCCCAATTTTAGCATACGTTAGTGTAGTTTGGCAGAATATCTCAGGGTTCTACCTCTTTAAAGTGAAAAGGCAGCTGCAGAATCTCATTTCAATCTGTGAACTAGGTGCATGTATGGTTGCCCAAGCCCACACATGAATGACAAGAATTATTTATGAAATCACTACATTATTTCTCCAGATCTATTCCAGGAGTAGTATCCCTTGTAAATAGACATCATGTCATTTTTTATGGGCACGACAACCATGTTGCACTATCAACAATTGAAGAGGCTAGAGCTTTGGGGATTGACATGCTTACATTGGCTGCACATACTAGCTACAAATTGCAGCCTTTGGATGTAAATGTGTTTGGCCCATTTATGGCATGCTTTAGGAATGAGAGGTGGTCATTGATGAATACGTATCATGGTTGCAAAATAAATAGACAAGAATTGGCTACTTTGGGCAACATAACATTGAAGATGAAAAACTACTAACAATGTGAAATATGGATTTAAAAGGACAAGTAGTTGACCCATAAGCATTGAGACAATAGCTAATGACATGACTCCAAGTGCAACTTTTCATGTTGAAGAGGATGAAATTAGTGCAACTAGAAATATATTGAGGTTGGTTGGGTTGGATGAGGGAGATATTCAAACTACTATGTTGTAGATGGAGCAAATGCAATAAAAAATTATTGTTGAAGGTGAAACGACAACAAATTTAGAAAATGTTGTAGATGCGACAAAGAATAATGGGGAACTCGCTTTGAGGTGAAGGCTTTTAAACTTTCATTAAGCTTATGATCCATTTCCATTATGAATGGTAGATAACAAAGTAAATTTCATTTTATTACATAATCAAAACTAATATAATAGATAATCATTGCATTACATAATACACTTCATTACATTGCATAACAAACTTAATACATTTGATTACATTAGATAACAAGTAAAACAAAAATTACACCATCCAAGGTGGAAAAAAAGAGCTATGCCTTTCATTGGTTGTATTTGAAGAAAGTAGACTCGCAGTTGGTCCTTCAAGGGTTGTGTCTTTAGTGGGATTTGTTGCTATGTAAATAGATTTAGGAGGAGGGATCCCACATGAGGCAGTTGAGGATATAATGTTTATCATGTCTTTCAATATGTAATGTTGTTCAGGGAGAGATGAATTTGCTATTTAAACATCTTTGCCTCTCCAACTCTTTTCTAGCCTTCTTGAATTCTCTCTTCCTTCAATCATGCTCTTTTTTTTCTTTTTTCTACCGTTGTATCTTCTCTTGCTCTTTTTGCCTTTTTATTTCATTTTGAATCTTTGTTGTTCTCTTCTTTCCCTCTCAGCCTTCCTAAAGATTTTCCTATCATTATCTTGTTCTTTCTTCATTGCCTTCAATTCTTCAATCTCCTTCTTGCAAGATTCATATTCTATAAACATTTTTCCATAATCATTTGATGTGAGTATTTGAGATTGTCTGTTTAGTGTGAGTGCATTTTTTCATGATTTCTTTGTAACCCTTTCTACTAGCAATTTTAGAAATGTAGATATCAATTTTTTTTGTTTATGTCACATCCTGGTTTCTCACTAAATTAATTTATTTGATTCTCCATGGATTATTATGGTTATTCAATTGATTAATTAATTTTTAACTAAACTGTAAGTCATATGCTACTATGAGATAGTTGTATGTTACTTGATTTTATAATTACATTGTTATGAGTTAGCTGTATTGTAAATTATTTATATTATGATCATATTCATTTATTGTTACAACATTGTTTTATGATATATATTAAGATGTTACAAGATAACTACCTTTTTGTCGTGAGTTGGTTGCAAGAAAGTTTCATCCCTCAGAGCATGACGGAGGGAGAGCATCATTGGAAAGGATAACATAGATGGAGGTGTTGGGGGATGATAAAGAAACAACTAGAACCCATGCACACACCACATTAGATAGTACACATCATATGCATTGTGTGGATTATTAGCGTTAGCACATTTTTTAAGTTATCTACATTTAGATAATTGATTATGTGTGTTAGTTGTTTGTTAACTTAGTTTAATGCTTATGTAGAATTAATCTTGTGTGATTGCATTATGGATATTATACATAGTTTTAGTGTATAATGTTGCAGTATGATTATGTTATGTTATTGTATTCATGATTGTTAATGCTTTGAGAACATAAATCTATGTGAATAATATCTAGTTACTATTGTATATAGACTAACTATAATGTCTTTGCAATGTTTTAAAACATTAACTTGGTATCATATGATATTCAGGGAATATCAATATATGGCTTAACACCATAATATATAAAAATAATAAAAGACGTAGATAGTCTATATAACATAGTCATAACACAACGATTATGTTGTTATAATACTATTATGATTGGTTTAATAGTTGCCCAAAATATCAATTGTTGTTACAAAGTATCATCAACTTTATAGTAGTGACATTATTATATTAAAAGTCATAATGTTACTATTTTTACTAAGTTAGTGAAAAAGATTGAATTATCCTAAAAACTAACCTATGATATAAACCTAGTCTTTGTTAGCATGCATAAACTATGTTGATACTATAAGTGTTAGTTATCATTGTTAATAATGATACATTGATATTATAAGTGTTAGTTATCATTGTTAATAATGTTAAAAGTGGATTTTTTTCGTGGGATACATGGGCTTGTAATGTAAAAAGGTCATGCAATGATTTTAAACAAAGAAATTAATGATTAAAGAAATTAGGGGAAGATTCCATAGAAATTAGGGCTTTTCAGGTATAGTCAATGGAAGTTAACTGTGAATTAGTGGAGTTTTAAGGATAATAGGGATTATGCATGAAGAATTGTGGGTGGAGAGTTAACAGTTGCATGCAATATTAAATGGAAAAGATTGAAAAGAAAATTGATGATAAGAAGGGAGTGGGAGAAGAGAATAGAAGGATGAAGAGAAGAGGAAAAGAAACAAAGCGACGGACAAAGATTCTGGTTCATACAATTGCAAATTTGGAAGCAGTAAAGAGGTTGGTGATAAAATTATTATCCTTTTTGCTTAAAAAATTATGTATATTTTTGGGTTCCTAGGGTTTAAAAAATTGATTTGCCTTTAATAAGGATGTAGGCTTAGCCCTATGGATGGTTCAACCATCCATAGAACTAAGCCAATGTCTTTTAAATTCCTATGATTGCCAACTAAATTTGCATGTGTGGGAAGTTGTTAGGGTTAAATGGGTTTATTTGCTTGGTGATGTAATGCCCTAGCTCAAGATAGAACTTTGGGTGGATAATTTTGCAATATATATCAAAATGTGAAAATTGGTAACTGAGTGTGGCTTGTGACACCCAACCCATAGGTCCCTCTTGCATGCTCTCATGACCCTTTTAGACATCGTTTCACTTATTTTTAATCATCCATATGCTTTTAAAATTTTATTATAGCTCAATTAGGATGCATTTTCTATGATAAATCCATCCCCCTAGGGCCTGTACCTTCAATACAATAACACCCAACTTGGACTCTAGCATTGGACCCCAGGGTGTCCATTTTTTGTGCTCCTATCCAATTGCATTTTTAGTTCCAATGGTCACTTCCTTCCAGTTCCTACCCTTCCTCTTGTTGGCCTAACGCGAATACATTTGACCCATGAACAACAGATCTCTATAAAAGCCCATTAAAGTTCATTTAGAAGAGGTTAACAAATATCACAAAGCAAGCAAGAATACAAACAAGACTACTCAGGTATATTTTCTTATTATCTGCATACAACTATCCAATACAGCCACAAGCTTATTCAAACCCTTACATCAATCCCTTACATCAATCCTTAGCCACTTCAAGCACACCCAATTTTAGCATTTTGCATCTTCATACACACTATTGCACAAAGCACATCAAGTGGGAGAACTACATATGACTTGATCCCTCTTTGAAGTATTGGTATGTAGGCAACGTACCTACACAATGGGTGTGGATACACGTTCAGTGCATCTTACACACACTAAGCACCCCTTTATTTCTCAAGATTGATCAAAACACAATGAAGTCTAGGGTTTGAAGACTAAATCAACTTTAAAAAGAGTTTTGTAGACCTTCAACATTCAAAATTTCATAGGCAGGGTCACATAGGGACAACAAACAAAACCTAGAAAACTCAAGTCTCAAGGATAAAAGTAGTAGAAGAAGACTCTAGTGCCGAACCCAAGGGTATCATATTTCAACGCTCCTATCCTTTCACAAAATGAAAGTTAGATCCTGATTTGCGACACTATCCCAGTCCTACACAACAAATTCCAGACCATGTCTTAGTCGTTTAATTTGATTTTTAGCTAATTCTTATTTTTTTCATATTTATTGCTATTTATAGAAAAGTTAAAAATACAGTTAAATGATACAAATCAGTAGCTAAATTATTGTAATATTATTTACTGATTTAGTCAACTCAGAACCTTAACTAAATTAGGTATAAAACTCTAATATTCTCAAAACTGTTAAATCATTTGGTGAACTCCACTTACTTCATTTGTGCATAAAAACCCTAAAAACCCTAGGGTAAATTCCTTGCTAATTTTTTCAATAGTTTTTTTTATTTTTTACCTGCATATTTAAATAAAAAATTAGCATCAAATTTCAAAATTATATAGTAATTTAACAAAAATTATTTTCTTCCAAACCCTAGTTGCATATACTAGGTCCCTTTAAATCAAAACTTTTCCAATATTTTTTAAATTTTTTACTTGTATATTTAAATAATTAATTAGCATCAAATTTTATAATTCTATAGTAATTTTTAAAAAAATTATCATTTTCTTTCAAACCTTAGTTGTAGGTCTCTTTAAATTAAAAAAAATTCAATATTTTTTTGATTTTTTACCTACATATTTAAATAAAATATTAGCATTGAATTTTAAAATTCCACAGTAATTTTTAAAAAATCATTTTCTTCCAAACCCTAGTTGCATATACTAGGTCCCTTTAAATCAAGAATTTTTTAATATTTGTTACATATATTTTCACAATAATTTTTAAAATTCCTTGATAATTTTAAAAATAATATCATTTTTCAAAACCCTAGTTGCATATACTAGGTCATTTTATTTGCTTAAGGTATCACCTTATATCTAAAATCAGATTCTACATAAAAACAATAAAAATGGATCTGACTTATTTACACATTTCTTTTATTTTTTGCAAACAATAAGGAGACCATACTCGGTGATATCATGTACATGAATGATGAAGTTTATACCATATGTTAGTACAAAGATTCATTCTTTACATTTCATGCTTATTTTTCATAATATGGGATGATTTAAGACAATTATCATTAAACATGTTAAAATACCTCTTGTCTCACCTCCCTTGGAGCCTTTATCCTGTATCAAGTTATGTTGCATGGTCCATTTCACTCTTTCCCCTGTCGCAAGAGAACCCAGTTGACACCCTTTGTCCTTCCACCCCCTCGACCTGTCGATTATCTATGCTCTCCTCCTGTAGCTACTACTAATCCTATATGGATAGTAAATAATGCGGTTAGAGCTATTACTCGGCGTGTTACCATGCCTCCCCTACCTAGTTAGGAGCCCCGCCACCCTCCTATTCATTTCCATCCTAGGCCCAACCTACCCACATAGGCAGATCTGTACAAGGCATATGATATTGTTGATCAATTGAGAAACACACCAAGGTTTCCATGTTAGAACTACTTCAAAAATCCAATGTGTTCAAAGACATTATCAAGCACTCACTCAGACTGCTATGCCCATTAATTCAAAGCCTTCTTATTTTGCATCAGTGGTCAACATGTTAAGAACTATAGAAGATGTTATTTCTTTTGATCACGAGGACATGCCATCTCAGACAGTTATTGATCAAAATTTACCACTATTCATACAAGCTCAAGTCAAAACCAGTGCAGTTAAGAGAGTTCTAGTTGATAGTGGTTCTAGACTTAATATATGCAATATTACATTCTTACAGACCATGGGTGTAGATATGGCATCCATGCAAAAACCATATAAGAATATTAGAGGGTTTGATGATATACCACAATAGACATTGAGCACCATTGCTTTGGATATCATGGTAGGGCCCAAAACCCTCTCTACATAGCTTCAGGTCATGCCAGGTCCTCTTCATTATAATCTTCTACTTAGACAACCTTAGATACACGTTATGGGGGCAGTTCCTTTTACTCTTCATCAATGTGTTAAGTTTTTCCATGAAAGATACCTATACATATGCCAAATAGATAACCAGTCATTCAAATATTGTCAAATTACATAGTCATCTTCGACTATTTTTCCAAATGAGACACCTCATATTATAGTTTAGTCACCACCTCATCGCATTTCTCTTGATTAGATACATACATATGAGGTAGGAGAGACTAGCACATCTCATGCTCCACTTACAGTTGTGTCCTCAGCTCTAGATACTCAGTTAGTCATATCAACTTCAACCATTCCATCCACTCCATCAGTCATGGTTCCTAAACCTGTTACAATTATACAATCACTGACAATAGTTCCATTAGTACCAATTAATTCTATAGATACAACTCCTCTGACAATTACAATTACTATGTCAGTTATAGATATTCTCATAACACTGCCATCTTCTACTACTACAATTGATAAGACTCCCATATTATAATTACCCCTTGTGGTAAATTTTGAGTTACCATATGTACATGATGTTGATATGGATTCCCAAGCTACTTCAGATGATGATATGACATCCACACTCACAAATGACTATTTGTGTGGATTGAGATTTATACCAGTTGGCCTAGGAGAGTACTAAGATGACTGTAGATCTCTCATTACACATCCTACATCACTCTTGACATCTCACACTACATTCTTAGGATACACTCCATATTCATGGCCATAGACAGATCATTTGACACATAAAATTTACATGGCTACCTCTATGGATATAGAGCCAGTCATTTAGATTTAGGTAGATAACATACAACATCAATCATAGATTATACTACAAATGTTACTTGATCGTGGATTAATCACACTACCTACAGTATGACATAGATCTATTAGTAGGTTATCATGGCAAGATAGTCGTCTATTTTATCTTTTTCACAGGATCACATGGCATGATACAAACTCATGTACAGCTTTATAGTAGAGATTGGATAAATTACATGTTCAACATATTATTCAGATTACATCACCACCAACACTAGATTCACCACTTCCATCAAAGCCATCTACTAACAGAGCTAAATGTCCAGGAGACTCAACATCTTCACCACCAGAGCAACCTTCAGCTCATCGTCGATAGGTTGACACCATTACGAGTGATAGATCTCCAACTCCACAAAGAGCGCAGATCTTATTGACACCCAAGAAGATAACCACTATGCATACATAATTTGTAGTGTATGATGATACTTATGATGATGATCTTGAGGCATTTGATGATGGCCATGATCCCTTCCTCCATTTCCATCCCCATCAAGCTCCATCCTTGGACCCTTTACCCCCTCCAACCTAGTCTTTTACATCATTGTGTATATATTGCTTATTTTAAATTACTTGTATATAGATTTCTTTCAAATTATTTGGACATAGTTCTTTTTTGATTATTTTTACATATTTTCTCAGTATTTCTTGTACATAGTCTCCTCATGATTGATTGTACATAGCTTATATAAAAAAAAATCGAATATATCAAAATACAAAAACATTCAAATATGTTAAAATATAAAAACATTTAAATATGTAAAAATAAAAAAACATTCAAATATTTTAAAAATATAAAAATATTCAAATAAATCAAAACACCAAAAACATTTCAATTGTATGTATTATCCATGTTTCACATTTCTACTACCATGCTAGACTTGCATTTGCTATTTGATGCTATTGTTTGTTGATTTATCTACATTACCATGCTTCACTTGATCTTCTTTGAGTGTGTGCAGTGACATCCAAATCCATGATTGCTTCACTCTACCTATTGAGGGGCATCCCACTTCTACATTCAAGACACACATCGATATACCTACCCACTGGGAGCATCTTCTACATGACTACACCATCCTAGTTATGTCATTCTTACATCACATACTCTAATTATCATGTTGATGTACATTAATTACTAACTTATATAGATTACTCTATCATCATTTCACTAGTATATAGCACTTGTGTATTTATTAGAATATACCTAGTCTTGTACTACATGTCTTACATACTTTCACTTCTTGCTTTGATTAGTTAGATGCGATTGTATTTCCATTATTTACATTGCTTTCTTATCTTGCTTTACGTAGCTAGATGTGATTGTATTTCTTAGTCTCTATTTTGTCTCTTATATGTGCCTTAAGACATTTGTCAATATACTTTACTTCTATTCTTGTGTGTGCCTTAGGACATTTGCCAATGTCCTTTGCTTGTACTCTTCTATGTGATTGTGGATTTCACATCAACCTTGCTTGTTTCTAATTATATGTGTATATGGCATTTGAACATGCCTTGTATGCTTGCTTTCTAGTTTGAGTGACATATGTCCATTTCCTTGTTTGCTTGGCCCCTTGGCCACCCTTGTATGCTTCTTGTTTCTTGTCTTTTGTACTTGTTGATTAATTGCTTTTCAATTGTTTGCAATGCCATGATCTACATCATGCATTATCTTGCTTTCTTGGATGCCATAATGGACATCATGCTCCATCCCTCCTTGACAACTAACAACTAACATTTCCAATTTCAATTTAGTACATTGCACATGCTATTACATTGTTATATTTATCTAGGTATACCCCTGTTGAACTAACAATCTCTCATACAAACCATGTTATATCTTGAGATATCTTATCGATTATCATTTTTATATCATGTATTTTCGTAGCATAACACACTTGTACGGCTCTTTTTTCTAAGGATAATCATTGCAAATTATTCATTCCTACCCTCAAAAGAGGGGGAAATAAACAGGGGTTTTGTCATAAAGATCATAGCTCCTATCAATCAAAAAATTAGCTTTCAAAATACCCAAAACAGTATCCAGACTTCAAACTAGGGAGAACAGACAAGGTAGACTGATCATCACAAAACAATCATCAAAATCAAGTTAGGATACTATTGCCAAGATTATAATATAACACCAAATAGTAGGGTGTTCGATTCTGGCACTCCTGTCCAAACAACAAAAAAACTAGATCTTCTAAAAAAGACATAAAAGTAAGTACAATTACAATTTTTTTAGCAATAGTTCAGTTTAGAATCAATAGTTTCGGTATAATCTTTCTCAGAGAATCTAGAAATAGGGGCATCATGCATACCATGATGGTTCTCACTTCCAATTTCAAATTAGACAGTTGATATAACTCCCAAATTAAAATCCATGTTTTAGACACTAGTGATTGAGGGCAATGTGTGTGGCACATTTGACTTCTTTTCTTTCTGAGTTCAGTACATTACCCATGTATTCTTAGCATTTGCATGCTTTATTTCATCTGGAGGTGGGTGGCATCATTTCCAAGTGGCTTCCACATAAGCCTGTTGCCTAGTTTCAGAGTGGCTTTCATACAAGTCTAATCTCCACCTTTTTTGAGCAGCCAAGAGTGGCCTAGTTTTCATCACACATCCGGATATCCATGCCACATTATTAGATTACAAAACATTCATGGGATTTAGGAGCCATCTCATATGACACATATTTCATACTAGTATCAGTTTATAGCTTCACTTCATGGAAAATGATGGAACCAAAGGACTAGATAGCCTTTGTATTCTTGAACCACCTACTCAGAAAGATTAAACACGTGATCCAAACATCGATTAACACACGCATGATCACATAGCTTCACTTAGTGGGCGATGATGGAGCTAAAGGGCTAGCCTTTGCATTCTTGAGCCACTCTCAGATAATTGAGCACTTAGCTCTGTTCATGATATTAATCTTGATACAACACCATTCAACACATACTCAATATCATCCAACATCACTTAGCATCACTCAACAACACAATAGGTTTTGTATTGGTCCACGTACCCAGTGAGGTGTATTTGTTCATTTTTCTTCCTCTCTCTTACCCAACTTTGTACGTTCTTATTTTAGTTATAACATATCTAGTAAGAAATGATCTAATTTTTGTTTTTTTCTTATAGATTTATACTTCACAACATGATTTTTCTATGCACACTCAATATCACATAACTTCATGGGCTTCACCCTTGCAAGTAAATTTAGGTACATTTTTTGCTTTTTCTTTATCTTAATATTTCATTTTGTTGGATCACTAGAGTAAAGGGGGGGAAATGTATTCATATAAAATGTGAAAATTGGTAACTTGAGTGTGGCTTGTGACATCCAACCTATAGGTCCCTCTTGCATGCTCTCATGACCCTTCTAGACATCATTTCATTTATTTTCAGCCATCTGTAGGATTCTAAAACATGATTCTAGCTCAGCCAGGCTGTATTTCCTATGATAAATCCATCCCCCTAGGTCTCGTACCTTCAAGACAATATCACTCAACTTAGACTATAACATCAGACCCTAGGGTGTCTATTTTAGATGCTCCTATCCAATTGCATTTTTAGCTCAAATGATCACTTCTTTTCAATTCCTATCCTTCTTGTTGGCCTAACATGAATACATTTGACCCATGATCAACAGATCTCTATAAAAGCCCATTCAAATTTTATTTAGAAGTGGTTGGCAAATATCACAAAGTAAGCAAAAATACAAGCAAGACTACTCAAGCATATTTCCTTATTCTCTACATACAACCATCCAATACAACCACAAACTTATTCAAACCCTTACACTAGTCTCTAGCCACCTCAAGCACACCTAATTTTAGCATTTTGCATCTTCATACACACTATTTCACAAAGTACATCAATTGGGATAACTACATATGGTTTGATCCCTCTTTAGAGTATTGGTATGTAGGTAGCATACCCACACAAGGGGTGTGGATACACATTCAGTGCATCTTACACACACTAACTCCCTTTCTTTCTCAATATTAATCAAAATACAATGAAGTCTAGGGTTTGAAGACTAAATCATCTCTACAAGGAGTTTCATAGACCTTCAGCAGTCAAAATTTCATAGGTAGGCTCACATAGGGATAACGAACAAAACCTAAAAAACTCAGGTCTCCAGAACAACGGTAGAAGAGGACTATAACATCAGACCCTAGAGTGTTCTATTTCGATGCTCCTATCCTTTCAAAAAATGAAAGTCTGAACCTGATTTATGATACTATCTCAGTCTTGCACAACAAATTCTAGACCCTATCTCAACTATTTCATCTGATTTTCCTGAATTTCTCCTCATCCTGAGATCTCTTTATTTTTTCTATTTCTCCACCATTTTCTATTCCATATCCCATGACTCTCATTTATCTCCTAGATTTTCCAACATGCATGCCAAAAACCTGACATGATCATTTAATTTAATTTCTCAATAATCAGTTAACCAGTGGAAATTTCATCATAAAAAAACCATGCAAACCAAATAGTCTACCTAGCTTCGTATCATGACTCGAAGGGTCTATAAACTCCATGTTTCACAACTCTAAATTCCCTTGAATATTCTAAAATGTACAATTAATTAAACATTATAATCTATATGATAATCCTTGACTTAAGAAATGTCAATTATTACCATGCAAAGTGATATGCTTCAAAATTCTATTGACTTTCATTATAATCATGCCTCCAAACAAAACTTCAACCTATGATTTGACTATACCTATAGAAAGGTTAAAAATATAGTTAAATTATATAAATTAGTAGCTAAATTATTGTAATATTATTTACTAATTTAGTCAACTTAGACCCTTAACTAAATTAGGAATAAGACTTCAATATTCTCAAAACTATTAAATCATATACATATGTATAATACACTCAATAGGATATATAAATATATATATATATATATATATATATATATATATGAAGATTGTCGATTTGGTTAGCAACTATATATGTTGATTGTGTGTTTTTGATAGTTAAAACAACGAAACAAAATATATAGGAACTAAGGTTATTTCTTATTCAAATCTATGAATATATATTTCTATACGGATTGTGAATTCATGAAAATTAGATAGGACACACACACACATATATACACTATGTATATATGTATTACACAAAATCATGAGTTTATATATATATATATGTTTGAACTATAAACATTTTTTATTTGATTGGGTAAAATCAAGTTTTGAAAGGCTTTGCAGCCTTATACAGTGGAGGGAACTAAAAATTAAGCATTAAAGCTCTAATGGGATGCCTCTACTGACGATAATAAAATAGGTAGCAAGATCTGCACACCACAAGAACTTCCACCAAAAAACAAATTGAAACTCACTTTTACTAGGAAACTTCCAGGAAGTTTCCACCAAACTTATCCAGGGGACCTGACCCCTTTTTCATTGATATTTAGAAAGTTGTCATAGGGTCCCCCTGAATGGAGAGACATAGGAATGTTGAACCTTTGTTTTTCTTCCTTTCTTTTTCTTTTGAATCACTAATCAACCTTCCTTTCTTTCAGATTGAATTCCTAAAGAGACATCCATAGTTGGGGCATAGGGCTGGGATTTATCTTCCATTGTTATGAATAGAATATGCCCTGAGAGAGCCTGATTTTGGGATTTCCTTCAAGGAGGAAGTTGGGATTGGCATAACCTTCCTTGGAGAGATAATATCAACCAACAATTCACCTTCAGAGTGTAATGAGCTTTTAGGGTCCTTGTTTGAAGCAGGGGAGGCAGGGGCTTCATAAGAAGAGGCAGAATCCTTGTTTTCAGTGGCCCACTCTTTGTCTGTGACCAACACCATGAGGTTTTTGGGGATGAAATCTTTCCACCAGGAAGAGTATTTCTTTTTCCTGAGGAAGCTATAGTTTTTGGTCAAGTGTCCAGTGAAAAAATAGCTATGGTAATGAAACAATAAGCCTTCATAGTCAATAGCTTGAGACTAGGTGCGATTTCCAACCTTCAGGGTGATTTTTTTGAGAAGATTCTTGGAAGCATCAATGTTTTCTAAAATCTTAGCAAAAGTAGTGAGGGAAAACTGGTCGGTATCTAGATGCATACATAGAAAGCTACCCAAAGATCTAGCAATAGCCCTTATGCTAGATTCCATCCAAAACTGAAGTCAAAGATTGGGTAGATGAACCCAGATGGGTTTAATATGCATAGGTTTAGTGAGCGGGTTGAAAGTGCGAGACCAAGATTTCAAGCTCTAGCGTTAAAGCTTAATCTCTTCCTTATCCTCGATATTATGGAAAATAATAATGAAGTAGCCTTTAGCATAGGGGTAAATATCGAGTTTATACATAAGTCTTAAACACTATAAACATATACATAAATAAATTATGCACTTTTGTTTTAAAATCAGACAGGACACACACACACACACACACACACACACACATTACATGAAATCATGAGTTTATGTATATATGTTTGAACTATAAACATAAGTCTTAAACACTATAAACATATACATAAATGAACTATGCACTTTTGTTTTACAAACTATGAGAATATATGAATTGTGTGTTTATTTGACTTTCCATCCAAGAGGATATATATGTTGTGTATATGTTTGTTTTTCAAATTAGTGAACATATTTATGAGGGCTGAATATATATATATATATATATATATATATATATATATATATATATATATATATATATATATATATAAGTTATGAGTGAAAAGATATAGGTTAAAGTTCCATTTTGAAACTTGTAGCGTATTTGAAATCTCTAAGCATATAAGTGTTATTTACAAGAAGATGACTGTGTCAAACTTGAAAGAATATATATGAACTATTTGTATTGTTCAAACACTTATAAAAATGTGTCAAGTTTTGATAGTATACGATTCTCAATAAATTGGTTTTAGATGTCAATTTGATTTTTTAGATACACATAGAAATTCAAAAAGAGTATATACCTCCTATTGATAAACAAAGGCAAAGTATAGGTCTATATGGTCGATTGTTCATTTCACTCCATTTTCAATAAAATGGGTTATTGAATATACAATCTAAGGACTTAAATTGGAGTGAATTAGGTTAATTGAAATGGACTGGTTCTAATCCTAATTGAGTTATATCTTTTATATAGGAATAAATAAATCAAATTAAAGGTTTTTGGAAATGTGGAGACCCTATATAGATCTTGATGCTTTTTCATGGAAAGTTAAATAGTTTAATAGAATCATATAGTTCTATAAGAAAAATAAAAAATATTGTTAGTATGACAAAATATAAATTATGTATTAAAACATATATATTATGCAAAGTGCATAAAAATACAGAATATATCTATATGAGAACATATGTACTCATATACATGTATAGCTTATATTTATACATTGGGATGTATGCCAATATTTATAACGTCTAACTAATAAATTAAGTCACAAAATCCTGAGTGAGAGGATACTATAGTTATATGCATTAAGCCTCCTAAAAGCATAATAAGTTACATAAATTAAAGAACATGCTTTTGTTTATGAGTTAATCGATCTTTTAAATAATCATGACTATTGTTTGTAATTAAGTAATATGTACAATATACTATGATATTGTTGGTTGTAATATAATTGAATTTACTTAAGGAGATTTGAATATGTAGTCTAAGTAGATATTATACCCTTTTGGTATAAATTGTACTTGTTGTGCTTATTATTTGTGTTAAATATTATAGTAGAGATTCATTCATACGTTTGATAGATTAAATATATGTATTATGATTATTATTTTATTTAGCATGATTTATACTTGTTAGTAGGAATTAATCTGTATGAATATGTTGGTTATATATTAATAAAATCTCACATTGTTTGTACTAACTAAGTAATGAGATGGATATCACTAGTTTACTTAGCACCACCAATGTCAGATGAAGGTAATCCGATCAAGTGGTGTGTATAAATTTGACTAATCTTAAAGATCAATAATTATTTGAAAACTTTGATCAAAATAATGTTTAGTTAGACATTGTCATTTCATATATATAATTTACATGTTTGTGTGGTATCATGTTAGAACGTATTTTCTTTTTTGGTACACATCATGTATTATAAATCTTACAACACACGGGTACTAGCTTGTCTCTCTGAATTTTTGCATTATCTCTATCTACCCATCTATGAAAGGAGGGTCATTCCTTGTTTAGAGATTGTGTAGGAGATCAATGGTATGTGCTTGGTGTGGAAAAACACTCAAATGATGCTCTCCCTCACCACAACAATACTTATTTGAAGACTACACTTGAGATTATCAAAGATACTGGAGTTTGGGTGACTCATGCTCCATGAAGCCTTGTATCTTATTTTGTATTTATTGATACATTATGCTAGATGGATACATAATTAATTATTCATTTTACATTGACAAAAATAGTTTATTATTGTACCATCTATGGCTGGATTTTATGTAATTACTTTCTAATTATAGTTATATTTCATTTCATGTGATGTTAATGATCAATAATTGTTGAATGTTACATGTTTACTTTATATTTAACATATTTAGTATGTATATTAAGATCAATAATTATATTCTCATGGTGTAATCTACTGAAATAATACACAAAATATAATTAAAAAAATATTACATTATTCTAGTAAATCTTAGTGGGGATGTTACATTGTGATATTAGAGCTTTGATTCGAATTCTAGAACTTAATGAGTTCGTTAATATATTTGTATTATTTTATTATCATAAATAATAATGGTGTGAGAAAGAGCATATGGAGAGGGTCCTTCAAATGTCAATGACAATAACCCTCTATTTGATTCTAACTAATTTTTTGATGAGCAAGCAACAAAGTTGGATCAAATTCTTATAGCCATGAATGAAAATAGGGATTGAATTGTAGCCCTAAAATAGAAAATTTATGGACATGAGGAGGAAGCCCATTAAGATGTGCCTGAAGAGCATCTTGCTGAGCAAAAAAATTCCTAAAGAGCAAAGACATGAGGAAGTGCCTCAGGATGCAAGAGCACATGTAGCTATAAAATTGATTAGGGATATGAAAAAGGTGAATCTACCTAGTTTGATGGAACCATTATGGGAGATGGAACTAAAGCATGGTTGACTGAGATAGAGAAGTATTTTGATATTCAAAACTACTTTGAGGTCACCAAAGACATTTGGGGAGCATATTAGTTGGTTGATGAAGTAGTTGCATGGTGGGTCAACAAGAAGTTGTAAATGAATCTTAATTTGACCACCACTACTTGGGAGCAATTTTTGACACTATTCAGGGTACGATGGCTTCCATAGTTATATTTTGACCAAAAGCTTACATATTTTTAGAATCTAAAAGAGACTTATCAGTGAATGAGTATTGGGAATAGTTCACCAAGTTTCTAAAATATGTATCTCAATATCAGGCAAATGAGAGATTTTGAATTAGGAAGTTCATCATGGGATTAAAACCCCAAATTTGTGGAGAGGTGGACGTTCATGGACCATGTCTTTGAGAAAAAGAAATTAAATAGGAACAAAAGTTGAAATCTCTTGCTCAAGTTAAAGATAAACTTAAGAAAAAGTTTAGAAGTTCTAAGCCAAATTTTTAAAATAAGAATTGGAAGCAGAGGAGTGGAGACTCCAAATGTTAGTTCAAGAGTCAGAATACTAGATTCAATAATGGTTCAAGTAACAAGAAATTGGGTAATGATTTCAAAGGTGATTTCAAGGGAAACCAATGGTCTGATTAGAAGGGACCACCTGGAGGTTGCTTCATTTATGGAGGTGACCATTTTATGTGTGAGTGTACCTAGGTAAGTCAAGAAATAAAGGTTCTACTCCTTAGCAAAGAACTTTTAAGGAACATAGTCATGTGGCAGTTGATAATCGGCAAGCCAAATTCCAAGCTTAACCCATGGAACTATCAGATATTTTGTTTGAATATCTAGTTTCTATTTTCATATATACAAGGGATACATAATGTTTCATAGCTCTTAGAATTCTAAATAAGCTTTCTAGAAAAGCTAGAGTAATGGAAAATGCATGGTTGGTACAATATATGAATCATTCTAAAGTCAAAGTGGACTAGTGTTTAGCTAAAATAGAGATTGGATTATCTAAATTCACAACAATAGTGGATCTCTATGAAACACCACTAGGGTCATATGATGTGATCCTAGAGGTCAACTAGCTTGCTAATCATAAGGCTAAGGTTGAATGCTATTTAAAGAAGGTTGAGTGTCTAGATGATTTTGGAAATTACACACTAATTCAGGGAAAGAAAATGGAGTTAAGGCTTAGACAAATTTTTGGAATGCAACTCAAGAAGGCTCAAGAAAAAGGATGCCAAACATTTATCGTTAAGATAAATGAAATGGAGGAATTTAGGGAATCATCAATTGAAGATTACCCTTTCCTTATAAATTTTCATGATGTATTTCTAGAGGAATTTATAGGATTACTTCCTAAACATGGGTTTGATCTCTCTATTAATATCATACCAAGATCAGAACCTTGATCTAAGGCACTGTATAGAATGATAACCACCAAATTGGTTGAATTGAAGGCATAAGTCTAGGAGTTATTGTCCAAAGGGTTAATCAGACCAAATGTGTCACCATGGGGTGCACCAATTGTCTTCGTCAAAAATAAAGATGGTACTCTTCGAATTTGCATTGATTATAGAATGTTGAATAATATGACTATAAAAAATAAGAATATGTTACCTTAAATAGATGATATTTTCTATTAGATGTGAGGAATAATGATATTTTTAAGATTGATATTTATTCAAGATCATCAATTAAGGATAAAAGATGAGGATATTCCAAAGATGGCATTTAGAACTTGTTATGGGCACTACGAGTTTACAATGTAACCATTTGGGTTGATGAATTCACCTGTAGCATTCATGAATATCATGAATAACATGTTCATAGATCATCTAGATCATTTTGTTTTGGTCTTTTTAGATGACATTCTTATATATTCTAGGGATGAAGAAGATCATCTTCAACATTTGGAACTAGTTTTGTAATGTTTGCAGAAGCACAAGTTATACAAAAATTATTCAAGTGTGTATTTTTCTAAAAGAAAGCATAATATCTAGGATATATTATCTCAATAGATGGTATTTTAGTCGATTTGGCTAAGATTAAATCCATTTTGGATTGATCGACACCAAGGAATGTCTACGAGATAAAGAGCTTCATGGGATCAGTAGACTATTATAGAAAATTTGTTTTGAATTTTTCTAAGATAGCTAATTTGATTATTTATTTGCAGCGTAAGAATCAAAGTTTTATCTAGTTAGATAAGTGTGAAGTAGATTTTTATAAATTAAAATGAAGACTTACTTCAACACTAGTGTTAAGATTTCTTGATCCCAATGGTTATTTTTTATTGATCATAGATACGTCTAGGGATGGATTAGGAGTCTTTATGCAATATGGTGCAATAACAACCTATGAGTCAAGGATGTTGAAGCCTTATGAGGTGAAATATGCCCCTCATGACCTTGAAATTGTAGCAATTGTGCATGCTTTACAAGTATGGAGACATTATTTGTTGGGAAAACTATTTGAGCTTAAGGCTAATAACTTGTGACTCAAATACATCTTCACCCAACTAAATTTGAATGCTTGTTAGAGTTTTTGTTTGACTATGACTTCGATATTAATCAAAGGCAAAATAATAGAGTAGTTGACGTCTTAAGTCATAGAAGGTATCAACTGTGGCTATTATCTATAGTACTTTTAGGGATCAAGTGATTAAATTCTCACCAAAAAATGAATTTTACGATCAGGTCAGGAAAGCATTGTCTGAGAATGCTCAAAATTCTAGGTATAAAGGATACATATTAGATAAGGATGGTCTTATACAATATAATAGAAGGATGCATGTTTCAGATTGAGAGAATATAAGGAACATAGTGTTAAAATAATTTTACAATGCCTCATATTCAAGACATCTAGGAGTAACCAATCTTATGGCAGATCTTAGACCACTGTATTTATGGAAGAAAATCAAGAAAGATGCAGTGGACTTTATGTCACATTATCTAGAATGTTAGTGAGTGAAAGCTAAACATGTGCATCCGATTAGATTGTTATATCCACATGACATACCAAAATGGAAGTGATAGGTGATTAGTATGGACTTTGTCCAAGAATTTCCATTGTCATAAAACATGTATGACATCATATTGGTTGTAGTTGACAAGCTAACCAAAGTAGCAAATTTTATAGCAAGCAATTTTATAGATGATACACCTACTCTTGTGAACATATTCATAAATGAAGTGTGTTGATTGCATGGATTTATAGAGAAGATCATTTCAGAGCATGATTTAAGAATGAATTTTAGGTTTTGGTTGAATTTGAATTCAACTTTGGGTATGCAACTAAATTTTAGTACTGCATATCACCTAAAGATTGATAGTTAAACTGAATGAGTTAATCAGGTGTTAGAGTATCATATTATTCATATTTATTGCATGGATCAACAATACAAGTGGGAGGAATATCTTTTATTAGTTAATTTTGCTTATAATAACTCATATCAATCTACTTTGAAGATGACATTGTTTGAAGCACTGTATGGGAGAAAGTGCAAGACACCAATTAGTTGGGACAAGTTGGAAGATAGGGTAGTCATTGGACCTAAGATGATCTTAGAAATGGAAGCTCAAGTTAGATCAATCAGATAGAGATTGGGAAAGGCCAAAAATAAACATAAAAGCTATGCTGATCTGAATAGAACAACTAGACAATTTTTAGTAGGAGATAAAGTTTTCTTCCAAGTTAAGCCACAAAAAAAATTGATTAAATTTAGGAAGTCAAAAAAACTTTCATCGAGATTTGTGGGACCCTTTGAGATTTAAGAAGTGGTCAATCCTATATCATATAGGCTTGCATTACCACCAATCCTAGTTTTATTTCATAATGTCTTCCTTGTATCTTATTTTAAAAAGTATATAGCTGATCCTTCACATGTGTTAGATTGGAATGCTTTGCAAATTTTAGATCCTAGGGTGGTCATGGTAGAACCAATCAAAGTAATTGACACTTGTAAAATTTATTTGCATAATATAGAAGTGTCATAATGCAAGGTCTTGTGGAACCAATACTATGAGGATAGTGCTACTTGGGAGGACTATGATGAGTTTTACAGGATATTTCTACATTTTTTTGCTTGATTTGATGCTTCACATTTTTGTGCTAAATGATGTTTGTTATTCAAAGCTATTGTTTGAATAAATGTCATCAAGATGATGACCAAATTTAGGGGGAAGGATGTCATATACCGATTTCTTATTAAACTAATTTACCTAAGTATCTATGGATTATTATAGTTATTAAATTAATTAATTATTTTTTAACTAAACTATAAGTCATATGTTGTTATGGGATAATTGTATGTTACTTGATTTCATGATTACATTGTTATGAGTTAGTTATATTGTAAATTCTTTATATTATGATCATGTTAATTTATTATAATAATAATGTTTTATGATATATATTATGGTGTTATAGGATAACTACCTTCTTGTCATGAGTTAGATGTAGGAGAGTTTCATCCCTCAGAGCATGACAGAGGGAGAGCATCATCAAAATGGATGACATAGATAGAGGTGTTGGAGGATGATAGAGGAACAAATAAAACCCATAGACACATCACATTAGATGGTACACATCATATGCATTATGTGGATTATTAGTATTAGTATGTTTTTGAAGTTATTTGTATTTAGATAATTAATTATGCATATTAGTTATTTGTTAACTTAGTTTAATATTTATGTGAAATTAATCTCATGTGATTGAATTTTGGATATTATACATAGGTTTAGTGTATAATGTTGCAGTATCATTATGTTATGTTATTGTATTCATGATTGTTAATGCTTCAAAAATATAAATCTGTGTGAATAATATCTAGTTACTATTGTAAATAGACTAACTATAATGTCTTTGCAATGTTTTAAAACATTAGCTTGTTATTATATGATATTTAGAGAATATCAATATAAAGCTTAACACCATAATATATAAAGATAAAAAAATACATAGATAGTCTATATAACATAGTAATAATACAATGATTATGTTGTTATAATACTCTTTTGATTGGTTAACTAATAATTATCCAAAATATCAATTGTTGTTAAAAATTATTGTCAACTTTATAGTAGTGACATTATTATATTAGAAGTCATAATGTTATTATTTTTATTAAGTTAGTGAAAAAAGATTGAATTGTTCTAAGAACAAACCTATGATCTAAACCTAATCTTTGTTAGAATGCATAGACTACATTGATGTTAGAAGTGTTAGGTTATCATTGTCAATAATTTTAAAAGTAGAATTTTTTGTGTGGGATACATGAGCTTGTAACATAAAAAGGTCATGCAAGGATTTTAAATAAAGAAAATAATTATTAAAGGAATTAGGGGAAGATTCAAGAGAACTTAGGGATTTTTAGGTATAGTTAGTGGAAGTTATCTATGAATTAGTGGAGTTTGAAGGATAATAGGGATTATGCATGAAGAACTTTAGGTAGAGAGATAACAATTGCATATAATCTTAAATCCCTAAGTTCTCTTCATAGAGGTTAACTCTCTACAAGTAAATTATAGAGGTTTTTCATTTTATCATATAGTTTGTAAACTTTAAATATTTAGGGCAATAATACATTATTTTAATATTTAGTTTTATTAAATATTTTTTAAATTTTATAAATTTATGAGTTTTTATATATATTTAAAACAATTGCTTTAAATGTATTTGGGAAGGGTATTAATTCAATAAATTTTGAACAAAAAGGTAGGTTTCTATAAAAAATGTCAAGTTGTGTTTAAAGTCACTATGAATAGCCTTGTAAAATGCTTTTTCTATATTTTTATTAATTTTTTATATTTATTTATTTATTTTTAGTGTAGTTTTAGGCTTGAAATCATTCACAAACACCTGTATTAATTTATAACTTTTTAATCAGGAAGCATTTTCTAACAAAATTTTGCCATTGTATGTTAAAATATAGTATAAACTATTTGGTGAAAGGATTTTATTTAATATCTTATGGTTTGTAATATATGATTTATCCCATAAAATGGTACACCAAAACTTGTATGTCTAAGCCTAAAAGACTTATCTTTGAAATGGGTTCATTGTTGACAATAACCAACACTCATAGTAGCCAAAATTTTTAAAACACATCATGGAATGATTTTTGGTTTACATAACCATGAGGATCAACCTGGTGAGATGAGACAAGAGTTAGAGGTACAATCACTAAGAGGGGGACTGAATCAATGAACCCAGCTAATCTAACTTCAATTTCAATCCTTTATTACTCTTAATCAAATAACACAAGCATTTATGAAGCATACACATTATTCATAGTAATGAACAAGAGTGACAATGCAGGATCAAGCACATAACACAAGACATATATGGGAAACCCTCTTGGGGACTAAATTCCACTCTCAAGCCTACAAACACTTTGATTACTTATCCTATAAGGTATTACAAACTAGAAACTAATCATGTCCACTTGACCAAGATTTAGTGAAACACCTATTCCATAAGGAACACCTACCCCTAATATGATCAACTCCTTTAAACTACATGCCTTTAGTGAAACACCTATTTCACAAGGAGCAATTGCACCCAAGGAAGACCAATTCCTTTAGACCTTACTTTAAATACCTTCACATTTGAACTGATGTCTTCAACACCTGATGATGAAACTCTGATTATCACTCTTCACCTTCACTCAAAACTCCCTATTGGTCAAAACACTTACATAATTGAACTAACACACAAAGATCAATTAGGACACATTACGTATCCCAACTAACCCTACTTCTTCAACTCTACACACTCAATGCATCTAAATCCACCTTTTGGATCACTCTACACTCTTCAACAACAACTATATCACCACATCAAGAACATGACCAAATGGTCATACACACAGTCCACACTCTAAACTATCTCATAGATCAACCACCAAGCTCACACAGACACCATCTGACCTTCACTCATCCTTAACCTGTAGGAGCACTATTCAGACATTAGAAATATGACCTAAAGGTCATACACATAGTCCTCAATCTTCTCTACTCATCAACCCAACCATTGGGCACACTCGACCTCTTATCTTCTTTGCTTCAGTACACACACCACTCCCACAAGCCTTCTCTAAAATCTCACATACTAGTTTAGAAACCAACACATTTGGTTTCACTATACATAGATCAATCATGAATTATTAAGTCCACAATCTTTCCTTATTAGCCACAATACATGTCTTCACCCTTAAGGCATCTCACATGGGTCACACTTAAGCACAATCCACTTTCAAATAAGCCTAAGTCACTTTTAGGTCCTATGGAAACCCATTCAGCTCTTTGAGACTTATTCAAGAAAATAAAGAACATAGGAACACTTTATAAAAACATGGGCCCATTCTACATGATCTATAGGTCCCCCTTAAGTGTCTATATCCATCACAATACCCTTTTGCTTAAGCAAAAATATCTCAAACACTTCTCTGTATATACAATCATTATGAATGAAAACACAATCAAATTCTAAACCATTATTCATACTGCATACAATCTTCAATGCTTTATAATGCACATAGACCATCCTTATGGAGTCAAAAACACTCCTTAGTAGCTAATTCATCAATAAACATCAAAATACCATTAATACAAGCTCAAACATCCTTCCTAGGTTCTTAACAAATGAATGTTGAACACATAGTCAACTTTGGATCTCAATATCTTTGTCTGCACACACTTTTAGATCTTCAAATCCATATTTTTAGATGTATCTTAAAGTCCTCTACATATTTGATTTTTACTACACTATCAAATTCTACCTAGATTGAAAGTTATGGCCCAAAAACCAAACACTAGTCTTTCCTTCATAAATTCAAATATTCAAATGTCAATGGTCACAGTAAAACCTTGACCACTTTTCTTGCATCTTGTGTCCTTACTACTCAAATTAAACATGCACCATTGATCTTGTTCGATCTTTAACACATAGGTGCCAATACTGAAATGTTAAACATATAACAATTGACCTCATCTCATACAATCTAGAAAATTGGACTCGACACACTCCATCGATCTCTATAGATCAGTCAGGTCTTTAACTAGCAATGCTCACCATTTAATCAATCTGTATAAATACCCACTCACTATTGGATCCTTATCATTTACCTTTGCTCAGTAGTTAAACAATGTGCACTTATACTCATCTCACTTCTTCTTGAAATCTTGGAGAAAATGTACTTTGTCAATCTCTTTGAGACTTGCTTGATCTTTACCTCTTGTAAAATTGACTATGGGGACCCTTGAAATCTATCTGAGTAGCCAAATCTGAACCTCAATAACTTATTTTGCACTTACTTGCATGATCTCAAACTTGGATCATATGATCTCCTCACATAGTATAATCCAACCACATGTCAAAATGCTCCTAGAATCCTCACATGTGTGAGATATATCACCATTAAAATTCCTTCTCAAAATCATCTATCACAGAGCTAACAATGTTAAAATATACTTGGAAGGCTTTGCTCCTACATAACTTTTGAAACACTTCAACACATGATCTAAAATTTAGCACAAATAAACTAGGATAAAAACTAAACAAACCCATATGATCAATTTATATTTAAAACTTCACATATGCAAGATATAACACCATCAAAATGCCTACTCAAGTTTTCTTGTCACACACAAATTTGGCTAAGTATGGAAAAACACAGTCAAACTGCTTGGGAGCCCAACTTTGCATATGCATATATTTTGATGCACTTTGTCTCATGATCTAAAAATTAGCACAAATAAATTAGGCAAAAAAATGAAAAAAAACATATTATAATGTTGTCCTAACAACTCCATGTGTGTGAATTCTGATCTTATAAACATGCTTACTTATCTTTTTCTGGCCACATGCAAATTTGGTTATGAGAAAATAATGAATTTTAACTGAGAAGCCAACTTTGCACCCTCATATTTTTGATTGCGCTTTAATGTATGACTTGATATCTAGTACATAAAAACTAAGAACTAATATGATCACAACCATATGACCAACTCCCCTTGACTCATTCTCACATGCCAAATATGATGCCATCAAACTGCCTACTCAGATTTTCTACCACTTGACCAAAATGTCTAGATGAACATAATAAATAATCAGATGAATACCACTCATACACACAAGCTCTCAAATCATAGAGCTATTCTTATGGGACCACTTTCATATGCTTAATACTTCAGAATCATCCCTAAACATTTCAAACCAAGCAAATACTAAAGATCAACCAAACCTTCTTCAAGCATACTAGGACAAGCATATTGCATACTTTGCCATTACCACATAGATTATCAAGGATCTTCATCCACTCACTAGGATACCTATGTGACATCACCATGACAACTCTCCAACAATCTCCCCTTTTATCATTGATGCCAATAACCATCATATATGGCAATAAGCAACTCACCTTCTCTCTCTTCAAGCACTCCCACAATAGGAACTTTCTGCCCCTTTGACACAATGACAAAGTGAGAATCAATTGATATTGAAGACCTAAAAATACCATATATAGGAAATGACCATATTATAAAGATGATAAGAACTCCCCCTTACCTTGAGCCTACTTTTCCTTGCCTTGACAACTTCCTCTTACTCCATGCCAACACTCTCTTCAACAAAGCACTACAATCAATGAAGAAAGAACACACAAAACCATATAAATATGATTGAACACATAAATAGATATCTAAGAGTGACTCCCCCTAATATCTTTGAGCTATTTCACCTTTTGAGCATCTTCATATCTCCACACACCATGAAGAACCACCATACATGCTTACTAGTATTCTCTCTCAAGCTACCACAAGGACCACCAATAGAACTTCATGCCACTCACTAAATAGGAAACATGCACTAAACCAACTTGAGAACTCACCTTAAAACACACATACCTTTCTCTTTTTGGAGAAATTGAACAAAATACACTCTTCTTCAAGCTAGACCTGTCTAACCTCCTTGTAACCCTACCTGAAACTTGTAGAGCCCACAATTTGCATTAGACACATCTTCAAGACCTAAAAAATCATATCTAAAGAAATATCATATGCCCCCTTAAGCACACCAACTTTAATCACCAAGATCATCCTCTACAACATACATCCTTCACAAACTACTAGCCAATTAGCCCTCCATTTTGACAAAAACAAGAATAATTTGAAAACCATAAACCTTCAAATCTCAATTTAGCTTGATTTGACAACCCATTTAGCCCAATCAACCTATTAATAAGCCTTAGACCTCAACTCATAAGAAAAACTAATTTTCTAGCAGAGCCCAAAACCCTAGAATCTTAAAACAAATGAGGTTAACACAACACCTTCCAATAAACTCACACTCTTGAAACTTATTACACACTTGGAGATAGCCATTACACACTTTTGGACCAAGATTTGAGCTTCCAAACCATTGGGAACCTTAACTTCCTATAACTCATTTTAGGACCTACATACTTTTAAGCACAAACTAGGAAACCTAAGAGACAACAAAAAATTTCAAATTAACTTCAACATACCTTCATACCATAAAAACACCTGGATCACATCATAAATAAGTGCATAAACCTTTCTGAGCACCAAAATCTTCTTGAAATTCCATTAATCTCATTAGCCTACCTAGAGACATTCTGATCCTGTACTAAAGCTCCTTCATAAACCTCTAGAGAAAAGTCATGAACTTGTTGCTCCCCCTTAACCAAAGACCTTCTCTAATTGACATTATCATCTTGAGCACACAAAATTGCTTCTCCACACCTTCTTTCTCAGATTCAACTACTCAGTCCTTTGATCATAGGACCTAACCAATTACAAAGCTCCCCCTAACTTCATGCTTCATTAGGAACATGGCATCTTCAACAAATATTCAATTACTAACCAATCATAGTCAATAATCATATAGAGATACTTCATCTTCATAACACTATGAAATTACATGGCATACACAACTATTCAACAAGACTTTAATAGGCTTAGCAAGATCTAGAACATAAGCCTAGAAGAAAGGCCTTCAACATAAAGTCTTACCTGGCATCTACCATAAACTGATATGCAGATAGATATTTGAAACTCACCCTTATACCAGAGCATCTAAACCATGATCAACAAACTAACTCCTTCTCAACATAGGACCATTGATATTCTTCACAGTATTTTTTTCTCCATATATATAAATGCACAAACATACCTTATTTTCATACCATCTCATCAAATAATATATGACAACCACCAAGCTGCCTCTAATAACAAGTGTTTCTAAAGCCTAGATAGAGACACCCTGACCCACAATATCCTATAACAATGTGAAACCAAGATTTGCCCATAACTCCTCATATTCCTTTTCCTTCTTGGTCATCTAATATTAATAGTTCTTCTTCTTCTTAGGCTTAAAACTAGCCTCAATCAACACCTTGGCTTTTTCCTTGAGCTTGATTTAAACAAAATTTTGTTTTTCCTTTTCTATCTAGACAATTGACATATTTTCTACTTTAGACTTGTCAACAAATGCTAACAATAGAAAATCTTGACTTTTCATCACTTTTGATCCCTTTTCCACATTGGCAATGAGTCCATTAAAACTCTTGGAAATAATAGGATTATTCTCCTTAGTCTTTACTGCCTCAAGTGTCCATACCATATTTTGACTCTTCTCATCTTCTATAGCCAACTTACCAACTTGACCTTTGAGTTTAGATTGATCTGCAACATAGCCTTTTAAAGCAACTTTGTTATCAACCTTTGGACTAGTGTGATTAGCATTGATAAAATTTTGTCTCCATAACCAAGAATGACCTTTATTAAGCATAAATGAAGCTTCATTTCCTTTAAGATACCTTGAGGACCTATTACCTCCACTTGGATAGAATTTAGCAGAGTATCTAACCTTATGACAACTAAAACAAGTAATGTCTTTCATACCTTTTGACAAATTTGAACTATGATCAATCTTTGCCCAAAAAATCCTTCTATCATAGCTCCATGAATGTCCATACTTGACTAAATTCATTTTATAGTCTTTAGCTCTATGACCATACTTATTACATGTATAACAATAACCATGAAATAAACTAGCATACCTTGAAGCATTTGGTTGTCTAACACACATTATTTCATTGCTTTAGAGCTAATCTGACTTCTTTTGATCTTCTTCAAGCTTGCTTATCTTGACAACAAATTTCTTATGCTTATCCATTAATGAACCTAGCTTAGTTTCCAATTGAATGATCTCATCCTCTTTTGCTCTTATACTTGAAATTACAACCATTAACTGACCTCTAAGAACTTGGATAGTATCCTTATCACTCTTAGATTCTTTATCCATGCCATCCTTTATTATACATGCTTTCTCTATCAAACTTCCCTAAAGATAACTAACTTATGCTTCAAGACCTTTGATCATATTTCTCATCTTTTGATTCTTCTTCTTTTGCTCCTTCAGTTCACCAAGTGCACCCATGAGTTCAACTTCTAGATCAACTTCTTCTTCCTTGCTCTCATCTTCCCTAATGTTATGGAAAAAATCTTTATCAAACATGATGTCCTTTTCTTTTAAACACAAACTTATCTTGGTATCTACTAACTGAACCTTAAGATTATTGATAGCATTCTCATCCTCTTTGGCATCTTTCTTCAAAGTACATATCTTTTTATCAAGTGCCTTACTCATAGCCTTCCATCATTGATTTTATTTCAATTGCTTAGCCATCTTTTTACCTACTTAGGATCACCTTCAAGATGTTAGGCTTCCTCTAAAGGATCCACTATGATGCTAATTTTTAGAGGTACAATCAATGAGGGGAAGGGTTAATCAGTGAGCCCAGATAATCCAACTTCAATTTCAATCCTTTCATACTCTTAATCAAATACCACAAGAATTCATGAACAAGAGAGATAATGCAATATTAATCACATTATTCATAACAATGAACAAGAGAGATAATGCAATATCAATCACATAACAAAAGACGTATGTGGGAAACCCTCTTGGGGAATACAACCCACTCTCATGCCTAAAAACACTTGGATTACTTATCCTATAAGGTATTAAAAACTAGAGGCTAATCATGTCCCCCTAACTAGGATTTAATGAAACACCTGTTCCACAAGGAACACCCAACCCTAAGATGATCAACTCCTTTAGACTAGCTGCCTTTAGTGAAACACCTATTTCACAAGGAGAAACTACCCCTAAGGAAGACCAAGTCATATAGACCCTCCTTTGAACACCTCCACCTTTGAACTGATGTCTTCAACACATGATGATGGAACTCTGATTGTCATTATTCACCTTCACTTAGCACTCCATGTTGGCCAAAGCATAATACATACTTGAACCAACACACAAAGATCAATTAGGACACATTATATATCCCAACTAACCCTACTTTTTCAAATCTACACACCCAATGAATCAAAAGCCACCTTTTGGATCAATCTTCACTCCTCACCAACAACTCTATCATCACATCAACAATATGGCCAAATGGTCATACACATAACCCACACTTTGAACTCTCTCTTAGATCATCCACCAAGCTCAAATAAACACCATCTAACCTTTACTCATCCTTAACCTATAGGATCATTTAGACATCATAAATATGACCTAAAGGTCATACACACATTCCTCAATATTCTCTATTCATCAACCCAACCATTGGGCACACTCAGCCTCTTCTCTTCTTTGTTTCAATGCACACACCGCTCCCACAAGCCTTCTCTAAAATCTCACATACTAGTCTAGAAACCAACAAATTTTATTTCACTATATATATAGAAATCATGAATTATTAAGTCCATAATCTTTCCTTATTGACAAAAATACATGCATTCACCTTTAAGGCATCTTAAATGGGTCACACTTAAGAACAATCCACTTTCAAATAAGCCTAAGTCACTTTTAGGTCATATGGAGACCCATTTAACTCTTTGACACTTCTCTGAGCAAACAAAGAACATAGGAATACTTTCCAAAATCATAGACCCATTCTACATGATCTATAGGACCCCCTTAAGTGTCCATATGCATCATAGTACCCTTTTTCTTAAGCACAAATATCTCAAACACTTATTTGTACACACAATCATTATGAATGAAAACACATTCAACTTCTAAACCATTATTTATACTACATACAATTGGTCAATCCTTCATAATGCACACAAAGCATCCTTATATAGTATACAACAATCCCCAATATCCAATTCATCAATAAAAATTGAAACAACATTAATACAAGATCAAACATCCTTCTTAGGTTCTTAACAGATGAATGTTGAACACATATTCAACTTTGAGGCTTAATATATTTGTTTGCACATAGTTTCAGATCTTCAAATCCATAATGTTAGATGTAACTTTGAGTCCTCTACATATTTTATTTTTACTACATTATCAAATTTTACATGGATCAAAAGTTATGGCCCAAAAACCAAACATTGGTATTTCCTTCATAAATTCAAATATTCAAATCTCAACAGTCACAGTTCAACCTTGACCACTTTGCCCACATCTCGTGTCCTTGTTACTCAAATTAAACACACACCATCGATATTGTTTGATATTTAACACATAAGTGCTAATGTTCAAACATTAAACATCTAATAATTGAACTCATATCTTACAATCTTGAAACTTTGACTCAAAATGCTCTATAGATCTCTGTGGATCAGTTAGGTCTTTAACTAGCAATTTTCACCATTTAATCAATTTTTATGAACACTTGTTTACCATTGGATCCTTATCCTTTACCTTTACTCAGTCATTAAAAAACATGAACTTGTCCTCATCTTGTTGCTTCCTGACATTTTAGAGCAAATGTAATCTATTGATCTCCTTGCGACTTGCTCGATCTTTACCTCTTGCAAATTTTACTATGGGGACCCTTGTAATCTATCTGAGTAGCCAAATTTGAACCTCAATAACTTCTTCTATGTTTATTCACATGATATCAAACTTGGACCATATGATCTCCTCATATAGGAGAATCCAACCATGTGTCAAAATATTCTTGAAACCCTCACACATGTGAGATATATCTCCATTAAAATGCCTTCTCAAAATCTTCTATCTTAGAGCCAATAATGTCAAAATTTGCTTGGAAGGCCAAATTTAATCCTGCATAACTTTTGATGCTCTTTAGCGCATGATCTAAAATTTAGCACAAATAAACTAGGTTAAAAACTAAATAAGCCCATATGATCAATTTATATTAAAACCTTCACATGTGTAATATATAACACCATCAAAATGCCTTCTCAGCTTCTCTTGTCTCACACAAATTTGGCTAAGTATGGAAAAACATAGTCAAACTACCTGGGAGCCCAATTTTGCATATGCATATATTTTGATGTGCTTTTTATCATGATATAAAAATTAGTGTAAAGAAACTAGACACAAAATAAATAAATCCATATTTTCATTTTGTCTTGACACCTCAATGTGTGTGAATGCTAACCTTATTAACATGCTTACTTGGCTCTTTTTGGCCACATGCAAATTTAGTTAAGTATTGGAAAATAATGAATTATGACTGAGAAGCTAACTTTGCACCCTCATATATTTGATCTTTTTTAAATGCATGACTTGAGATCTGGTGCATAACAACTAGGGACTAATGTGATCACAACCATATGACCAATTCCCCTTGACTCATTCCCATGTGGCAATTATGATGTCATCAAACTAATTACTGAAATTTTTTGCCACTGGACCAAAATGTCTAGATGAACATAATAAAGAACCAGATGAATACCACTCATGCACACAAGCTCTTAAAGCATAAAACACTTATTATGGGACCAATTTCATATGCTCAATACTTCAGACTCATCCCTAAACATTCCAAACCAGGCAAACTCTGAAGATCAACCAAATCTTCTTGAAGCATACTAGGATAAACACATTGCACACTTTGACATTGTCACGTAGATTATCAAGGCTCTTCATCGACTCACCATGACACCTATATGACATCACCATGACAACTCTCCAACACCAAGTTCATAGGAGGTTGGATGACCATAGGGGAATAGATGGTAATAACTAGTTTTGTGCTTGTTACTAGCTTAGATATTGGTTTATTACTTTAGTATCAATCCAAAACATATAAAACTAATTTTAAATATTGATCATTAGTGACAATGATGATGAAAAATTTACTATAGCTATAGATAAGATGATAAATGAGGTTAGCTTCTACTAAGAAAGTGTGGTGAGGATCTATCCCAACTACTATTATTTTTGTAACTATTTAGGAAGGTGAAGTACAACTAGAGGAGTAATTGAGGTGAGGCACTATCTTGCTTAAAGATGAATGTAGCGAGGACCACTCCCATGACTAGTATATTTTTTATGAATAACTCTATGTCCCTTATTCCTAAAGAGTTTTTATTTGTCATGAAAAATTATATCCTTGTTCACACAAATGTGTATGTATGGGCTTATATGTCTCCTAGTTCATATTTTTTTCTTAATGGGTTAACAATATGTTCTCATCCATCAATAGTTTGCGATCACCTTGGATTGTATGTATGTCCAAGTCCTCAAACTAATTTGGTGTTTTTCATTGAACGTTGGGTTTGTTTTTATTCATGAGTTGTTAATATATGTAGTGAGGATAAAACCACTAATATTTATATGCATAGTGAACTTAGATTGTATTATAGTTCACATATGGTGTTGTTTATCTTCTAGTCTTTGAATTATTTAGGTAGGAGGTGAGTCAAGGGAATAAGGTGGGAGGGTAGAAAAGGGATGTTGGGATTTTGATTATTATCACATGTAGTTGGATATAATAATGAAGTACACAATAATATACACCAATAAATATATGGTAGAAGCCATGACAATGTAGGCACCATGCATGGGATGCTAAAAATAATAACAAACATGGAATAGGTCATGCCACTAAAAATATAGTATTATATAATAAAATCAACCAACATCAATACACAAATTAATGTAATCACAAAGCTAGTTAGACCATTGAACAAAACAAAGTTATGAAAGCAAACAAAAAAATCAATCATGAACAAATGGCATAAAATATACGACTAGAGGATCATATATAAAGATAACAAAGGAACACTCCAAGCAACACACATAAATCATAACATAAATGTCATCAATGCTTAAACCTATTAGTAAAAATGAGCTATTAGTCTATCTTAGGAGGTTTATGTGAGGTTGTTAGAACATCCATAAAATAGAGTGTGAGGTTGAGAAATTAGAGGGAGTTGAAAAGTTTTGTTTACTAAAATATAAGAACATAATGTGTAAACATTTCATTATGTTTGAATAATAAGATGTGTCATGTGTGCAAATAATATTGTGTATTTTGTTACTTTCTGACCAGATTGTTATAAAACTTCATTAATTATAGGAAAATAAATAATATATAAATGAATCCTCCTCAAGCATCTCTATGTATAATATGTTGTAGTTACAAAATTTATAATGTCATTTCACATTCATTAACTTTATGTATATTAATTCCTTGATTTATCTTCAATTTGAGTTTGGCATTCTCTACACTATAGAGAATTATCCTTTTTTTTTGTGTGTGTGTTTGTGAAAGGGCCTAGCATTAGACCACTCTAGCTTTGTGACCATGTGGCATATAAATAATATAACATTGTGTGTGTATGAGGGCTTAGTATTAGAACAATCTAACTTTGTGATCATGTGCATATACATAATATGACATAAGACCTCAATTGTTTTTACCCAAGTTGACATGGCATCTTATATATGTCTACATCTAAAATTTGGGTGTTTGACTCATCTCACATTTTTTCACAGTATCACTTCTAACATGAGGTTCTATTATATGTAACTTTATAATGCATAACTAAAACTTGTATATATGGTCATGCCTTGTTTATGTGCCTATGTGTCATCATATGATATGCTATGTTTTTTATGTGAAATGTGATGGTTACTTTTTGTTCAACAACTAATTCTAAAAGACACATCTAATAAATTTTATACAAATGATAAATGGCCATTTGGTTTGCATATACCTTCACAACTATTAGAACCCTATGAAATTTTGGGCCCTTTCCCATATATATAATCATAGGGAAAAAGTTGGTACCCTATGCCAATTATAAACACTCTAAAGTTGCTCCATTTGTTTTCTACTGGGAAGTCTGAATCAATGTCATCATGCCACATCACATCACATAACATCAATGTTTAATTCAAACTCTAAAATTATTGAGCAATCGAAATCAAATTATATAGATTTTAAAACAATTATAATTAAACCCTAGAACTATATTGAAATAATTGAATTGATATTTGAATTAAGGTTTTGACTCTAAAAAATCCCTTTTCATGCCTTTATTGTTATCAACTCAATTCATTGTCGGTAATCGATGATCTCAAATAAATTATGTTATTTTAGTTGCTTCATCTTCCTTTAGTATTTAAAACAATTATACCATGCTTTGGTAACTAGCTTTGTTAATTGTTTGTTACTTTTACTTTTTTGAGGTGTGCAACAACTCAATAAACTTCCATGGCTATCAAACAGAGTTAGGTCAAGGAATGAAATTCAAAAAAAATTGTGAAATATTTGTTTGGTTCTATGTCATAACCTCCAATTTTTGAAAAAAATTAAGACTTAAAAAATAGTGATTATGCCCAAATTATATAATAATTACTAACAAAAACCAGTTCCATGTTCGAAACAAACTGATTCAATAACCATATTCAACATGTCTATATAATAGCATACATAACATAATTCTAGATGTGAACTAATCTATAAAGGATCAATCCATTTTAAATTTTGAACTCCATGTTAGTGGAAAGTTTTGGAAAACACTAACACATCCACACAAAGTCTAGACCTTCAATATACCCTAGGGAATTCAAGTACACAACATAATAAAATAATTCACAATTACAATAATTACCTATGATTGATGTGATATTTAGAAAAAGAACTAATTAATTTTAATGATCCTAATAACCATTCATAATAAAGGTACTAGTCTCATACTAACCAAGATCCTTGAGACTTGAATCTAAGCATGAGTCTTACTAAAAATTATTTAACATATCTGCACACCATATTTAAGATCACTATAGAATAAATATGAGTAAAACTCATCGATATCTATGCCCAAGACATTTGGATGGTTTCCAATAATATATTTCATATAATCTACCCTACTAGGTCATTAAATGATAACATGAACACTATCCATTATCAGGTTCATTAAATGCAACAAACATATTGAAGTCATCTTTAAATAAGTAAGAAACATACTCATAACTATCATTTAGCCTCAAGATCATTTCTACTTCCAATTAACAATCTTCATAAAATAGTTCATGATTATCATAATAACATATAATCCTCATTTACGTCGTTATCTTATTTTATACTTATATGAAAGAGATAAGAGTTATAAATGTGAAAATCTCTTAATTAATTTATACCGATTCCAATTATGTCATTTAAGACATTTACATCATTATTTACACCAAATGTATTTTATACATTGAAGAACATATGATTACCTTTAAGCATACCAATAAATTTATTTATATGTAAATTCTCTCTCTCTCTCTCTCTCTCTCTCTCACACACACACACACACACACACACACACACACACACACACACACACACACACACACACACACACACACACACACATGTGTTGACATCCAAATTGAATAACATCTAGTTTAGAAATTATATGAACATAGTTCAACATTTGTATGGATTAGTATCTTTGAATAACTTTACAAATTCAAATGGAAATATTGGAATGTAATCAGGAAGCAGATCAAAATAAAATCAATTATTTGGAAACGCAGATGAGGGATATTCCTATCAAACTTAAAGACTATGAGAACAATCTAAGGGGGCTCATTAAGGAGAGCAGAATGAAGATGGCAGAGGTAACTTCTAGCATATGTGCAGTTGCTGTAAATATTGGAAAATGATCAAATGAGGAAATTAAATCCTTGGAGGGGCCTAGCAAGAGAACCAGACAGAGCTCAAGGAAGAAAGCAATGCAAGAGGTTGCTATGTCAGCGGCTATATCCATTCAGGACACTGCTGTGATTGGAAAGGAAGTGATGAAGATGATTTTGGAATTAGAAGAATAGGATCTTTGAGTTCTTACTGTCCTGGTCCTTTTAGGTGGATGTTATAACTGGTTCCATTTTTTGGTTCTTTGTTTTCTTTTCACACTGGAGTTTTCAGGTCTCTGTAAAACCTGGGGTCTATCTTTTGATGATCTTGTTTTGTGGTTTTAGGTCCCTGTAAAACCTGTTTTTGATACTACTTAGTAGTAGGTGATAGGTTTCACCTGTGGACGTTATTATTATATCCTTCTTCCTTTATTACAGGGTTTTGGGGTCCCTTCAAAACTTGTTTTTACCTTAATCTAAAACTTTACAAATTCACAAAGTCACATACAATCATATTATGATATCCACATTATTTGATCTTCATATTCAATTTACATGACCCAAACATTCTAGGTAATAATTAAGAGCTAAAAGTGTAACTAAAACTGTATTGAAGCAATTTACGTTCTCACAAATGAGAAACATAATAAGATAACACCATCTTTTACTAATGGGATTTATTTTTACTTTATATTTCAAATGGATTTGTATCACATTTATCAAACCCTATTATGAATCTTAAGTAAATGGTGTACATATGTGTGTGTGTGTGTGTGTGCATGTGTGCACACTCTTCTATATATAGGAATGCACACACACACACACACAAGAGTGTAATATATATATATGTATATATATATATATATATATATATATATATATATATATATATATATATAGGAGTACACATATGTACATGCACACACACACACACACACACACACACACACACACACACACACACACACACACACACACACACACACACACACACACACACACACACACACACACACACATGTTTGTGCACTCCTATATATAGGAGTAGGGTTAATTTTAAGATCCCCTACAATAAAACCTCTTAGAATTATTTGGTTATTCTATGGAAAATTATTTTGTAGGCATGACGAATCCTATGTTTGATGGAAAATTCATCAAGATTCAAGAGGAGTGCAAGGACATAAAAGATTCATTTTTTTGTTTTTCTATACTACCTTTCAGCTGCATTGAATCAAGATGCCAAACAGAGCTTTCAGACAATGTTGTCAAATGATTGGATTGAACGACTAAACTAAATGACTTTAAATCTTACCTGCAACAAATAAAGAATCAAAAACTTCCCAAAACCTAAATATTATTACACATTTGGATTCCTCTCAAAGAGATATGCAATTTCAAAAAATAAATCATCTCAATCTGAGTCCATATGCAAAAGTTATGGCCTTCAGAAGTTGGCAATCAGTTGCACCACTCTATTGCATCCATTCAACATAGTTGCAACCAAAAAGTACAATAGGTTGCCAACTTTTGAAGGGTATAACATTTGATTATGAACTCAGATTGATAATTTTTTTTAAAAATTACATATCTCTTTGATAGGAATCTAAATATGAAATAATAGTAAGGTTTTGGAAAGTTTTTGATACTCTATTTTCATTTATCCCAGAACCTATCTATTTTATCTCTTTAATGCACACAGTGACTTCCCAAATTGTACCAATATCGTGAGACAGTTGCTGAAAGTATATTTTGATAGTTACCCATGGTAACTATGTACCTATATATGTAAGAAATTTAATGGTAAACTAAGAAATTATTGTAAACATTTAGCAAGATGACCCCAAAATAATTTACAATCCTAAATTTTAGGTGAGTTGGACCCATGTAGCGATCCTAAAAAATTGCCAAAAAAAAATTTCAAAAAATAAAATATTTATGAATTAATGAATATTCACCACTAAAATTCACCCTGTATAAGAGTGCAATGTGCACTCCTATATATAGGTGTATAAATTACATTTGTAAATATACACACACGTGCATACAGACACATGCACTCCTATATATATATATATATATTCGAGTGTAATATATATAGGATTGCATGTGCACACACACACATGCACTCTTATATATATAAGAATGCAATGTATATATAAGAGAGTGCATACACACATACATGCACTCCTGTATATATATAAGAGTGTGCATACACACATATATGCACTCTTTTATATATATATATATATATATATATATATATATATATATATATGTATATATATATATATAAAAGAGTGCATATATGTGTGTATGCACACTCTTATATATATATATAACACACACATGTGAAATTCTATGCATATAGGAGTATGTGTGTGTGTACGTGCATAATCTTATAAGAGTGTACATGAACACACACATATATAAATGTGAAGTCCTATATATATAAGTTCACACACACAAATATGTGTGTGTGTGTACATATATATTTATGTATATATAGGAGTGTAAATTAAATATGCATGTATGTATATGCGCACTCCTATATATATATAAGTGCACATCTCTTATATATAGAAGTGCATGCATGCATACACATACACATGCACTCCTATATATAGGAGTGCATATTCACACACACATGTTGTAAGAATAGACACTAATAGGAGGAAGGTGAATCAATATCTTCAAAACATTCATTCAATTCCACTTAAGCATACATGAACCATTCATACAAACATGAACATCTAGCAAAACATATGCAACCATACAAAATTATAAAATAAGCTAACACATTACATATATGGGAAACCCTTAAGGGGAAGAAAACCCACTGATATCTATAAATAGACTACATAATTATAATATAAAAACCTATATTTAGTGAAACACCAACTCCACATGGAGTACCAACCCCAACTAGTCAAGCACCCATTCAACTAGGATTTAACAAGCACCAACTTGCAAGGAGGCATCAACCCCTTAGATGACTGAGCACCAACTCAGCCACCTAAAATTTTTGATCACCTTTAGAAATTTTTTTTGCTCACACAATAGATGATGATCACCTTCTTTAGCTTTTCTCACTCTTCTATCCCTCTCAAACTACCTTCTAGGCTTCTTCACTCAATTAGGTCTCTTCAAGAATGATTAGGTCATATAACCTTGATATTCATATATAGTATCCACAATATATATTCATGAAAATTTATATATACCCCTTTGATGGTCTATAATATCTCTTTCTTCTCAACATGGTGTTATTTCATTTGCTTGCACTTCCTCTCACTTACTTTTCCAAATAGGCATATTAGACCTTAATTTTATACAAGTCACATGTTCATATACACCTTGGTTGACCACACACACTTTTCCACTTATATATTCCACATAAAAGTCCTTATAACATGTTACAACAAGAATCAATCATAATCTTAGGTCAGTCATAACTCAATAGGCTACATTCCTTCTTTAGGACTCATGGAGACCTAATTGCATTAGGTATGTCTTGTAATGTGTAAAACATGATCCATTAGAATACCTTATACTTATATTTATAACAATATTATTTAAAATACACTTTAAATATATCCTAATTAACCTCTTTTGAGCTGAGCAACACATTATAAATTCAATTACTTCATGAAACACTCCTTACAGCTCACTGTCTGATTAGGCTTGTGTTTACTCAAACACTATTTGATCTCTCTCATGCTTAATCACCTACATGTCATGTAAATATAACACACTTTTTTTTAATATAATATTTATGATGTTAAGGTCATCTTAATTCACTTGGTACATTCTGACTCAATGACCAACATTGGTCTTGCTCACCCTTTAGGTCTCATGGAGACCTACTTCATTAGGTTTGCTCTCTTGATGCTGAGACTTGATCTTATTGGATTAAAAAACCCATAAAAATTTTTTCCAATTACTTATTCTGACCTCTTTCATGATTTTATAGATCTATATCTTTTGTTCATACTTGAAACCCTCTTTAGGTTAGATTGCCCAATTAGGCCTGTACACCTCAAATACTGTCTTGCAAGAATGAAGTTTAATAACTCATTTAAAAAATCTCCCATGAAAAATGAAACATATATAAATATAATAAAGTACCTCATAAACATCCTCAAATACTTGGAATAACTTCACTTAGATAATAATGGCTCAAGAATAACTCTGCAACTTGCTCACTCAGAACTACCAGAATACTCACAAATATAGTAATAAGGAATTAGACTTAAACCACCTATTTAGATAATTTTATTGACAATTGATGAATTAAAATTATCCTATGACATCTTAATATCATCCTCAAATGAAAGAATCATAAGGTCTTATAGACCAATTTCTTGACTTATAGTCTCATAGTCCATCCAATCCTCAACATACAAGCCATTTTGTGAACATATTTTAATCGCTTACACTAACCTCAAAAACTTATCAAAAGAATTATTATAACTTAAAATTCATGAATAACAACTCCATGTAAATTTTTTCATCAATATTACACTCAAATCCAACTTTCCATCACTTACAACTTGCTTACATAAAATTGCCAAGATTGTAAAAAACATAGTCATGAAACTTAACCTTCAACACCTATATGAGGACTTTAAAAGACTTAAAATACATTAAAATTATTCTCTAAAATTTATATATCATCTTAAAATATAAAATAAATATATTCTAATATCAAATATTGGTCTTGTAGACCAATAGTTTGACTTCTATCCTCACAGTGACACTAGAACTAGATAAGCCATTTTGGCTTCAACTTTTCAAAATCTATACCTAACTTCCAAAACATATAAAAAGCATTAATATATATATATATATATATATATACACCATCTTCAAATATAAAATCAATATATTCTAATATCAAATATTGGTTTTGTAGACCAATAGTTTGACTTCTATCCTCACAGTCACACTAGAACTAGATAAGCCATTTTGGCTTCAAATTTTCAAAATATATACCTAACTTCCAAAACATATAAAAATAATTAAAAAAAAAACATTTTAATTCAATTCAATCAAGCACTTTTTCATGAAAACACATTAAGAATCATCTTCTCATCACTGCCTGGGTTTTGCAAATTTTGCTCTATTAGGCCTGCTAATGACTAGCCCACTTGGATCACCAAATTTGAAATCTTAAATATTTAAACCTTTCCAAAAAAATTTATGAGAATAAAATACATGTATCAATATTCATCTTCCATCCATTTTCATACTTTGACTTGGTCAATTCTAATTGCTACAACAAATCTTTGAGAAATTAACACTTTCTTATAGGGTCTACTCATATACCTGATAAATCAATCACACCTAGAGGTTTTTGATAGCATTTAAAACAAACTAAAATAACTTATATATCCATATAAATTCATCATGATCACTCTAGAGAAACATATTCAACGTTGGGTCTTCATTAGGGTTCTAAGAGGGTTTAAATGCACTTCCACTGTTAATGATTGTTCATAAAGAATAGCCCCTCAATCAAAAAATTAATGCCTAAAATTTTGAGCTAGGAGCCTTACCCATCTACCATGAATATATTATATTCCCATAAAAATATTTTGGGAGCTAACAAACATAAGAAAATCCTTCTTGGGTTAAGAGCTCTCTATTTTGCACACTCAAGAGACCTTCAAACACATTTTTATGACTTTTCTTGCAAACCATGACCTCAAACTTGGTCAACATACTTGAAATAATATGACACACTTCTGAAAACACTCACTTTTCCATAATTTACATTAGAAATATAACCTTCATACCCCATTAGGCCATACTCTCTCTCTCTCTACATCATGGTCTTCATGCTACATTAGACCTAGAAACACACCTTCATGCCACTATTAATGCAATATAAACCTCATACACATGATAAAAAAACCTCATAAAACCTCTCATGATTTTGTGTATCTATATTACCAAGTCATCATACTCATACCTTCTCACAAGGACTGCCATGAATAGTCTTAGGCTACTTAAACACTTGACCTCCATGCCTCTTTTCATGCTGTCAACACCTCACTATCATGATAAAAATATCACTCTCATACCATAAAAACTCTTTCATGATTAATCACTACCATACATCCTTCACATTCCTTGATAATAGATCATGATACCTCATTAGGCCAAGAAGGGTCTAGGACTAGTCTAGTTGTAGACTTGGACTAAAGGTCTTATCCCTATATGATCATATTGAAACTCTCCTTGATGCCTCTACACCTTGATCACATGCCTTAAATGATCCTCAAAAAATTTCATACCTCTACACATACATCTTCATTCTCACCATGCACATGCCTCTTCATGACATGACTATGCTTGCTATGCATTGTACCTTCCATGCTTAACTTGTACCACTGATCTAAGAAATTAGTTGTCTTCAAATTCTCTTTCAAAAATGACTGGTCACATCACATAATGTCAATATGTAATTTATCACCTTGTCACATTTCACACTGCCAACAACACTCTTTCATCTCATGACCACATTCATGACAAATATTTCACGCACCTAGTCACTACCAAAGCACTTTGCCAATTGTCTCTATTCACCTTGATTACAATCTCTCTCATAGAAACAACACTCACTATTCTTGAATAAGAACTCATAATACACATACCTCAAAGTTTAATTAACCATGCACCTTCACAAGAACCTTTGACATCAATGACAACATCAATGCCAAAACTCAATAATCAATGATAGTGATAAAAACTCTCCCCCTTTGTCATTGATGAAAAACACATTAAAAAAACTATGGAAAACACTCTTGATGACAACCATCTCCCAGATCTAATTCTTGTCTTTTCTTTCCCTTTCTAATGTTTTCCCCCCTTTGACATTAATAACAAAGGGTCATCTACAACTATTGAAATCACACTTCTCCCCCCTGAGATGATACTGCCTCTCAAAGACACTAGATCACACACAATCTTTAGAAACTATGGCAACCACCCATGGTAACCACTCTCAAAAACTTCTCTCAATCAGGTCACTTCTCCCTCATTCTAAACTATCTTACCTTTTTAGATCATTCTCCTAGCTCTCAAATATCAGTTTACTATACTTTGACCTCAGATACCTGATGTCAACCTTAGATCTCTCATCATGCTACCTACTACACTTCAAACCTCATGCTTCTAATGATAGATGAATGTCTCCATGAAGCTTAATGGAGTCACCCCTTTCCATAGGGCACTATAACACCATGAACGTAGGAGATTCCCAGACCTCTAATCCACTCTTCTCAACCATCTTACAATCATGAGGCTGATAGTCCCTATTTAGAATCCACTGAGGCTTGATTGAAGCATTTGACTCATCCACCTTATCATCCTTCTTCTTCTCTTTGACTGCCTTGTCAATATATTCAAATAACATATGTTCTTGACATTCCTTCACATCTAATCCTTGTTCTATCTTATCAAATAGTCTATTTTAACTAGTAGACTGATCATGACTCACCTTGACTGTTTTTGGTTTCCATATAAATTTTTGACCCTTATCATGAACTCTAGGAGCTCCATATACCTTGTTATATCTTTAGGTCCTTCTAACTCTATTAGGAAATAATATTGGAATGTGTCCCACATTATGACAACTATAGTAAATAACATTATTGTTCTTGCCTCTTGACTGATCACTCCTCCCATGGTCCCATGACAAGTCATTCTTTGAGACTGTTCTACAATCAATTACTCTATGACCAAAGATATGACAAGCAAAACAATAACCATTTAAATAATTGGCATACCTCATTGCATTGGACTACCTGATTGGTCTCTTCATGTTGAATTTCATGTGGCGCTCTTAACTTATTCTCGCTTCTCACACTTTTTCTCAAACTTGCTCATCTTGTCTATGAGCTGATAATGCTCAACCTTTAAAGAATCTAGCTTCATCTTAAATTGATCATACTCAACTTATTTTGATTTTATCTTTGTATTGTTACTTTCTAATTGATCCCTAAGATTTTTGATGGGTTTCTCATCCTTTTTGGCTTATTTGACCATGTCACTCTTCAAAGTACATATATGTTCCTTAAGATCCTTGACCATAGATCTCAACTCATGATTCCTCTTTTTTTGATGCTTCAAATCATCTAGGGCACTTAATAGCTCATCTTCAAGGTCTAATTTAGATTCTCCTTCTTCATTGTCATAGTAGACTTCTTCATCATACATGTTGTCTTCTTCTTCTTGATCACTAGACATATTGTGCTTCTTAGGATCATCGTCAAACTATTAGGCTTGCTTTAAATGACTAGGATATGATACCAATTATTTGAAGCAAAATCACTAAGATGGGGAGGTGAATCACTATATTCAAAAAATTCATTCAATTCCACTTAAGCATACATGAGCCATTCATATAAACTTGAACATTGAAAAAAACATATGCAACCATACAAGATCATGAAACAAGATAACACATTACATATGTGGTAAAAACTTAATGGGAAGAAAAACCACTAATCTATGAAAATGGAATATATTCCTATAAGACAAAAACCAATCTTTAGTGAATCACCAACTCCACATGGATGACCAACCCCAACTAGTCAAGCACCCACTCAACTAAGATTTAGCAAACACCAACTTGTAAGGAGGCACCAACCCCCTAGATGACTCAAAACCAAATCAACCACCTGAAACTTTTATCACCTTTAGAAAACCTTTTTTCTCACATAATAGATGATGATCACCTTCTTTAGCTCTTCTCACTCTTATGTCCCTCTCAAATTACCTTCTAGGCTTCTTCGCTCAACTAGGTCTCTTCAAGACTAATTAGGTCATATGACCTTGATATTAATCTATCATAACCCTATTATATATTCATGATAGTTTCTATACACCCATATGATTGTATACAAGGCCTCCTTCTATTTAACAATGTGATATTTCATTTGCTTGCACTTCCTTTCACTTACTTTTCTAAATAAACCTATTAGACCTTGATTTTATACAAGCCTCATGCTCATACACACCTTGGTTGGACACACACACTTGTACACTTATATTTTCCACACAATAGTACTTAGGACATGTTAAAACAATAATCAATCACAATATTAGGTTTATCATAACTTAATAGGCTACATTCCTTCTTTAGGACTCATAGAGACCTAATTGCATTAGGTATGTCTTATAACGTGTAGAAAATGATCCCTTAGAAAACCTTATACTTATATATATACCAATATTATTTTAAATAAACTTTAAATAGATATCAAATAACCTTTTTTGATCTGAAAAACACATTATAGATGCAACTACTTCATGAAACACTCCTTGCAACTCACTGTCTCATTAGGCCTATGTGTACTCAAACACTATCTGATCTCTCTCATGATTGATCACTTACATGTCATGTAACCAAAACATAAAAACATGTTTAAATAATATCTATGGCCTTAAGGTCATATTAATTCACTTGTTACATTCTAAATCAATGACCAACATTGGTCTTACTCACACTTTAGGTCTCATAGAGACCTACTTCATTAGGTCTGCTCTCTTGGTTCTGAGACTTGATATTATTAGATATATATGGCATTATAAAAACATAAAAAACCACTCAAACACTTTTACAATGAATTATTATTACCTCTTACATTCTTGGTTAGATTTTCATCCTTTGTTCATACTTTGAAGCCTTCTTATGATAGACCACCCTATTAGGCCTATACACCTCAAAAACTATCTTACAAGAATGGAATTAAATCACTCTTTTATCAAATCTCCCATGGTAAATTAATAATTTATAAATATAATAAATTACCTCATGAACATCCCCAATTAATTATAACTTCACTCAGATAATAATGGCTCAAGAACAACTGTATAACTTGCTCACTCAGAACTGCCATAATACTCAAAAACATAGTCACAAGGAATTATAATTAAACCACATGTATAGAAATTTTTATTGACTCTTGATGCATGAAAATTATACTATGGCATATTAATATCATCCTCAAATGAAAAATTGACAAGTTATAATGTCAAATATTGGTCTTACAAACCAATTCCTTGACTTATAATCTCACAATCCAATCCTGAACAGACAAAACATTTTGTGATCACATTTTCTTCACTTAAACTGACATAAAAAACTTATAATAAGAATGATCATGAATTAAAATTTGTGAATAAAAAATCCATGTATATTTTTTCATCAATCTTACACTCAAATCTAAATTTTCATCACTTGTAACTTGCTTACATAGAACTACCAAGACTATAAAAAAACACAGTCATGAAACATTGACCTTTAACACTTGTATGAGGAAGTTCAAAGAATTAAAATACATGAACATGATTCAATTAATATATCATATTCAAATATAAAATAAATATGGTGTAATGTCAAATATTGGTCTTGCAAGCTAATCTTTTGACTTCTCTCCTCATAATCACACCAAAACCAGATAAGCCATTTTGGCTTCAACTTTTCAACCTCTATACCTAACTTTCAAACCCTCTACTTAGCATGAATAGGACATAAAAGTACTAAAAAAATATTTTAATGCATTTGAATCCATCACTCTTTCATGAAAACACATCAAGAATCATCTTCTCATCACTACTTGGGTTTTGCACATTTTGCTCTATTAGACCTGTTAACGACTAACCCACTTAGATAACCAAATTTTCACTCTTAAAGACTATAACCTGCATAAAATACTTCATGTACATAAAATACATGTCTCAAGCTTCTTACTCCATCCATTTTCATCCTTTGACTTGGTTAACTTTGATTTCTACAATAAATTATTAAGAAATTAACACTTTCTTGTAGGGTCTACTCACACACTTGATAACTCAATCACACCAAGAGATGACTGAGAGATTTTAATACAACCTCCAATTACTTATCTATCCATACCAATTCAACCTAAGCACTCTAGATCAAAATCTTTAACATCAGGTCTTCATTAGGGCTCTAATAGGGTTTAAATGTAATTCCACTATTAATGATTATTCATAGATCATAGCCCCTAAATCTAAAAACTAATGCCTATAATTTTGAACTAGGACCCTTCCCCATATAACATGAATAGTTTAGGTTCCCATGTAGAGGTTTGAAAAGCTAAAAAAATAGAATAAAATCCTTCTCGAGTTGAGAATCCTCCATTTTGCACACTCAAAGGACCTCCAAATACATTTTCATGACTTTTCCTACAAAAATTGACCTAAAAATTGGTCAACATACTTGAAAAAACATGACACACTTCTGAAAATACTCACCTATCCATACTTTCCTTGGAAATAGAACCTCATATCCTATTAGGCCATACTCTCTCTTTACATCATTGTCTTCATGCTATAGTAGAACTAGAAACACACCTTCATGTCACTATCAATGCACTTTACACCTCATACACGTGATAAAGTAACCTCATAAAACCTCTCATGACTTTGTGCATCCATATTACCAAGTCATCATGCTCATACCTTATCACAAGGACTTTACATGCCATGACTAGTCTTGGGCTACTTAAGCACTTGACTTCCATGCCTCTTTTCATGATCTAAACACATCACTATCATACTCAACATATCAATCTGATTATATACAACCTATCTCATGCTTAAACACTACCATACATCCTTCACATACCTTGAAAATAGATCATGATACCTCATTAGGACATGTAGGGTCTAAGACTAGTCTAGTTTTAGACTTGAACTTAAGGTCTTACCCCTGTAGGCTCATCTTGAAAATCTCCTTGATGCCTCTACACCTTTCTCACATTCCTTAAATTCTCCTCAAACAATGTCATACCTCTTCACATGCATCTTCATGCTCACCATGCACATGCCTCTTCCTGACATGACTATGCTTGCTATGCATTATACCTTGCATGCTTGACCTGTACCAATGATATGAGACATTGGTTGTCTTAAAATTCTCTTTTTAAAAAATTAATTGGTCACATCACATACTATCAATATATACTTGATCATATTGTCACATTTCATAGTGCCAACAACACTCTTTTCTCTCATGACCACACTCATGACAACTCTTTCATGCACCTAGTCACTACCAACTGCACTCTGCCAACTATATCTATTCACCTTGATTATAATCTCTCTCATATAAATACCACTCACTATTATGGCATAAAAATTCATCATACCTCAAATTTTACTTGACCATGCACCTTCACAAGAACCTTTGACATCAATGACAATATCAATGCCAAAACTCAATAATCAATGACAATGCTCAACAACACACACACACACACACAGGCACACACACACACACACACACACACACACACACACACACACACACACACACACACACATGCATATGTATATATAAAGCCTACTTAAAAATTTATACACCAAATAAGTATTATGAACATAAAACAATCTTTTCCATGTTATTTTCCTTTAACATCATGACATAGAAACCAAGGACTCTAAAAATAAACACTAAGAACCATATAATTTTATATCCCTGACATAATAGCTTTAAGCCCCAATCGACATACATACTTATACCATGTATTATTTTGAGACAACTAATCATTAACACAAATAATATTGAAAATGACCATCATGCATATCACTCCCATGATGCACATCAAAAATATGAATTAAGAAGAAATCCATGCATAATCATTGTAACTATAATGATAACTTATCAAAGTTTAGTAGGGTGTAACCATATTTATCCAATCACAACCTCAATAATGACATTGGATTATATAATTAAATATTACCAGTATAATAGATGTATTCTAAATAATAACTACAAGGAGAATATAATAATCCATTTTCTACCCACGACACTCATAATTCATAAATTGAACTATATTAGTTTTGTATCGAAAGCCAATATAAATTATGCAACATTCATTTTATGATCACACAATGGTCATATAAAGATAGTGTAAATGAATGGTAAATCATAAAATTATTCATGCTTAATGCCAACTTACATACCATCTTAGTGGCCAAACACCCAGGGATATTAGTTTACATCAATACAAAGGTATTCTTAATTATTAGTCCCATCATAATAATCATTTATATTTCAATAGGAAGGTGATCATTATGCAATAACAAGCATACAATCATATACACAACCCAACTATACATAGTTGATAAAATTTCTATGCCATGAACTTCATTTTTCAAGCTTGCATTAAATTTGAAACACAATATGACTTTATAAAACATCAATAAATTCACATGACATATTATTATTATGAACTTAACTCATTTTAAACATCCTTAATGGTTATAGAGTGGTCTGGATCCCTAAAGATAATTTTTACACCCTACAACTTGTTTATTTATAATTGAATAAAAGAACAATACCAATACATTTCAATAATACAATGCATATCCTATAGGGTTCATACCCTTATAAAATACTACAAATAAATCTATTGATGTAGTTTTTATGCACATCAATTCATAACGAGGTAGACTCTAAAATTTTAGGATCTCAATGGAGGTAAACTCTAATCCAAGGCATGAGTTACAGGTATGTAGTTTTAAGAACTAGGTGATGGAATAACAAGCAAGTTGTTAACAAGGATGATGAATGGATGAATGGTTTCTAAAATAAAGTTAAATCTAGGTGAGTTGGTAGGTGGATGGTATGCTAATCTAGAGTGGGTAGGTCTCAAAATACACTCAAAAAAAGAGGGAAGGGTAAAACAAAAAATAAAGGTTCTATGGCTTTAGGAATCACTTCCCTGGTTAGTTTATAAGTGGATAAATGCTTCTAAAACCTATGCCTATTACTGGTAACTATTGCACAAACATATTTAAACATGGTCAAGCAATCTAGGATAATATTGACATAGGAAACTCATAGGCCTCAGTCAAAGATTACTCCTTTTAAAGTAGATATTGCACATTCTTAATCAAGAGATTATGGCTCGGGCTTAGTGAGGTATCTAAGGCAATTGTTACACACACATAGAAAATTATATCAAATGAAAGCACTTTTACACACTTAGAATATGAATCAATCAAATTAATTGTCAATAATCAATGTAATTTACTAATCCTTCAATAGATGTTTCACATATAAGACTAGCATATTAATCAAGACAATAAAGAATTCATTCACAAATTTTGCACATTAAGAGTTATTGAATCATACAACCAAAATAATAAGCCTAATTACACAAACATTAGAAAGAAAATACACAAACACATGAGTTGAAAACTGAAATTGCTTATGTTCTTGTATATTGAAAATCTTCTCACACTTTGAAATGATGGTTTTACATGTATAAATAGGCTTGGGGAAGGGGCCACCTCATTCTATAATTTCATGTAAAACTCAATATTACATCTTTAAATAATCATAAATTGAGTTCTAATTTTATGCAAAAAAATTGCATGTACATCCACAATTGGTTATCAGAGTATGTTCAAATATTGACTCACTCTTATAATGCAATGCAATGTGTACATGTTTTAAAAATTCTTTAGTTTAACTACCACATGCATTCATGACATAAAAAAAAAGACTTTAGTTACATCTGTAAATTTTACATGCAAAATACATACAAAATTAACCTTATAAAACTATGGCCTACCCATAACTGACTACTACATGGTTGAAATTATCATGGTAGGAAGAACTGAAGTGGTCATAGAAATTGAAATGGACTGAAGTGTTTGACAAAACTTCTAAACAAAATTCTTGAAGATCAAATTTTACACACAATTTTTGAACAAAATTCTTGAACAAAATCCCCAAAGACCAAATTTTGCACACAAGTTTTGAACAATTTTCCTGAAGACCAAATTTTGAATAATTTTACTAAAGACCAAATTTTGAATTTTTTTTCCTGAAGACCAAATTTTGAAGAATTTTCCCAAAGACCAAAATTTGCATAATTTTCTCTAAGACCAAAATTTGCATAATTTTCTCAAAGACCAAATTTCCAAATACCTATATACATGCAAAACTTCCCAAAATTCTTTCAGTAGATTAGTCTAAATAAATTACATAATGAAAATTTGGACAATAAGAGAAAACAATTGTGAGAAGGTGCATTACAAGAACTTTTAAGCTTAGAATATAGCTAGATACACAGGTAAAAATTAATAAGGAAAAGGTCTACCAAGATAGAACCAAACCTTTAAAACTCTAATGGGTCCCTACTCAGGGAAAAAGAGTGGGGTGTGTTGAGTACAATAAATGACGACTCATGGGAGAATACTCCTAAGTATATAAGAACCCAAAATCATTGGTTATAAATTTCAAATCAAACATGAACCATCCCATAGAAAAATATTCAAATTAGAGATATGAAAGAGACTCCCAAATACATCATACGACATAATTTCCTTCACATCCATGGATCTATGTGTGCTAAAGTGACCGTGTTTAACCTTTGTTGTGAGGATCTTTACAAAGACTTGGAGTAGCTATAGGTTTTGGTCTGGTTATTTTGAAGATCATTAAATCAAGGGAGCTCAAACATTTTTCTACTACCAACTAGGGATCCATAGCCTTGATAGAGATACCTTTGGGTTCCTTCTCTCCTCTTCCTTTATTTTCGAGCATGATGCATGGTACCTCAACCTTATTTCATCATGTGATATTTTGGTCCCATTTTGATTTTTTTAGGATTTATTGATCACTCTTTTCAAACTCATTAGTTATCTCTTTTTTTATTTTCTTTTTAATGAATAAAAGGAAAGCCAAAACCACTATCAGCTAGTGTAGTTATAAAATAAATTATTTACTAGAATGTCCCTGCCAGCTACATCCACACTAGTGATTATCACCTCAAAAACAAGTATTAATATGAAGAGTTTGCTTGGTCCATCAGAGTGAGAAAATTTTCTAAATTTATATGGAGTATTTGAGAGTAAATTTTCACATACCTAGGATAAATATTCAATTATGATGTAACCCTGAATGACTATCATTACATACCTAAATCCTGAAGAACTCAGACGCAAAGGTGTAAAACTTGTAGAAAAATCCATTTTGTGTGCTCCATTTTATGTTCTTCCCATACTTGTTCTTTTGTCTTGGAACCTCCCTCATGGATTCAACATACAAACTCAAACATAAATGAAAAGTCTAGTGAGTTGGATTTAGATTGGTCATACCAGGGGAAGTCAATCAGATTATCACAAGGAAAAAAACACCTACTCTAGAAAATAGGAAACTAAACTCAAGAAAGAAAAATATTGAAAGTAGGAAAGATTAATGTAGAAAGTGTAAAACTACTCTAATGAAAGCAAATGATATAAAACAAGAAACCTAACCTATTCCTACTATGGAGAAACCCCAAACAAGATAGGGTATTGATTTGGAAACTTTGTTTGGTATGATTCTCACTATTTGGTAATAAAAAGGTTTTCCCCACCAAAGTTATGAGATAATTAGGGACATCCTTGTATTTATTAAGTAGAATTTTGAGTCTTTCCCTTATATTGTAAAACAAAAAATTAGGGTTACTCATTAGAACATCCTAGACACAATAAACAAATAACTCCTCCCTATGTTACATACATTCTAAAAACTCACCATTATTACTCATGTATTCAGGAGAAAATACTCGAGACATGTATTCAAAAAAATTATTACTTAGATGAGAGGCAAAATCAGACCAATAATCACCATAATTACAAGGGTTCTAAAATTCAAAATACATAACCTGAGTTACAATAGTTGTGTTTATTTGAGATGAAGGCATCAAGCACACCCAATCTTCCTTAGATTCATCTGAGCTTAAAAATGGGTCAATAAATTTGGAATTGACAAATTATGGAACTTCATCATTTATACTAACATTATTAGGAGAAGTTAATTTAGACAAACAATCCTCAAAAGTGTCTCTTGAGACGGATATTAAATCTGACTTGAAATCTTGAAAGTCATCATCCTATGTAAAATCATTATGGGAAAGGTCTAAAAAGATAGAATTAGAATCATAAGTATAATCATGAATGACATTTTCCTCTACAACTTTATCTAAACTCTCATTTTGAGTGTGACCTTCAATATTTGAATGACTCAGCTCTTGACTTTCTAAATTATTTACTTAGGGCTCACTATTTCTGATTTTAGAAGTAATAAATTCATTAATTGTTAATTTCAGAGGGACCATCCCATCCACTGCATATTTTTGATCCTTTTGTTACTATTCTTTTGAATTGAAACTCTGATTATTGGCATCTAAATACTTTGATTCTTTTGAATAGTTATGCTTTGGAAGATATGTGACTTCATGGGCATCATATGTGTAATCAAAGGTCTTTGATTCAATGATAAATGATGTTGATGTACACAAACACTAGGGTTCTTGATCAATCACATAATCAACCCTAGTGGCCTGCACATTAGAGTTAGGCATTAAATTGAATTTAGAATCTATCAAATCAAGGTATGGGTATCTATGTGAATTAATTCCATTGAAAGGGAACTAAAAAATAGAACTAAAATTATTTGGGGAAGTCAACCTACCTTTTTCATTTACCTCATGATAAAAATATTCACCTACCTCAAGCATAACATAATCTGAAATCTCAATATTGAAGCTTGCATGATCAGAGGAGAACAAGTTAGGAATATAATCAATGATAGAGTCTTTTGATAGAGATTCCAATGCAAACCAATAGTCATAAGAGTCATCAAAACCATCTTTAGATATAATATCTTCCTTTTCAAGGCAAAGTAATTGATCCTTTGGATGGGCATATTCTATCTCATAGAGCTACTGTAAAGATTGATAATGTTCTTCTGAATTGACACTTTACTCATTGATGTCATTTCCTTATTTAATTGTCTCATTAATTATAGGGATGGAATTAGCATGATCCAATTCTCCTAGCTTGATGGATTCCTCTTTTTATTGTTGGTATCTCAATTTCTCTTGTAACATTACAATCTCTTATTTGATGAATGGAATATGCTCTCATGCCTCTCTTATAATATAATCATCCTCTCCATATGGAATCTCTTCTTCCTCTTTGACCACATCACAAATTTTTGGGTAAAAAGCTTTAGGATCAACATGTACATACTTATGATTACTTTCAACAACAATGATGGGATCTAGAGTATTCTTGTTGTGCACAATGCTTGGATTAAAGAAAACCCTTCCACTATGCTTTTGTTTAGGCACAATAGCTAACTTTCTCTTTGGAAAATTTATTTACAATTCATATCCAACATACCTAATATAAATAACCTCATAGAAGATATTAAATTATTTTTTAGAGCATGAGCATCAATATTTGGACCAAATCGAATAAAAAATGTTCCTCAAAATCACTCTAACTAGTGATAGAACTAGGTGCCAACTCTACAAACCAATCATGCATTTCTTCTCCCAGCATGAAAGGGAACAACCTACATATTACATCTTCAAATTTAATAAACATAACATGCATAGCATATGTGTAAGCAACAAGATGATCTTCGATAGCTCTGGGGTGATTATCATGGAACCTAAGAAGGTATGTGAATGGGTTATTAGTGAAATCAAGTTGAATACCTAGGATATCTATGGGTGATTTATGAATCCAATCCATTCTCATTTTTGATTTTTCTAAGTTTTATGATTTTTTTTGGGTTTTTGGGTTTTCACAAGGGGAATATCTTATGTTAACTATAACTAGAGGTTTAGGGCCTCCTTTTAGTGCCATAAAGAATGTTGATGTAGTTTTTATACACACCAATTAATGATGAGGCAGCCTCTAACATTTTAGGATCTCAATAGAGGTAAAATCCACTCTAGGGCACAAATTATAGGTATGTGATTTTAACAACTAGGCGATAGAATAGTAGGTAGGACATGCAAGTTGTTAACAAAGATGATGAATAGATGAATTATTTATAAAATAAAATTAAAAGTAGGAAATTTTGTGGGTGGATGGTATGCTAATCTAGAGTGGGTAGGTCTCAAAATAAGATCAAAAAAGGAGGGAAGGGTAGAGAAAGAAATAAAGGTTATATGGCTTCAATAATCACTTCCTTGCTTGGTTTCTAAGTGGACAAGTGCTTCCAAAACCTATGTCTATTGCTAGTAGCTATTGCACACACATAGTCAGACATGGTCAAGCAGTCTAGGATAATATTGATATAAGAAACTCACAAGCCCCAGTCAATGGTTACTCCTTTTAGAGTGGCTATTGCAAACTCTTAATCAAGAGATTATGGCTCAGGATTAGTGAGGTATGTAAGGTAGCTATTTTACACACATAAAACTATATCGAATGAACTCACTTCTACACACTTAAGAATATGAATCAATCAACTTAATTATCAATAATCAATGTAATTTACTAATCATTTAATAGTTGTTGCACATCTAAGACTAGATTATTAATCAAGACAATAAAAAAATCATAAGATTTATTTAATCATACAACCAAAGAAATAAGCCTAATTATACAAACATTGGAAAGAAAATACACAAACACATGAGTTGACAACTGAAATTTCTTCTTTTTATGTATATTGAAAATCTTCTCACACTTTGAAATGAGGTTTTTACATGTATAAATAGGCTTTGGGAAGGGGATGCTTCATCCTCAAATTTCATGCAAAACTCAATATTACATCTTAAAATAATCATAAATTAAGTTCTAATTTTATGTAGAAAATTGTATGTACAACCATAGTTGGTTGCCATAGCATGTTTAAAGTTTGACTCACTCTTATAATACAAAGAAATGTGTACATGTTTTAAAAATTCTTTAGTTTAACTACCACATGCATTCGTGACATAAGAAAATACTTTAGTTACATCCACCAATGTTACATGCAAAATACATACAAAGTTAACCTTAGAAAACTATGGCCTACCCACAACTGGCTACTGCATGGCTAAACTTATCATGGTAGGAAGAATTGTAGTGGTTGTAGAAACTAAATTATACTGAAGTGTTCAACAAAAATTCTATACAAAATTCCCTAAGACCAAATTCTGCACATAAGTTCTGAACAAAATTCCCGAAGACCAAATTTTGCACACAAGTTTTGAATAATTTTTCAAAAACCAAATTCTAAATAATTTTCTCGAAGACCAAATTTTGAACAATTTTCCTAAAGATCAAATTTTGAATGATTTTATTGAAGACCAATTTTTTCACACAAGTTCCAAACAATTTTACTGAAAACCAAATTTCAAACAATTTTCCTGAAGACCAAATTTTGCACAATTTTCCTAAAGACCAAATTTTGCATAATTTTCCCAAAGATAAATTTTTTGAAGATCTGTATACATGTAAATCTTCCCAAAATTTTCTCAACAGATTAATCCAAATAAATCACATTATGAAAACTTGGATAATAAGAGAAAAACAATTGTGATAAGGTGCATTTATGTAATGTACAAGAACTTTTAAGCTTGGAATATAGCTGGATACATAGGTGAAACTTAATAAGGAAAAGGTTTACCAAGATATAAACAAACCTTTCAAAATCTAATGGGTTCCTACTCAGGAAACAAAATATTGAAGGTGTGTTGAGTACAACAAATGGTGACTCACAGGTTGAATACTCCCGAGTATATGAGAACCCAAAATCTTTGGTTAGAAATTTCAAATCAGACATGAATCGTGCCACAAAAAAATATCCAAATTAGATAAATGAAAGAGACTACCAACTACATCATACAACATACTTACCTTTGAATACATGGATCTATGTGTGCTAAAGTGATGTTATTTAAACCTTATGAGGATCTTTACAAAGACTTGGAGTAGTTATAGGTTTTGGTCTGGTTCTTTTGAAGATCATTAAAGCAAGGGAGCTCAGGCATTGATCTACTACCAACCACACATCCATAGCCTTGATAGAGACACCTTTGGGTTCTTTCTCTCCTCTTATTTTATATTTTAGCATGATGCATGGTAGCTTAACCTTATTTCATCATGTGAGCCTTTGATCCCCTTTTGATTTTATTTGGGATTTATTGATCGCTCTTTTTAAACTCATTGGTTCTCTCTTTTTTCTTTTTTTTAATGAATAAAAGGAGAGCCAAAACCACTATGAACTAGTGTAGTTGTAAAATAAATTATTTACTATAATGCCCCTATTAGATACATCCACACTAGTAATTATCACCTCAAAAACAAGTATTAATATGAAGAGTGTGCTTGGTCCATTAGAGTGAGAAAACTTTCTAAATTTATATGGAGTATTCAAGATAAAATTTTACATACTTGGTAGAAATATTCAATTATGACACAACCTTGAATGACTATCATTACATACCCAAATATTGAAGATATAAGACACAAGGGTGTAAAACTTGCAAGCAAAGCTAGTTTGTGTGATCCATTTTATGTTCTTCCCACACTTGTTCTTATCTCTTGGAACCTCCCTCATGGATTCAACATACAAACTGAAACACAGATGAGAAGTCTAGTGAATTGGATTTAAATTGGTCATACTAGGGGAGGTTAATCAGATTGACACAAAGAAAAATACACCTACTCTATAAAATATGAAACTAAACTAAGGAAAGCAAAATACTAAAAGTAGGAAAGATTAATTTAGAAAGCATGAAACTACTCTAATGAAAGCAAATGATATAAATAAGAAACCTAACCTACTCCTACTCTAAAGAAACCCTAAACAAGATGGGGGATGGATTTGGAAACTTTGTTTGATATGATTCTCACTCTTTGGTAATAACAAGGTTTTCCCCATTAAAGTTCTGAGATAGGTAGGGACATCCTTGTATTCATTAAGTAGAATTTTGAGCCCTTTCCTTATCTTTTAAAATAAAAAATTAGGGTTACTCATTAGAACATCCTAAACATGTATTCAGGAGAAAATAGTTGAGACATGTAATCAAAAAAATTATTATCTGGTTGAGAGGCAAAATCAAACCAATAATCACCAAAATTTCAAGGGTTTTAAAATTCAAAATACATAACTTGAGTTACAACAATTGTGTTTATTTAAGATGAAGTCCTCAAGCACACCCAATATTATTTAGATTAATCTTAGATTGAAAATGGGTCAATGTCTTGGGAATTGACAAGTTCTGGAACTTCATTATTTATACTAACATTATTAAGAGAACCTAATTTAGACAAACAATCCTCAAAAGTGGCTCTTGAGATGGTTATTAAATCTGAACTATAGTCTTGAAATCCATCATCCTCTATGAACTCATTATGGGAAAGGTCTACAAATATAGAATCATAATCATAAGTATAATCATGAACAACATTTTCCTCTAAAACTTCATCTAAACTCTTGTTTTGAGTGTGACCTTCAATATTTGAATGACTCAGCTCTTGACTTTTCAAATTATGAATAAATATTTTGTTTACCTGGGGTTCACCATTTATGATTTTAAGAGTAAAAAATTCATTAATTATTAATTTCATAGGGATCATCCCATCCACTTAATGTTATTTATCCTTTTACTATTGTTCTTTTGAATTGAAAATCTGAATATTGCAATTTGAATAATCTACTTCTTTTGAATAGTTATGATCTCAAATATATGTGACTTCATGGGCATCATATGTGTAATCAAAGGTATTTACTTAAATGACAAATGATGTTGATATCCACACACACTAGGGTTCCTGGTCAATCACATGATTAACCACAATGGCCTACATATTAGAGTTACGCACTAAATTGAATTCAACACCTATCAAATCAAGGCATGGGTATCTATGTGAATTAATTCCATTGAAAGTGAACTCAAAAATAGAATCATAATTATTGGGGGAATTCAACATACATTTTTCATTTAACTCATGATAATAATATGTACCTACCTCAAGCATAACATAATATAAAATATCAACATTGAAGCTTGCATGATTAGAGGAGAACAAGTCAGGAATATAATCATGAAATGAGTATTCTAATAAATATTCCAATGTAAATAGTATTTTTAAGATCCATAAACACCATATTAAAAGATAATATCTTCCTTTGTAAGGCAAAGTAATTGATCCTCTGCCTAGGCATACTCTATCTCATAGAGCTACTGTAAAGGTTGACAATGTTCTTCTAAATTGACATTTTCCTCACTGACATCATTTCCTTCTTTAATTATCTCATCAATTACATGGATGGAATCAACATGATCCAATTATCATAGCTTGATGGATTCCTCTTCTTATTTTTAGTATCTCAATTTCTCCTATAACATTATAATCTCCTATTTGATAGATGCAATATAATCTTTTACCTTTCTTATGATCCAATCATCCTCTCCATCTAGGATCTCTTCTTCCTCTTTGACCATGTCAAAAATTTGGGGGTCAAAATATTTAGGATCAACATGTCCATAATTATGATTAATTATTGAAATAATGATGGGATCCAGAGTATTCTTATTGTGCATAATGCCTGTATTAAAAGGAAACCCTTACACTATGCTCCTATTTGGGCACAATAACCATATTTCTCTTTAGACAGCTTCTATACAATTCATATCCAACATACCTACTATAGAGAAACTCATAGAAGATGTTAAAATATTTTTTAGAGCATGAGAATCAATGTTTGGACCAAATCTAATAAAAAAATGTTCCTCAAATTCACTTTAACTAGTGATAGAACTAGGTGCCAACTATACAAACCAATCATGCATTTCTTCTCCTAGAGTGAAAGGGAATAACCTTTATATTACATCCTCAAATTTGATATCCATAATATGTATAACATATGTGTAAGCATCAAGATACTCTTTGGTAGCTCTTAGGTGATTATAATGAAACCTAAGAAGGTATGTAAATGGGTTATTGGGGAGATCATGTTGAATAACTAGGATATCTATGGATGATTTGTCAAGTTAATCCATTCTTAATTTTTTAGTTTTCCAAGTTTTATGATTTTTTTGGGTTTTTTGAATTTTCACAAAGGGTTTCTCTTATGTTAACTACAACCAGAGGTTCAGTCCCTCCTTATAGCACTAAAAATAATGTTGATATAGTTTTTATGCACATTGATTGATAACAAGGTAGCTTATAACATTTCATGATCCCAATAAAGGTAAACTCCAATCCAGGGCATGAGTTGTAGGTAGGCAGTTTTAACAACCAGGTGATGGAATATCGAGCAGGGCATGTAGGTTGTTAACAAGGATGATTAATGGTTTATAAAATAAAGTTAAATCTAGGTGAGTTTGTGGGTGGATGGTATGCTAATATAGAGTGGGTAGGTCTCAAAATAAACTCAAAAAAGGAGGGAAGGGTAAAACCAAAAATAAAGGTTCTGTGGCTACAAAAATCGCTTCCCTAGTTGGTTTCTAAGTTGACAAGTGCTTCCAAAACCTATGACTATTGATATTAGATGTTTCACACACATAATCATATATGGTCAAGTTGTTTAGGATAATCTTAATATAGGAAAATCATAGGCCTCAGTCAAAAGTTACTCCTTTTAGAGTAGCTATTGCATACTCTTAATCTAGAGATTATGGCTCAGGCTTAGTGAGGTATCTAAGGTAGATGTTGCACACACATACAAAACTATATAAAATGAAATCACTTCTACACACTAAATAATATGAATCAATCAACTTGATTATCAATAATTAGTATAATTTAATAATCCTTCAATAGCTATTGCACATTTATGACTAGCATATTAATCAAGACAATAAAGAACTCATTCATAACTTTTTCACACTAAGAGTTATTGAATTATACACCCAAATAAATAATCCTAATTACACAAACATTGGAAATAAAAATCACAAACACATGAGTTGACAACCGAAATTGCTTCTGGTCCTGTATATTGACAATATTCTCATGCTTTGAAATGAGGGTTTTACATGCATAAAAAGGCTTGGGGATGGGGCCACCTCATCCTCCAATTTCATGCAAAATTCAATATTACATCTTAAAATAATCATAAATTTAATTCTAATTTTATGTAAAAAATTGCATGTATAACCACAACTGGTTATCACAACATGTTCAAAGATTGTCTTGCTCTTATAATTTAATGTAATGTGTACATGTTTTAAAAATTCTTTAGTTTAACTGCCACATCCATTCATGACAAAAAAATAGACTTTAGTTACATCCATCTATTTTAAATGCAAAATACATATAGAATTAACCTTAGAAAACTATGGCCTACCCATAACTAACTCCTGCATGGCTGAACTTGTCATGGTAGGAAGAATTGAAGTGGTCATAGAAACTAAATTGGATTGAAGTGTTCAATAAAACTTATGAATACATTTCCCAAAGACCAAAATTTTCACACAAGTTTCCAAAAAAATTCTTGAAGACCAAATTTTGAACATAAGTTTCAAACAATAATCTCGAATACCAAATTTTGAACAATTTTCTCGAAGACTAAATTTTGAATAATTTTCTTGAAGACCAAATTTTGAAATTTTTTCCTGAAGACCAAATTTTTCACACAAGTTTTGTACAATTTTCCTGAAGACCAAATTTTGAACACTTTTCTTGAAGACCAAAGTTTAAACAATTTTCTTGAAGATCAAAATTCTCACAATTTTCTTGAAGACCAAATTTTTGAAGCCCTGTAAACATGCAAAACTTCCCAAAATTCTATCAATAGATTAAACCAAATAAATCACATAATGAAAACTTGGCCAATAAGAGAAATAAAATTATGATAAGGCACATTTATGTAATGTATAAGAACTTTTAAGCTTGGAATATAGCTGGATACATAGGTGAAACTTAATAAGGAAAATGTTTACCAAGGTAAAACTAGACCTTTCAAACTCTAATGGGTCCTTACATAGGAAAAAAAGAGTGGGGTTGTGTTGAGTACAACAAAATCCTATTTTTCTATCAATGCATTCATATAATGTTTTAATGGCATACGCCAGATCAATAAACAACACAACTTTAAATGTAAGGTTTGTTCCAAATGAATACATAGTTTCACATAAACATAATCAAACACTTTTGCCTATAAACCCTCAAGAATATGACCACATAGTAAATAGATCTTCCAAGTAGAAATCTATCCACATATCGAGATAAGCCCAACCATAAATGGGTTTCCCTATCCACCCCAACCATTAGTTGGAGATGGAAGCAAAAACTTGACCACAAAAATATAACACCCAAATAAACCATGATAGTGATGTAGTAATGACCATCCATTAAAGGGTTTCAAGACTCAGTAATCCATACTCAAGATAAATAGGGATTATGGCAATGACAGTCATGTCAAATAAACTCAAAAAACCAAAAATACCCCAAAATAGGGTTAAACCGAAATATGAAAAATCATAAAGATAGGTTATTTTTTTAAAAATCGAGTAACCCACTAAGTCTATTACAAATTTTTAATTTACCCATGGTCCTTTATGGGTAGGTATACTACATGATCTAACCCTAACATGTATCCTTAACCAAGTGTCACTCAAAAATAATTTTTAGATCTATTCAATAAACATAAGTTCCCAACCTCTTACATTTTTCAATTTAGTGAATGCATGTACCCAATGTAATATTTTAGCTTAAAATAAATCACTTATTTATGTTACATTGTAGTGTGATACTGGGAAGGGTTTTTGACCTGCACATACTCTCTTTTATTTTCTTTCTTATCCCTTCACTATTCCTTCTTTATTATCCTTATCCTCCCCCTCTCTTCCTAGTTACCAACCTCATTAACCATACTTGGTAGTGATAGTTCCATTTGGTAGAATCATGAGTCATGCTGAGTGGAACCCCCACTCTAGCTCTTCTATATTATATGCACAAATTATAAATGATATACTGATTATCTAACATAGAGTTTTTGTTCTAAAACTCCTACCTCTTTATGCATGCTTCTCATATCCATGTAGACTACCATGGAATGCATCAAGAGCCTTTTAAATGATAAATGAAACCCTAATAATCACTTGCCAAAATTAACTAACATACTCATGGTTGGGTACATAGACTTACCTTATTAACCTTACCATCGACCCAAGTTTATGGCTTAGGGTTTGATATTAAAATTAATAAATTTTACTTACCATGCCCTCAACTTAAGTCTTTTGACTTATGGTTAAAACTTCACAACATGACCATAATCAGTTTAGGTCCTAGTCCCTTGTGGACTTTAATAACACAAAACTATCCATTAGTTTTTTTAGATACCATAAGAATAAAGCAATTTCCTTAGTCCTATAATGGACTCGTTAAACATGGTGATGACCTTACCCATTCCTAATATATCATTACAATTTTTATGCACATATATGAATTCATCTTTTGAAAGGATTTTGGAACTTGTCCAAGATCTCAAAACTTTGAGTTGCATCCTAATGCTCACTATATTCTACTTTTAGAGTGCACCTTCAATGTTGGAATGAGCCACACTCACATTGAATTGTTTGGTTGATTATTCAGTGAACCATAGAGAAAACAAAATATATATGACAATAAAAACTAGCTAGCTAATGACTGAATGCAAAATTGAATACCATAACTTACATTAAAGAATGACCAAGATAAAATATTGACTCAAGTTTTTGGACACTATTGTATCACCATTATGGTTTACCTATGTAATATACCCTTGCCACTAAACACACAACTTACAAATCCAACCTATGCTTATCTATTGCGTACCCAAAATCAAGCCACATATACATCAATAGTATTTGGTCATAATCAACAACATTGAATAATATAATATTTTAATATAAAATATTGCATGAATTATTATAATTTAATTTAAACCAATAAACATTTTTTTACAAATCATAAAATATCTACAATAAATTTCTACATAACATAAGAATGTTAAAATAGTTATGATAATCAGTTAAATTCAATGTGCTAGGTAGGTGTGGTCATGACATCAAACATAGGTTGGGTCAAAGAATATAATTTAACAAAATTCATGAAATATTTGTTTGATTCTATCAAATAATAATTGAAAAGGGATTTTTTGATAACCTTGAACCATTAGCCAATTGATGAAGAAAATGTTTATGGATCACATACAACTAGCTAAGATTAATTTTGTTATCTATGTGTAACCTCTAAGAATTAGTTTTCTCAAATGATAAGAGGATTTTAAGATAACCCTTAATTCAAACCCGTTGCATCTACCACGCAAGTTTGTCTACATAAGCTATTATTTCATCAAATTTTAGTTATATATTTTAATCAATTGGGGTTTACAAATGTCCATGAATTAAATTATAATGTTAATTGCCAATCAATCCATCTATCTTGATCCATTTTTTAAAACTTTTGAATCCTGGTCAACCTTCCAACATGTGTTAAACATTATAAAAAGATTTAAATTGGCTCCCTATCATTGAACAAATTTAGACTTACTATTGAATTGTAATAAAAATTAATTTGACTTATTATTTGGATCTTGAAATTTTTTTTCAATAATTTAGGCACAAAATAAATAAAGTATTAACTTTATCAACTTTCGATTATAGGCATCCTATATCTTTGTAATAGAGTTAGTCATTTTTTTTGCATTAACTATATATGCTATGAATAAAATGGTTTAATTTATGTTTTATTTGTGTCATGTTCAAGGACATGCTTTTAATTTTGGCTAGTCATGGTTGGTGATTTTTTGTGTGGATAGCTAATGGTCAATGATTTTTTGTGTGGTTAGCCAATAGTCAATGTAACCAACATAATTCTTGGGCCAACATCAAAACTTATAGTATACACCATCCATTGACTTATAGTACACACCATCCATTATTTATAAATATCTCTCATGGGTCAATATTTTGCAGTGTTTCATTTATTATACTTTAATAATTTTATCATTATTGCATATTACATCTTTGTACTATATTTCCATTGTGTTATCCTACACTACCATGGGTTGGCT